>JAGPOW010001327.1:1233416-1259876 GCA_030014935.1 Caiman crocodilus
AGGACCACTTCCCTGGGAAGTTGGTTCCAGATTTTGGCCACCCTAACTGTAAAATATTGCCTTCTGATCTCTAACCTAAACCTATTCTCCATCAGCTTAGTACCACTGTTCCTCGTCACCCCAGGTGGTGCTGGGGAGAAAAGGGCTCTACCTATTTGCTGTTGATCTCCTCTGATGAGTTTGTAGGCAGTCACTATGACCCCCCTCAGCCTCCTCTTGCTGAGGCTGAACAGGTTCAGGTCCCTCAGCCTCCCCTTGTAGGGCCTGTTCTGCTGCCCTTTCACCAAGCAGGTGGCCCTCCTCTGAACCCTCTCCAGGCTGGCCACATCCCCTTTGAAGTGTGCCGCCCAGTACTGGACACAGTACTCCAACTGCAGCCTGACCAAAGTTGCAGAGGGGGAGTATCACCTCTCTGGATCACCTATATGGCTGGCTCATAACTGGCTATCAGTATGGTCAAAAATTTTCAGCACACCCCTAATAATAGGCACAACTTTGGTATGTCATGTCTACTCAGCTTCATCACGTTTGATTAATATTGTATTTACCCAAATCCAAGATGACTTCAAATTTGAAGAGAACCCCCTCAATGATTAGCTACTATACATGGAAAACTTATAATAATTGTTATAATCTTCCATGCATAGAAACCAATTATTATCTTAAATTTGTTCCCCAGTACAGCCAGGAAAACAGCAACAGAGAGGCAGGTAGTGAGGAGGCAGGCAGCCTGACCCCTTACTTTCTGCTGTCCTTCTCCCCCACCATTTGCCACCCTGCCACCTCTACCACCTGGTGCTCCCATCAATAGTGCCTGTGCCCACCCATGCCTGCCCACATCAGTGCCTGTACTCCCACCTGCTATGTACTCCACTATGCCTCTTGCAGCATGCCTCCTCCCCCCATACTTGAATCCAAGACAAGGGGTCTTTTTCTCCATTGTAAAAGGGAAAAGAAAATATCTTGGATTTGAGTCAATAGCATATTTGCATAAAAGATCAAGGCTTCATACTTGAAAATTATATTGACTATTAAATCCAAATTCAGAAAAGGAAATGATTCCCAAGCCTCTTGAAAGATGCTTTTCTTCAGACACATAGTATCAAGCATAGTATCCACATATTAGTCTTTCAAAGTAGTGCAAAAAAATCTGGATTTCAAAACGTGTTTTCTTTTAACTTCGTCCCCGCTTCCACAACCACAAAAGTTACTGAAAATCCTCAGATACATGCACACAGATCATTTCAAGGGCATAAGAGGGTTTCATTGGTAGAATTAAATATTAATTAAATATTAGGGGTACACTGATAACGATTTTTTGGGCTGATACCGATGGCCAATTATTAACAAGCCATATTGGCCAATGCCAATCTGATTACCAATATGCAGCCCAGCAGGTTGGAGAGCAGCATCCAGCTGGTAAGTCTGTTGTGGGGGAAGGGGTGGGGGGCAGATCAAGTTTCCTTTGGTTAGGGAGGAAGTGGGGCAAGGGCAGGGGCAGGGGCAAGGCGAGGTGAAGGAAGGAGCCGGCAGATCATTCAGGGGATGTGGGGATCCCACCACTATGTGTACCCTGGGAGAGCTATGGGAGGCATGTTCCCCCCTGGATCTGTGCATGGGGCAAAGGCAGGCTGCCATTGCAGACTGGGGTCAGGGACAGGACTGAGCTTTTCCCAGCTGGGGGGGGGTTGGGACAGGCAGCAGTGACACGGGGAGTAGAGGGCTACAAGGGGGGCTGTGGCCACCCCAAAATTCATCATAGCCCACCCTGTAGTACCCCCTGCTCCCAATGCCACCACTGGCCACCCTGAGCACAGCCTCAGCCCAGCCCCCCCCACCAGGATAAGCCCAGTGCCACTCCTGGCCCCAGCCTGCACAAGCCTCATGCCACACACAGATTTGGGGGGCACGTGCCCCCATGGCTCCCCCAGGATGCATGTAGAAATGGGATCTATCCCCCTCACCCTCTAAATAAGCCTCTCTCAGCTCTGTCCCATGACCCACCCCAGCTGGGCAGTGTCTGCCCTAGCCCCAGCCCCATTCCTTCCCTTACTGCAGGGGCTGCCTTTCCACATCTCTTCCCTCCCTTACGTGCGCCATCCTGCTTCTTTTCGGCATGGGTTTATTTTGATCTCAGGATCTCCTGGGGTCAGTCCACCCCCACCTCCCCCCCGAGCTGCAAGGTAGCAGTGCAGGGGATACTTTCATATGTAGTGCCACATACCACATATCCATGCTAATCTGGACAGCCATACAAACAAAATTGTAAGGGAGAGAAGTAACACTGCTAAAAGCTAAGGGCAGACACTGCAGGCTGTATGTATTCAGTGTAGTACCTGACTCTACCACATGAAAAACAGAAATATCCAGCACAGAGCACCCAGATTAAGGATATGAAGCAAATTCTGCATGCTTCTTTTCACTGAGGCCACAGAATAAAGCCACTCTAAGCACAATTAATTAATGAACCAAAATGTTCTCAGGAGCAAAGGCTCAGTCTGGCTGATGATAGGGAACAAATGGTTAGAATAGATTAGTTCAGGTTACAGGCAGGATGTTAGAAAAACAAATGAAGTTTAATTATTTCACTTCTTTGTCATTTGTTTCAAGGGAAAAAAAACTTTAAATCTTAGAAAATGTTCCTTTTCAGAGTCTTAGAAACACTGAACCAAATATAAAGAAGTCTCTGGGTGTCCTGTAGCTACATTTTGAAATGCTGTTGGATTTACAGTTCTTTTGCAGCTGGAGTTGCATAGAAAATGACCACCTGCTGTTATGAGTTTGAGCACAGACTTTATTTATTTAATTTAAGTTTGCTCTGAGCCAGACTAGGGTACATTTTTACTTCTAAGGAATTTCCAGAGGTAGAGTATCCTCAGAAAAACATTTTGTTCTGTTCAGAATACATATCCTAAATAATTAAAACTGGGACAAGAAAAAGGACACCAAATTTAGTTCATGTCTCTATATTTGGAAATTGGATAATTTCCAGCAGAATTTTGCTACATTACTTTCAAAGTTCTCTTATAAAAACAATATACAGCACCAGCAATCCTAGTTACCCTGTGCTAGTGTTTTCAGGTTGAAAGATTTGCTATAGAATCATTTATTTTCCTGGAAACAAGTTTCTAAATATAAAGTAAGGAACATGCGTTTCTGGTTACTTGGTTCAAGTGTAAGACGCTTTACAAATAAAGTATTTATTTGGATTGCAAGTATTCAACACAAGTACCGTCTCTTATTGTACATTTGTACAGTACTTTGTACAGCAGGGCCCCAATCTCATCTAGGTCCTGTAAGACAATGGTCATCATAACACAAACAGATGACATATTGACAACATCTGGGCATTCAGAATGGGTTTAAACTGGAACAGTATTCTACCAGATTATTTACCAGAAGTGTCAACTCTTTTATAGCAGGGGCATCACACATCTCTTGCCCCAGACTAGATCCAGACCACAGGGCTACTTGCAGGCCAAATCCATTCCATATGGTATCTCTGGTGGCAATGGCAGCGCCAGCCATGTGATGTGTGCCACATGCTGGAGCTGCTTACTGCTGACAAGTTTTGTGCCATGGCTGTAGCTCCGGCATGGAACACACAGCAGCAGCGACTCTGGCACAGGGCATGCAGTGCTGACTTCAACTCTAGCACAGTGGTGACAGTGACTCCACAAGCTGAATGTTTGACACCCTCGTTAGAGCAATCTTTCTTTTACACGTAAGGATCACGTGCCGGGGCAGTAATTAGGATTATCAAAGGAAATAAAACTACACAAGTCATAAGCAAAAGAATTGCAAATTTGGTAGCAATCGGGCATTAAAACAGTTCCCAAGCAATAATTCTGTTCTGCATATTTAGTTGGGAAACACTTATAAAAATATAGCACTATTAATGTTGATGTTTTATGAAAATAACTCTGCAATATACATACAGCCAGAATACATACAGGACATTGAGCTGGATTCTATCCTGGCTTGTGCATCCTCAAAGGAACTGTTAAACTGGGTCACATACAAGTTTATACCTATGCAACCTGTTTGGAGGTGGTGGCAAGCACACATCACAAAAAGAGGAGTAGATGCTACTGACTAGACAAGATGTGAACACATATATGATCATTTTAGTTGTAAACCAAAAGACACTTGGGACCATACTATGAACCACATAACAGTATCAGCCTTTGTACTGAATGTACAATTAAAAGGGAGAGGTTTAAGTAAATTAACATGTTGAACCACTTTATTAGAAATTCTTATTTGATCATTGTTGAAAGCAATTGAAAAATGCTCTAAAGAACAAAAACAGGCATTTTTATTAATAATTCTTCAACATCAAGTTTATATTTTGTCCGTTATTTTTTATGGATTAGACCCAGATGATAGTTAAAACTTCATTGCTTTTTTGCTTATTAGTTTTGGCAATAGTCCACTCCATCTTAAAAAGAAAACAAAAACAGCTTCCCATACTTATCAGATATATGACACACCTGGGGATCTGAAAGTACCGCCCGGATGGGTGCAGCATTCATTGCAGATACATCCCGCTTCCACTATTGCTGTTCTCAGCTGATCTAGGTACACGGGGAGCTTCAGAGTCACTACTTCCCTACTCCAGCTGTGGCTGTGCAGGGTGTTCATCTGCTTATCTTCTCATATTTCACAGGACGCTTTGAAGAATCTCACAACCCCACAAAGTGCCATATTCTAGTTGAGTATCATTGATCTAAGGGAAGATACAAACTCTGGAAACCAAAGAGATGGCTGATGAACTGAGCTACATTTAGAATAAAGTGCAAAGCTTAAAGATTGATAGATGCTTCATCACTGCAACTCTGCAGACCTCCTGGAAGTGCTCTGTGCAGTGCAGTTTGGGAACTAGTGCTCTCGGCTACTTCAAGATTTAACTTCATCAAATGCCTCTCCTCCCTTATGGTTCCCACAGCACTGCAAGATGTGCAGCACTAACAGACCAATTTCAAAATGGTTTCAGTTTATACATTTGTTGCCCCAACCATGTGGACAGCACAAATACAGATGATACCCTTTTGTATTATGTTTAAACAATTTCCTAATAAAATGTTTAATGGTATAAATTTACCCTCCTGTGGCATAAAACAGGGCTCACATTATTTGTCAATTTGCAAAATGTGCTTTAAAAGTATTTGGTCATTCTCATCATGCCTAAAAGTCAATTAGATGACAACCTATTTTCTTGAGAAGTAATGATAATACATGGCTGTTGTATTGAGCTGATGACAAATTGTGTGTTTGTGTGTGTTCAGTTCTGTCTTGATATCTACCGCAAATTAGATGATACAAACTGCAATCCATGAGATTTATTTAGGTCAGTGAGGGCCAACCTTTTTGGCAGGTGTGCCACAATTTAAGTGCCACTCTGATCCCCTCGCCCTGCTTAATCTGCTGTTCTGAGTTTTCATCTCAGCTGTATCTGTCACTGTGCTGCCTGCTTCCTCTCTGGTCTGCTACATGCCACACACACAAGCTACCCACCACTTGTGGCATACATGCCACAGGCTAGCCACCCCTGGTTTAGATAATTTACACTGTGGCTCTGGTTAAGAGCCCAGCCTCAATGTATTTTATTCAGATTAGGTCAGGAGTTGTGTAGAGGAAATGTACAATAATTGCTTAATGCCACATTTGGCTGAAGTTAACATTTTTGGATATAATAAAGACTAAGCCTTAGTAATTGTTAATAAAAGCAATTGGCGCTCAGAGTTTGTTTGACTTGTATTACCTCATTTGCACTAAAAATATAGCCAAACTCATATTTAATAACAGCTAACAGATGGTCAACATTCTTTAAACTTTGAGGATCATCCTCTTTCCCAAGCAATATGATGGTGTAATACTTTTTAATGCTTACCCAGAGGGGAAAATTGATCAAGATAACAGTTATTTTTCTTCATAATATTTCTCCGTCGTACATATATATTAAGGATGAAAGTGACACATTTTTAATCAGCATTTCTCCACACAACAAAACAGTTCAAAGAATTATTATAACGATTATACCTGCCTTTGGAGGAGAATGAACTAGATGATTATGATGACTGCTACCATGTAGACACACACTCCCTCCCTACTCATCACCAGATGGTATAACAAAAGCAGGGTGGAGAAAATGAGAGAGGGAGAACAGAAGTGGATGAGGTACTAGATTGTTACTTGAGCTGGATAAAACACACAATTCTCAAGTATGAGGCCTTTCTGTATAAAGAGAATTTAATGAAATGCATAAGCAATGTTGGAGATCACAGATAACCACTCGAGTTGTGATGAACTGGCAATATCTGAAGGTATATCTATAGAACTGGTTCCTGGAAGGAACTTAGAGAAGAAAGTGCCTGTTTTATTAAATAATTCTGGGAAAATGTTCCATGTCTGAAAAAAAAAACAAAAAACAAAACCCAACAAAAAAACAGAGAAGACAGCCATCTCCATTTTCCATAGACTTAAGAAGCCTGGGGTCTCAAGCAATCTGTGAGGGAAGCTAGCATGAAATGAGACAGGAAAGAGATGGAAACAATGGCTCAGTATAAGTTCAAAAATGAATGCCTTTCTACAGTATTTGGTTGATATGCACTAGCATTTGCCAACAGAGCAGTGTTTCATTAGAAAATTCCCAACCAGCCTTAGTAATATTATCTAGCTGTCAAAAGCAAAATTCAGCAAACCAGTGCTACCTTAGTTAATTTAAGAAGTCCAATTTTTAAACATTTAACTTTTATCATTTATTTAGAGAAAAATAACACACCAAGATATCTATCAACCAATTGTCACAAGGAATGCTTGCCTGTGACCTGAGCAAAACTGGGGATGCTATCACAAAATCAAGAGAGGAATCCAAAGTCACTTCTGCCAATATGACACAAATCCTATATAATCAACAGTTAGATTATACCATCCCGAAAAGATATATAGTGTCCAGTTATGCTACAAACCGTTTCCGTAAGAGATTTATCTACATCTTCCAACTGACTTGGTCTACAGCAATTCTATTAAAAACTCAGTAATCAACTTACATTTACCATGGATATTTTAAGTTTAGCAACCACTCTCAGAATTTAAAATGCCTCTGAGTGGCAGTTGCTAGCAAAGTCTATTTCAATCTGAAGAGTCCTTCTAGCATTAATGGTTTTGTAACTGACAATGTAGTTAGATAAATACCTTCATCTTATCTTAATGGGCTTGCATTTAATCAGGCAGAAGAGCTTTAGAGAGCACATGATTTGCAAAAGAAACATTTATTGATTTCAATACAAGTCATGGGAAAAAACCCAAAGGTAACTGGTAACACAGTCATTTTCTTGATACTCTTGCTTTAATACATTATTTTTTCCAGTCTACAGAATTAAGTTATTTTTATCTTAAGGCATCAGGATGTGCATATTTTTTCCTTTTGCCGTATATTTTCGCATGCATTGGATTTGCTTCATTAACTGATATTCTGAAAGAATTTTAAAGGAAATGCATACAAAAAATACAAGAGGAACTGATTATCCAAATGTGTGCAAAGTATAATTAATTGTGCATGTAGGTACAGCAACTATGTTCAAACTGCATTAATACTGGATTGTATGCAAAAAAAAGAGCACTATTTGTATAAATATTAGGCATGTCTGTGGTTATAGTAGGTCTCCTTTTAAACAGATTGTCCTTCCATTTATTTGATAGCTGCCCTCATAGCTAACAAGAATGGAAATCAGGGACCTTCAGAGCTAGAAGCCTGAATCCTTACAACTTTATCTAAAGAGCCAGGCTCCAACTTGGGGCTCTCAGATTCTCTGGGGATTAAGCAGCAAAGTGAAACAGATACTGACCAGTGGAGTTATTTTTATTCACATTAAAAAGCTTAGGATGAAACCCAAAGAAAGAAATTTATTTATTTTTTTAACCAGAACTGAGTTGATGTGTTTTGATTTTAACTAATTTTTCATTACTCACTAAACTATCCATTATGAATCAACAACTTGGCTCCAGTCACTACGCACTCAACAAACACCAGTTTTCAGAGTGAAACTCTGCCTCCCCACCCACGAAGGAATTTTGCAGTTAATTTAATTGAAACCCAGATTTCATCCTCAGTCATTATCTACCACAGGTGGATTTAACTTGCTGATCAAGGTGAAAGGCTCTCCCACAACCAAGTGTTTATTCTCTAGATATGACATAATTGGGTCATAATTAAACCTCAATGAACAATATACAGAAGGATGTCTATCACAATGAACTTACCAGAGCTAGTAAAAAAACATAGGGAGAGGTGTTTTCGCATTATTGTGACATCTGACACTTGCTACTAGAAGAGCCCACGTGCACACTGCACCAGAGGTTTTTCTTAAATATCTGGATTAATTTCTGAGCATGGAAGATCTAGTTTGAACATATTGGAACTCCCAGCTCCAGAGTTGCTCCCTTAAAAGGTACAAAAGCTACAAACAAAGCACAGACAGCAGCTATTTTTGCATCTTGTCCTCTCAAATTTTAAGAAAGCAGTGCTCTAAAAGGAAAAATTAAGATACATAATTAAAGTGTTCAGTTCTGTCATAGTGGCTTAGGAACTTAAGACCCACTGTGAGAAGTGGCAGGTAAGAGCCTGATTCTTAAAAGAAGCAAACGGAACTTGGGTATTTCTTAAACATATTCCTCTACCTATGCAGGAATATAAATAAGAAAGCACAGGCAGATATGAGATCAGCAGTGCTGATCTTGGTGCATTGCTGATCTGATCAGCAACGCACCAAATTAGAGCTGCCTGAAGTATCTCATATATCTTTTCCATTAGGCTATGGTCGGGCAGTAATAAATTCCCTTTTCCTTCTTTGCTTTTTCTGTTTCAAGGGTCTGGCTACAGAGGTCAGTCCCACGTTGTCAGTCAGACATCTACTTCATCTGTCAAAAACATGTGCTGTACATCAACAGTAGCAATGAAAACAAACCCCCACATCAGCCAGTTTCTCAGCAATGAGCTCAGAGGCCAGGTTGTATGATCTTCTCCAAGATACTGTGGGGTACAGGCTAGCTCTCCAGACACCCTTGACCATGCCTTAATCCCACCTTACTTCAGTCCTGGGTCTTGAAGTACTTGCAAATTGGGAGCTTGGGAGAAACAACACTATGGGAGGCTGTTCTCCAGCCCTTTCTGTATGGGAGGGAGGTTTCCTGTGCAGAATCTCCCCTTATGCACAGATCTCAGTGAGAGGACTGGGTCCTTTTCCATTTACAGCACAGAAAACTTCTCAAAGTTTAGGTCACATAAGAAGCAAAGTTAAAAAGTCAAACGAGTTCTCAGGTCTGCAATGAAAACGGCTGAAAGCCTTTGTGACATCTCAACAAAAGACATACCAAGAGCTTGAACTGCAAGGTCAACAATGCCATGGCCAGTGCAAACAATCAAGCCAAACCCTGGGAATGAAAAGAGACAGAGGATGATGTTCAACACTGCCCAAGGGTTGGAGCATTTCTGGGAACACTGTTCAAGGAGCGACCTGGGGGTATCAGTGAGGATCAGACAAAAACAAGGTGCTAGACATGCTCAGATCCCTCTGCCTTTCACAGAAGAGGAGCACCTTAATACATACCTTGAAGGAATGCTCAGCATTTTGCAAAATTGAGTCATTGCATAAAAAGACCCATTTTTCTCATTGTACATATATTTATTCTGCTTTTAAATTCCAACTGCCTTGATCCATTTTAAAGGCTACATCCTCTGTATTCCCATGCACTACATTTCACATAGGGCACTTGCTTGGAATCTATAGTATAGGGGGATGAACTACAGTCAGCTGTTTCAGAAGATGTACTTCAGAATGAAACAGATTAACAAGGTTTACATCTGCTTTTACTACACAGCATCACAAGCAACAAGCACTGGGGAAATTGCTCATTTCATACAGCTGCATTTTATTTGTTCTTCATCACAGGCTGCACAAGAGATGTGCTTTAACAGTTGTTTATGCATCTCAAGTACCTTTCATCCAGTTGGTGATCTTCAATGAGCTTTCCAGAAGCTTTTTACATCTATTTTATAACGAGATGTAGTACAGGGAGAGACGCTGGGGGTAAATGCTGTATCTATGTTACAAAAGTGCTGACCGCAACACTGGCAGTAACAATTAAACGTAGAAGAATTCAGGGAACATTTAGGCTATCAACAGAAACAACACCTAAACCAGTATAAGTGATCAGAAACTGATTCAAATCTGTAACTCAACAGAAGTTCAGTGCACATAAACCTCTTTCAAAATGGCTGAAACCGGTTTAAGATAAACCTGGATGGATGTAGTATCAGACTTAACTGATTTAGGTTTTAGTGGTTTATTGAACTTCTGTCCAAGATCCCTTCCAGATTCAAGTTAACTCTCAGTCCCCAGCGTCCCAGGATGCTTTACGTCTCCCCTGCAAACAGGTTGAAGTTTTTTCAGATTGGAGATTCTGTATTCCCATTATGAATACAGATAATGGGAATGATCTAGGTTCAGGCTAGACATCAGGAAGCACTACTTCACAGTCAGGGCAGCTAGGATCTGGAACTAACTTCCAAAGGGAAGTGGTGTTCGCTCCTATGTTGGGGGTCTTCAAAAATAATCACCTAGCTGGGGTGATTTGACCCCAGCATCCTTCCTGCCCATGGCAGAGGGTTGGACTTGGTGATCTGCTCAGGTTTCATAGTTGGTAGGGTCAGAAGGGAAGACTATGATGGATATCAGAAAGAAATCACGTTTAGTGCTGACTATGTAATCTATTATGTAAGTATATGCACATTTGGTTATGAAACAACATTCATAAAACTTCTGACAGGCAAATGAAAATTCCAGTCAATCACCACAACTGACTTCTTTCCAGATGACGTAGCAAACTCCTGTCATGTGGTAGTACATGCAGGAGAAAGACATGTGCTTTCAGCAAAATCAATTGCTTTATTTCCAGTAACCATGAAGTGAGGCAGATCTCACTGTGCCTTGAAGTAGCACTGGCTACCTTCCAGCTGAATTCCATAGGTGCCCAAAAAACATAAAAGGAGGGGTGTCAGAGTATTTATCAGACTATGTCATGTTATCATTTTAATATATGCAAAGCTATCTTAGGCAATTAAGATAAGGGCAAAGTTAACATAACCATAGGAAAAGCCAGAGCAGCAGCTGCTTTACATCCTAAGATAGGAAATAACCAACTAAAACAAAATACAAACATGCAAGTCTCTCACGTGCAACCTTAGCTAAAACAAAAATCAGTAAATATTACTTTGCTTTGGGATTGGGTTTCAGCAAACACAAGAGACACAGACCGACTACAGTAAATTTTCATAATCTCCTACACAATCTGAATTTCCTCCACCCCAAAAGCATGCCAAAAGTCATTAATTGACAACCATGTAGAACCATTTATAGCTGAAACAGAAATGGTCTGTATGGAAACCAGCACCACTGCAATTAATTAAAACTTCAATCACCTATCTTGTTTTAGGTAAATAAAACCTATTCGATATTTTGAACAGCACTCAGATTTCATGGTGGATCAGCCAGTTCCATTAATGTCTTCTTGCACAGCTAGCAAATATAAATCTTCTAAACGGTTTTTGAAAACTTGGCCACAGGCAGTTTGGATGCAGCTGGACTTCATCACTTCTCCTGTCTCATAAAGTCATTAGACTGAGTCTTAAGCGTATTTAACATTATTTCTTTTTTCAGAAAAAGCAAGATAAGAGACACCAGGACTGTTTTTCTTTAGCTAGCAAAACAGTCAACTTACCCGAGCACCTTTCTCTGGAAAACATTTGCAGCCCACACTGCAATCTCGGCCCCCACATGGCCCGTGATAGGGTTTCTTTCCACCCTGATAAAAGAAAAAAAGGGGTAAATGTAAGTAATCAAACACTTGCAAGTCCTTAAGCATCATATTAAAATACTGCATTTCAGAAAAGATTCGTTTAATTTCAGTTCAACAAGCTTGCTCAAAGTGAGTTATGAAACCATTTGAAATGAAACAGACAAGCAAGCTTACCTTGTAACTTTTAACAACTAGCTCATTTTCAGAAATATCAAGTATATCAATAAAAGAAACCATGAGTGGAGGGAGACTGACGAGAGAGTTCTACCCCATAGAGTGCCAAATACCTCCAAGGTCCAATGAATGACTGGAATAATGGATAATCAGCACCCTAGTGCGTTAGGATCACTTTTTGGGTCAGGTTCAACTCTAGTTACCATCTCCCATATCCACAGCCCCCAAGATGTGGAGAAACTTTAGCTCCAGAACTAACCTTTTTGGCTCTTAATTTGCAACTAGTCGCCTTTGCACTACAACTGAACCAAACAAGCTGGCAATTTTAATTGAAAGCTATATAAATATCATTGAATACAGAGTAGATATCATGGTTAAAAGGAATACAACAAGAAAGTTCAGTTTGCATCAGCTTGTGTGCGATTAATCAAGTCTGCTCCAAAAGCAGCGGATCTCCAGCACGTTGTGGGATGAAAACACATGTGTATTAATGCCCATGTTATCTATAAATTTTCCCCCATTCCCAAGAACGCAAAGCTTCCATCTTTATTGTATGCAGTGCAAAAAACAAACAAATAAAAGGCTACACAGATGGGCTACTCCCTATACCTTTGAAACTCCCCTTTATAGCACCTCTCTCGCATTACAACAGTTTTAGAATGGGTCAGTACCTGTATCAAGTCCAACAGGAAGGTGATTGAATGCATTTTCTACTTGACAACTTTTGGAGGAAAAAACACATGTTCTTCTGATAAGATGTTGATGTAAGAACCAGGCTAATTTAGCAGCTTGGTTTCTCCCTCAGTGTACAGTGATCATTTATTAATAAATACATCTTTAATATCTCATTAATCAGGTTTTCTTGCTCAACAGGGAAGCCTTTTCCTGCACAGTAGTCATGTTTGGAGTCATGTAATTCTAAGTTACAAAACAAGGACTTTTTAGATGTTTTGGCTGCTAGGACCAAATCCTGTGAGGTTCAGAGCTCTGCACCATGTTTCCATTTACTGAATGTTGTTGGAAATAATGTCTACTTGAACCTCCGATGCAGAGAACAAACTGAAGCTATTAGACAAGATGACACATTATAAGGTAGTCAATACAGCAGCAATCCTGACCCAGATCAGATGAATAAGGCTTGAGTGGGCACATGGGAACCTAACTCCAGAATTAACAAGAGTACAGCTGCAAAGTTACTAAGGTACTTGTAATGACAAGCAGGGGTTAGATTTTATGATTGGATCCTGGTAGTTTCTGCAAGACGAGTATACAGGGGAACATCCCCCTAACATCCCAAGCAAGGGATTTGAGTGCAAACAGCTATTCCCAGACCTTACACCCACAACAAAACCAATCTGACAGCAACAGCCTTGAGTATCCAGGTATGCACTATGCAAGACCATGGAAGAACAAGACAAATGAGTGACCAGGTACTCATCCATTGTACCCTTGATTACTTTGCTGGTTTTGCCCTTGATCTACTCCTTGTCCCAGCTGTCCCCTGTCAAGCCTTCTCTTCCTGAAGTCCCTCTCAACATTTCAAATTTAAATTTCTCTCCCAGGAGTAACTTATAGAAGAAAAGTCTTGATCTGTTGTAGAGTTGGTTTCCTGCCAAAGTAAAACAACTATTAACTTCTGTTATTCCCTTTTGAGTTCCTCCAACAGAACTCTGAAGCACACACTGCGGAGAATTACCCTGCCATGTGCCAGAAATATCCCATGACAAGGGACCTACTTAAATTGAGGTTTTGCAATTTTCACAGAAATCATGAAAAAATACAGTTTCTGCAATCACCACGAAAAATGGTGTTGCCAGTGATTTTGCACAGAATTGCCTAAAACAAAATAAAAGCTTTCTGGAATACAAAGAAAGTGCAGCAATCCCTGCAGTCAGAGAGCACATGGCTTGCGAAAGTGCTACTAAGAGGCTTGCTAGTGACACAGACTCAGTGAAGATGCCAGTCAGGAAAGTGAAAGGGTTTTTGTGCCATCTTTTAATAAAATGCAATGCTACAGCAATGCTACAGTCTGAAGGTGATGAGTGAAAAGAAATCCAAGAAAGCCGAGTACGTTTCAGCTCAGGACTGTGTATGGCAGTTCCCTGTAGGTACCTTGCATGCAAATGTTGCGCTAGGAACAAAACGATGCACCAACAAGACTGTGCAATGTGTCAAGGAAAAATAGCAATGATCAGCATTTATATGCAATTCAGATGTATTTCTTTAAAGTGAAAGGCTGCTGCAGAGGTTGAAGGTCAGAGCAAGAAACAAGAGACTATTGTCCTTGATCTTTAAAAGAACCACTGAAAGCAGTTGGACAAGAAGTGAAAGCTACATTTGCACTTGTGGATGCAACATATCTCTGGAGAAAATTGATAACCCTAAATCAAAAGACTACTTGAACAAACACATGCCAATGCTGGCAGTTTCCCATGTGCAAACAAGCTTTGCCAAGATTATCTACCAGGACTAATTGCTTCCCATGTTCAGTTTACAAAGACTGCACTGGCAGAATATGAATCAATTTTGATTGTAGCAGATGCAGCAACAGATGCCCAAGATAACCATGTTCTGCACATTTCATTTGTACCTGGGAGCGGGACAGACTGCAACCTGCCTGTTTTTCAAACAGTCAGTTCATCTCATGTCTGTCAATTTTCTACCATGGTGCGAGCTGTAGTGAAGGTTGTTGTAAACTGCAGCTTAGAAATGCTTCTTAAATTCTGCCTGATAATGCAATGTATATGTGCAAAGCTCTCTCTGATGTGCTCCGTGGAATGATGGCCAATGCAAATCATGTCACCTGCAAAGTACACATTCTTTCTTTAGTAAGTGACATCTGGGGCATACATTTTCCTGATGTGGATAGCCTAGATCCCTCCTTTAAAAAAAAAAAAAGCATTCAAACATTGTCCTGGCCATAAGCTTTGATACAGGGAGTCTATTGCCAATCAAAAGGGGGGGGGGGGGAATCTACATGTGACTGTATAACTTGCAGCAGAGCCAATGCTTACAAGGTGGAATTTGTGGTTTAACACAGTTCATTGCCACACAAAGAATATGAAGTACTACCAGCAACATGTGCACAAGGAGCTTGAAAAAAAAATTACACCCAGAGCACAGTGCATGCTTAAACTACATGATCTCTTAAGACAGGGCAACACTGAAGATCAAGTTAAGTTTGTGGCTGAAAATGCAATCTAGTTCACGGAGCTTCTAATGTGATTTGAAGTTGTGTGCTTTGGTGGATCAAAGCATGCCAAGAAGCTAATGGATTTGATAAGTTGGATTAAAGACATGGCATCACAAAAACTTTCAACATGAAAACATCAACATGAAAAGCAGCAGAGAAAGCAAGAGCTGTGAAACTGAATCAGTACCATAGGTTGGATGAGTCACTACCACCATGGTTAAACAACTGTTTACCTCCTTTAGTGCTGTTTGATTGTTTACCCCAATAAGATGCATTTTCTAAGTTTTGACCATCAGCTACTGAAAAACCAACCTGTGGAGAACAGAAAGAGCATTTTGCTTACATGAACTTTGTCAAAGAATGCCAGATGCCCTTGACTGTAACCGTTTTGGGAGTGTTTCTGATTGGTTTCCATATCCCTACAAATTGGTAAAAAGTGCAGGCCCTGCACTTTGTTAAGGTTGTCTCTGATGCTAGGGTAGATTCCATCATTCCAAGTGGATTCAGAGCAAGTGATCTCAGTGCGTGGGCACCTGCTCACTCTAGAGAGAGATGGAGGATGTCAGCAACTACGCATGGATGCTGCATGCTAGTATTTAACAACTAACATGAATGGTTTCTATCAAGATTAGCATCATACAGTATTACTAAACTTTCTATAGAATGCTAATAATAAATGAGGATACTAGTTACAATTCATATTGTGTATACATTTATAATATATTTCAACTTAATTTAAATGTAATATTTAGATTTATAATCATGCAGTAATTCATTTGATATTTCTGCAGACTTTGCTATTTAATTATGCTGAGGTTTTTGCCCCATGGCCAATCAGTGGTGAGGACTGGGGTCAGTGCAACCCTTGGGCAATCAGCGGCGAGGGAGACTCACTATAAAAAGACCGTGGAATCAGCTCCGCGTGCAGCAAGCAGCCTACAAAAGTCTCTTTTGTAGTGGTCTCGCACACTGGGAATTAGGTTGGTCCCTACCCATAACTGCAAATGGTAATAGGCAGGCTACTAGTCAGCAGTCCTTCCCAAAGGAAAGCAGGGACAGTAGATAGGGAAAGGCTTATTCCCAATCTATTACGTGGGTTTTTCCAAGTACCTCTGCTTGGCAAATGAATCTGCACATGATCCTAATCTTTCTCCAATTAAAGTCAAATAGAAGTCTTATCACTGATTTTATTAGGAGCTGGATGGGGCTCTCACCAAGACTTACAAAACCCCAAAACAAGTCCATGTTGCATGTTGTCTCAGGTGGCATGTTCTCTCCCAGCATGAGTAGTTTTCCTCCCTTGTGAATAAAAGGGTTTAAGAAGGGAAGGAAGCAAATCAAAGCCAGTTGGCTATGGACCAAGTATTTTATGTAAGGGAAGTGGTTGACATCAGACACTTCTATGCAGCTTAAATAGAAAATGGCCATATGTGTAATATTTGTGTGCATAACATATAACTTTCTAAAATATATCCTTCTTGGGTGAAATGGTTTGCTAAATTTTTCATGAAAAGAAAAAAAAGCCCAAGTGTGAGGGTTGTTTAAATACATAGACAGTAGTTAGACGCTGAAAGCACGGGCACGCCAGCCAGGTCTCCCCTTCTCAGGGAATTCAGGGAAGAGATCTTTCCAACTGCTCCTTGATATTAAATTTCAGACTGATGAGGACTGTTATGTGAGAAACAAAATAGGGACTAATAAGGGGAGCGTGCTGATATAAAAAAAGGTAACAATATTGAGTCAAACTATTTTAATATAAGTAGTCAACAACAGACTGATATTTAAAAAAAAGTAGCTCACAGGTTCTTTTCCTTCTCCCTCCCCCTGCCTGTACATACTACAACTAGAAATAAACAGAATAGCTTCTTGCCCCACTTGCACTAAACCCATTGAATTATGAAGTAAAATATTTATTAACTTCAAGTAATTTACTCCTGGTTTGCAACAGTATTACTGAGACCACAATCTGGCTCATGAGTTATTAAAAATATTTAAAAATATATGTTTTAGTTTTGTTTCTGTTTTTAAGGAGGATATCTACCAGAGAACAAACAATTGTTTTAAAAACTGTTTACAAACTATTACTATTTTAACAATGCAGTAGTCCTTTTCTTTTCTTTTTTGGTATATCCCCATCAAGGAAGTGTGTATAAATAAGTCATTCATATGGCGCCTGATTCAAATAGGAGCCTTTCCATTGACTTTAACTTGCTTTGGAGCAGGGCCAATGAGACAAGAATGTAGCAGCTGAGATGCCACAACACATGCCTTAGAGTCATTCCAGTTCTTCTGGGCTAAGTACAGACAGTCAAAAAACCCAAGACAATTGATTAAATCTTTGCAGGTTAATCTAAGTTCCACAGATTGAACTGATAAATTAAGTGAACAAGCACTCACTTTTGATTCCAGAAATACAGCCTTATGTCTACAATGACCCAGGCCAGAAGCTGGGGGGCACTAAAGTAGTGTCTTTCAACTTCTTTTGTACAACGAACCATTTGTAAACATCGGTGACCAGTCCCAACTCAGTATAGAGCTTAAGTAGAAAACAGTACTCCCCATTCCCAACGCACAGCCCCCCACCTCTCCTAACTCTGCTAGTGCCCCCCCCACTCCCCACCTGCTGCCCCTGAGCAAGGGGGGGAGAGGACATGAGGCATCGGGGGGTGGTGCTGGGGGAACGTGCCCCCCCCCCCCAGATTTGTGCACCTACATCAGGCATAGAGCTACAGCTTGGGTGGATCGGCATGGGCAGGAGCCACTTCTATGGTTCAGCAGGAGGGACCCAGCGCGGAAGGGTGGAGAGGGGCAGTGAGACTCGCTGCTGGCGCCACTGCCGCAGGAATCCCTGTGACAGCTATGCTACCAGCGGAGGAAGGAGTAGCAACAGAGTAGGTGGGGAGGGCCACGCTGCCCTCATCTCTTCCCACTACGAATGACTTGAATGCTGGGCTGCAGCTCTACCCACTGCCACAGCCTGGCTGCCACCACCCCCCAGGAAGCCCACGCTGCCAACCCGCTGGTGTAGAGATGTGGCCTGAGCGGAGTGGTAGCAGTTGCAGCTGGGCCATGGTGGTAGGCCACCGCCACTCACCACTCCCCATCTCCCCCCTACTACCGCAGCCACTGCCACCAGCTTCTGTGTGTCCAGGCCCTGCACTTTGTTAAGGTTGTCTCTGATGCTAGGGTAGAGCTGTTTCCCAGTGTGCAAGCAGCTGGTGGTGGGAGGCAATGAGGATAGCGTGACCCTCCCCACCCCCATCCATTACTCCTCGTGCTGCTGGCAGCATAGCTGGTGTGAGGATCCCAGCAGTAGCTGCAATGAGTCTCACTGCCCTGCTTTGCCTTCCCATGCCTGCTGGGCCATGATGGTGGCTCTTGCCTGTGCCAGTCCAGCCAGGACACAGCCCTGTGCCCACTGAGGACGCACATATCTGCGTCATTGCCTATGCTTCACTCCACCCCTGACATATTATCTATGCCCCAACCCGCCCCATAGACTTAGCTGCGGGAGCTGCTCTCCTCACTACTTTGCTGTCACATGCATGTATGTGCACACACGTACATGGTGCCCCCTGCCTAATCACCATTCTCCTGCTCCCCCCAGCCCCATGCAGCCCCTTGCAGGCTGGAACCCTGACAGCCTGCAAGGGGAAACCTGAAGTTTCCCAAGTTTTTCTCCTTTAGAGGAGAGGAAAAAAAAAAGAAAAGAAAAAAAATCAGTGTTTTTTCACAGCAAGCAAAAAACAGCAATAAACTGTTTATTAGTATTTATAGTGTTAACATACAGTGAACAACAAGCAGCATCTATTTTTTCAAAAGAGTATGCAAAATATGATCCATTTTTAAAGTTTATTTGTGACCCTTTCATATATATTCTTGTGACCCATTTCTGGTACACCTTCCTGCTAGGCTGCAGCAGACAGCTTGGGGCAAGGCTGACCTGTGCAAGGAGGTTTGTGGAGGGAGATGCGAAGCATCCCGACATTCTGGGGGACTGCGAGTTAACTGATTTAGGTTAACTCAGATTCAGGTTAAGTCTGATACTGCATCCATTCAGGTTTATCTCAAACCAGTTTTAGCCATTTTGAAAGTGGTTTACATGCACTGGACGTCTGCTCTGTTACAGATTTGAATCAGTTTCTTTCTGTTCTTAGTCCTGTAGCATCACACAGGAAGCAGAAAGTAATTGCATAGAATTTTTAAAACCTTGTCTGAAAAACCAAAGAAAACTATCCCTGCAAGAGAAAAGGAACAAAACCATCAACTTAGTCAATTAGAAATTCTCATAGCACATTTTGACATGGCGCTTAGCATACCTGTCACTTTGAGGGGAAGAAGCTGAATGAGAAGCAGCCTGCATGTGTGGCAGGGGCAAATTAGAGTCACCTGACTGGAAGGGGACCAGACTTGAAGTATATAAGCCTAGGGCTTAAACTGGTCAGGCATTCGGCCCTGAGAGCCACAGAGAGAGGAGCTCCTGAGCAGAAGAGCTGCAGCCAGGCTTTTAGCAAACACATGAGCTGAGATAAGCCACTCTGGAGGTTTATGGATGGGACTAAGGGGTAAAGGAAGTCCCAACATGCTGGTGAATAGAGAGAGGCTTGGGAGATGGACTTAGAGAACCCAAAGGCCAGAATGAGGCAGGAAAGAACAGAGCCAGAAAGCAAGGAGGGCCAGGGTGCCTATGGTCTCTTCTGGCCTAAGAGCAGGGACAGGGTCTAGGGAGACTGAAGCTCAAACATTACTGCTGGAGACCGAGGGGATCATAGGACCTGTAGCCCAGAAAGGGCAAGGGAGCATAGAGATTGAGGCCAGGGGCCTGAAGCCCAGGAGGGACAGAGATAGGAGACTGAGGAGGGAGGACATGGTGCCCAGGAGTAACTTGGAAGTGAAGTCCCCAAGTGCGGTGTGCAGGTTGATATGCTGTGCTTGGGAGTAGCTGCGAGAGGTGCAGTGCCTGGGTGGAGATGACAAGCCAGGACTAGCTGAGCTAGGAGAAGTGCCCAAGCAGGAGGCCCAGTCACAGGGACTGAGACCATGGCCCAAGTGGGCTGGTCATGGACATGATTGATAACATCTGTGAAGCACAGGTGTGGTGTAAGAGGCAGTTGGAGCCATGCTATAAGCCAGAGCTAGGCTATTTTTTTGTGGCTGGAATGCTGAAAAAACCACAATGTCTACCTTGGAAGGTGCCAGAGTGATGGCCCAGAGCAGCTGTTTGCAGCCTCCCAGCTGCAGCCAGCCCACAGTGCCCGGTCTGCTTGCACCAGGGTGTGCAGTCACACAGCCTCCTGCTGGGAGCAGCCTGGGCTCTGTGGCTGGCAGCAGCTGCTTTACAGCCTGGGCTGGTGGCGGTGTGCTGAGCAAAATGCTTATGCTCGGCACGTGTGCCGGGGGTTGCTGACCTCTGCTTTAAGGTCTTAAAGGGAAAGAGATGCCTGAATAGCAACACAGAGTTAGGGATCCTTGGGGCAGCCTCCCTTTCTAAAGTTCTAAGAACAAGGAGTAGCAGGTAAAGGGAAGAGGAGCAAACCTGAGGAGAGATGGCAGAGCAGGGGCTAATCAGCCACCAAAGGGCACTGCAACCACCCCTGGAATGAGCGCCTGTTACATGCAAGAAAGTAGGGTGAATTGGGAAAGGGTTGTAAACTCTTTATTTCTTGATGGGCATCTTGTTATATAGCATGATAGTATTGAAAAGAACCACTGAAGAATGGCTTCCATCAACAGGCTATAGATATCACAAATCAGCTGGGGAAATATGGGAAAGGTAAATGTGGAAGTTGAAGTACTATTTGGATGCAGCCATGGTGGCAAAAGATAATACATTTGAACAGAACTGATCATGTAAAAATGCAGGGAGAAAATTGGGAAGGTATGAAGTACAATAAAACAAGATGACCTTAATGTTCATAACAAGCCAGGAATTTCAGATAAGGGATGAAAACATGCACACACAGATGGAAAAAAGCTTAGTTATGGCTAAATATGAAGGTTAACAAGAGATAGTAAGAACTAATCCTCCTTACCCGCAAAAACTTGGCAAAAATTTGTTTTCCCCAGTGTTTCTCTGCACTGAACTAAGCTTAACTAAGGAGAGCAGAAGGATCTCTAGCACCCTTAGCAGACCTTGAAAGGAAAATCTATAATATAGGGACTCCACTCCTGAGGCCATTGGAAATAAAACTGCAGTGAAAACTTGTACAGTTTGCAAACCACAAAGCCTTTCATGCAATGCAAGGGCCCTGTTGTATATTCCTGATTACCAATTAGAAAGTTATACATGCAGTGCCAGACATACA
Source organism: Caiman crocodilus (assembly GCA_030014935.1). NCBI lineage: Eukaryota > Metazoa > Chordata > Crocodylia > Alligatoridae > Caiman > Caiman crocodilus. Next base: position 1,254,948 of record JAGPOW010001327.1, read on the forward strand.
GATGGCTGGATTAAGTGTCTCAGTTAGACACCTAGAACTAACTGTTGGTTACAACAGCTGATTAATACCAATATGAAAAAAAAATTCTTTCCTATAATTTACATGTACACTATTTTATATCTATACATGTGTAGCTATTATTATTTCAATTATTTCATTCTATAGTTAAATATAGTTTCTTTATAAATTATTACTTATAGTTTGAGTCTTATTCTGTAAGCTTTTTTCCATAGGATCAATCATTCCTTGTGTTAAATGGCCCACTGAAGTCTACAGGCCAGATGCTATTCTATTAAACCAGGCACTGTCAACCAGGGGTACGCATATCCCCAGGAGTACTTGGGAAGGCCCTAGGGGGTAACGTGGGCAAGGATGGACCTGACCTCCCAGGAGCAGGGTCTGGGGGGGAGGGGCAAGGGCTGTGGCACCCCTCTGCGGGCCACAAAAGCTGCCACCCAGCTGGCTGGTCGAGGAGAGGGGGAGCTTGCACATGGCTGCCGCCACCCACTACCTTATGCTGCCGGTACTCCATATCTGGGTACGCGCCACTTCCCCTGTCCCCCATCCCCCCCTGCATCCAGCCGCCTGGGATACACTTAGTAAAAAAGGTTGAAAACCCCTCCGTTATAAACTAATGTAAATACAGAATTTCTCCACTCTGCTAATGAAGATCCTCAGGAAAAGAAAACAATAAGACATGAGAACATTATGGACCACAGGAAACTCATTGCTCAGAAACAGCATAAATCATCCTATTATTCAATTTTTATGTCATATAGGAAATATCCAAAGAGCAAATGAAGATGCAGGATAATAGGATAGATATTTCCAGCAAAAGCCCCTTGTACTAGACTTTAGCGAGACTTCATTTGAAATACTACATATGACTCTGGTCATCCACATTGCACCAAATTTAATTCCAAACTGGAACGGGGTGGAGGTGGGCCACCAGTATGACTGTTGGAGAGAGGCCCTATATTACCAAAGGATGAAGCTGCTTTAGTCTAGAGTAATGATGGCTGAAAGAGGAATATGGTTGTTCTCTCTGTTTATCGGAGGGGGAGAGGAGGAGTATCAATACCACAGGAAAAGAGATTATTTAAAAACTTAAAGGGCAATGCGAGCACAGGAGCATACAATTATCAGCTGGCCCTGAATACATTTCCATTTGACATGAGAAAGTTTCTAACCATCAGAGCAGCAAGGTGCTAGAAGCTTCAGTCACGGCTTGCTCAAGATCAACAACAAGGGCAAGAAATACCACTGTTTTCTTTAACCTGACAAGCTTCCCCTTGGCAGAGATTAAATGACAATTGTCTGCAAAAGCAAGGAATTGGACTTAATAAAAAAGGTCCCTTTCAGTCCAGTTCCTTATATCATAAAAGCAGTTCTTACTTCACCTTCCAAGGCAAATCCTTGCTCCAGCCAACAGCAACAAGAGTACCTTGGTCAATAGGACAACAACATTCAACACAGCAGGGGGTGCAGAAGCCTAGTACCACTGAAGCCAAGTCAATGACTTAATTAGGACAGGATTTCACTCTGAAAGGCGGAACATTTCTTGCTGGTCTCTATTTTTAAGCTGAACCTATTTCTCTTATAATCCTATGGGCTTTTGTTCTTATTAACAAACAATGTCCACTCTGCTAAGAACAAAACAAAAACAAAACAAAACAAAAAGGTATTTTTGACCAACAGGATCAAAGGTAGAAAAGTCCTGATGAAAAAACCATCAAGGATCGATATGACAAGCAGATTCCAATTTAAGCATCAATGCTCATGTAGAGTACTACCTTATTCTTTAGATAGGCTCTTGATACCAGTCATTAAAAAAAAAAAAAAAGGTTTATCATAATTATTTAATGCAAATAGTTAAAATCAAAATCTGGTTCTGCTCTGCTTTCTTTTTTAATCTTTAAAGTTTTTTGGCGAATTATTTGAAGCTAGACTTTTTTTCTGACCAGACTATCAGTGAATACACATGTGGCTAGATCCAGATGGTTTATTTATAGATGGCCTATCTCTACAAGAACAAGCAAAGACACCCCATTTATCTTTTACAGGAGAAAAGACCTTTCAAGGGGGGCTATTAAATGTGTATTTGAAACCATGATACTAATTCATTTTAAGATTCACTGGCCTGTTAGGCAAAAGCAGCCAGTGTGGTAGAGGCAGTATCTTTTATTAGACTAACTAGGGGTAGGCAATGTTTTTTGGCTGGAGTGCCAAAAAGACCACAATGTCTACCTTGGAACGTGCTAGAGTGCCAACACATCGGAGTCCAAAGCAGTTGTTTGCAGACTCCCAGCTGCAGCCGGCCCACAGAATCTGTTGCAGCCTCGCAACCACTTGCTGGGAGCAGCTTGGGCTCTGTGGCTGGCAGCAGCTGCTTAGAGCTTGGGCTGGCGGTGGTGTGCCAAGCAAAATGGCCTTGTGTACCATGCTCAGCACACGTGCCGGCGGTTGTTGAACCCTGAATAGTTGCAAAAAAAAAAAAAAAAAGTCTTTATTTGCAAGCGTTTGGGATCATGCACCTTTCCTCAAGCAAAGGAGAATGCAAACATTGTAAAATTTCTCCCAGGTAGAAACATAACTTCATATTGCACACGAAAGCTGGAAGTTGGTGCAAGTTCTCCTGGCTGGAAATGTTCATTTTATGAAAATTAGTCTTGGATAAAAGTTGGAGCAGTCTATTTACCTCAAAGGTGTCCAATGGCAAGCAGAATGTTAAATTACGCTTCTTTCTTTGTTAAGATGTTTCACATTTTGCAGAAAGGCTGGTGATAGAAAAGTTCTCCTGGGCAAGAAAGTTGTTGTGTTGAAGCTACTCTGTAAGTATGCAAATTTTGCTCAAAACAAAAGGCTGGAGTAGGGGTGTTACCTTCCAGGTCTCAGGGTATTGAATTTTGCTCCCTTATAAACTTATGGTTTTCATTTCAAAACAACTAATTACAATATCTTCTGTGTTTCAGGGATAAAAGCTGTAAGTGGGTTGGTCTAAAAACTCCTCAAAAGTCTTTCCCATTGACATTAATATCAAAACTCTAGTTGAACAGAATTTCCTCCTCTCTCCTTCCCCTTTTTAGTGTTACCATGTTGGAATTTCCCTAAAATATTCCTATTTTATTTCATTTTTGATACAAGGCCAACATATAGCTGACCATATTAGGAAGAATAATTGAGAATTAATTTATTTACAGACTGAACAATGTGCTTTCCAAGATGACAAAAGCTCCAATTAATTTAATAAGGCTTTAGTATAGACCTGGAATCTTTTCACTCACTAGGGTCACCCTTACTTGCTCACACAATGATTAAAGTTTTTAGGACTGTGACTTTGAGGCATTTTTCAAAAAAAAAAAAAAAAAAAAATCATAAAAACCTATGAAGCTAGACTTTAATGCTCATACTAGGAACATGCTTCACCTCATTTAAAACTTTGCTATATCTACAGCAATTATATACAGGCAACCCCCCCACTTAAGGCTGTTTTGCTTAGAGCTGTTTCACTATAATGCTCATTTTAAATTCATACTTGATCCTACTTAGTGCTCAGCAGGTGTCATTATAACACACTGGCATATGGTGCTGGAGTGGCTGGCGGGCTGGGGAAAATCAGCGGCAGCAGGTGGAAAAGCAGGGAAATGGCAGTGGCAGGTGGGGAGATGAGTGGCAGTGAGTGAGTGGGCAGGCATGAGCCCTGCACCTGCGTTGGTGCCCTAGGGCCAGAGCCACTGGACACCCAGGGCAGGGTGGCAGGAGCTCTATGGAGGCAGGCTGGGCTGTACCAGCAAGGAGAAGGGGGAGCTGGCCTGGAATGACCGTGACTGTGGTTGTGACCACCCCACCTCCCGCAGTCCAGCATGGAGTGGACTAACAGCACGGCCGTGGTAACATTATATTTAATTACATCAATTCCTATGAAAAAATGCATTTTGTTTAACGATGTTCTGCTTAACATTTGGTTTTCCTGAAACCAATTAAGAGTGCTAAGCAGGGGTTGCCCATACAAATATTTAGACACTGCAAAAATTGGCTGTTGTTGAACAAGCAATTTTTTTGCATCTTTGAATTAGAATCAAGTGTCTACCATACTGTGAGATTACTTGATACCTTTATACTAGGGTTAGGCAGTTTTCTGAAACACAGTAATTACTAGGATTCTGATTTATTACTGTTAGGTAGGAAATATGGTGCCCAAACTTCCAATGTCCATATTGTGTTTTATACCCCACACAATTATCTCACACAGACCTTTCTACGACCTAAAGTCACTGTGCATTCAATCTCAGTCCTTTGATTCTTTGGGTGCTGGTTTAGAAAAACCTATTAAAAACATCTCAAAAGAATTTCAAGTAGCTTGGAAAAATCAAAATCAAAAAGTCTTATCCCACAAGCAAAGGTCTGAGTGTTTGAGATGTCATTTGCATAACATTTGCTCTTATGCCCATCCTAGGACTAGCTAGTAAGCAATCAGGGTTAAGTTTTGGGGCACTGTCTGGGGAGCTTCTTCTATTATAAGGGAGGACAGAAATATTACTATATCATTTATCTAGTTTCCAATCTAGATCACACAACCTTAGAAGGGCTTTTTATATAAATCTAATTAACTAAGTAGTAGATAAATATCTTAAGTGCTGATAAAATATGTTGCATCTAAATGTACAGGCTGGAAATCTGTTTTATATTTATAAAACAGTAGCATTCAAGTATGATAATCTATTACTAGTGTTTTCAACATACACAGTGCTGCTTAATTAGATAAAACAAATCATTTAATCAAACCATTTAATCTAATCAATTTAATACCAAAATCCATGGATGTGGGCATCCCTGTCGACGTAGTCTTTTTAGACTTCAGGAAGGCATTTGACACGGTCTCTCACCCCATCCTCATTAAAAAGATGGGGAGCTGTGGCACTGACCCCT
>JAGPOW010001327.1:1267849-1303650 GCA_030014935.1 Caiman crocodilus
CCCGGTGCTCTTTCCTGCCAAGGCAGGGGGTCGGACTAGATGATCTGCCCAGGTCCCTTCCGACTCTAGACACTATGAAACTATGAAACTATGAAACGTAAGTAGCCAGTGATGTATTCCACATTTGATGATGATGATGATGATGATGAGATGAGATGAGATGAGTCTGTTTCTGTTCTGATATAGTCCCCCATATCCTTCCCCCCCAGCAATGTTGAAAAAGGACATGTAAGGAGGGGAGGAGATGTAAACTCGGAAACACAATTCAGGGAATCAAATACAAAATGTCAAAGGAGCTTTAAGCTATTTCTTTCTGCAACTGTACTTGCTGGAAGCCTAATTTAATTTATGAAGACACATTTACAACAGAGAAGATCACTATTCATCATCTATGGACACTGCAAGCTTTTGCCAAAAGAAAATGTAAAACCTCCACCAGGGGTAATTTTACTTGTCTGGAACTAGAAGGGATGGAATTCCTTCTAAAGATTTATCTAGATTAAAAAGAACAGAGTAGGTGCAGTTTGACACAGTATTTTGATGAGACAAGAGTGAGTTCGCCAGGGAAAATGTACTGATTAAATCAGATAGAGTCTGCCTCTCAGACATTTTAACCAAGGAAACCAAAAAAGGACAAAACCCAATGCTGGCTGAATAAACCTATCCATTTTATGTAGAAATATCCTAATACTCAGCAGATATGCAAGTTGCTAAGTAACTTCATGTAAGCTTTAGAAAGATACATTACAAAAGACATAAAAATAAACGCCATGCTTAATTAGCAATGAATAGGAGATGACAATAGGGAGTTATTTTAGGAACACTTAAGAAAAATTAATAAGTTTATTTAAAACAGCAAGTTCAAAAGATGGAAAATCTACTCTCGCACCCAACAGCACAATTTGAAAGCATATTTAATTATGGCAGAAAAGAAGGATATATATATCATTATATATATTGATATAAGGTAAATGCCCCTTAAATTATTTTTTTATTTGGGGGGAGGGGAGGAATATCAAGCTAAGTGCATGTACTTACTAGGACCAGTTCTAAAGTAGATTTGGAATTTCTAAACTGGATTTGCCACTGAAACACCACACTGTCAGCGCAACACTGATACCATAAGAGGACTTTGTTAGAATGTTGTAAGTAGGGGGAAAAACCCAAAACACAAGAAACAAAAAATATCTTTGAACAGACAAATACTCCCAGGGTTCTGTTAAACAGACTCACTCCTGAATCTTGTGAAAGTTAGGCATGCAACATGTGCAATTCTGTTTACTGATAGATACTTCAAAAATATTCTGCCCTAACATAGGAAAGCAGGGCTGGAAGGGATCACATGGGGTCATCAAGTCCAGCTGCTTGCTCAAGGCAGGATCATCCCTGACTAAACCATCCCAGCCAAGTGTCAATCTAACTTGATCTTAAAAGTTTCCAGGCTTGGAGATTCCACAACTTCTCTAGGAAGCCTGTTCTGATGCTTGACTACACTTATAGTCAGAAAGTTGCTCCTAATGGGGGTGAGGGTAGAGAGGTAAATTGGCAAAGTTCGTGGATGACGCCAAGTTATGGGGAAGCATGGTAACTCTTGAAGACAGGCTACAGATACAAGTGGACCTAGACAGGTGAGCAAGTTGGGCTGATTGGAATTTGATGAACTTCAACATCAAGAACTTTAAAGTGCTCCACCTTGGGACAAGCAACCCTCAACACACCTACAGGCTTGGTGACACCCAACTGGCTAGCACCATGAATGAAAGGGACCTGGAGGTAATAACATACCACAGTATGACTATGACCTGGCAATGTGATGCTGTAGCCAGTAGGGCAAATAATACACTGGCATGCATCAATTGATGCATCTCTGGGAAAACCAAGGAGGCGATTCTTCTGCTTTACTCAGCACTGGTAAAACCAAGCTGGAGTACAGCGTCCAGTTCTCAGTACCACACTTTAACAAGGACATGGACAAGCTTGAGAGAATCCAAAGAAGGGCCACCCATATGATCTTACGTGGCAAGACATACAAGGAAAGGCTGAGGGATCCGAGGCTCTTCAGCCTGAAGAAAAGAAGGCTGAGAAGGGACCTGATAGTAGCTTACCACTATACTATGGGAGTACATCAAGGGCTCGGTGAGCAACTTTTCACCAAGACACCCAAAGGGAAAATCAGGAGTAATGGCCACAAAACTTCTGGAAGACTGATTCAGGCTCAACATTAGGAAAAGCTTCTCCACAGTTTGGACACCCTGACTGTGAAATAAGTTCCCTCCAGAAATGGTGCAATCACCTACCCTGGAAAATCTTCAAGAGGAGACTAGACCATCACCTTGCTGGGATCGCCTGATCCCAGATGTCTTTTCTGCTTGGTGCAGGGAGCTGGCCCTGATGATCTTCCAAGGTCCCTTCCAGCCTTAGAATCTATAATCTCCAACTTAAATTTCTTCCACTTCAGCTTAATGCCATTACTCTAGGGGTGGGCAATTGTTTTGGTTGGAGGGCCGCTTAATGACTTTAGGTGAGCTATCTGGGGCTGCAACGGTAACCCTGCCCCCTGACCAGTGCCCTGCCTTCTGGTCATTATCTTGAGACCAGGACTCCTCTCCCATAACCCCTGCCCTCTCTTACCAGAAATCCCTTCCCTTGCCCCTGAAACTAATCTTTTTGGGAGGGGTACCATCTTAGAACCAGAAAATAAATCATACATTAAAAGTCAAACATCTACTATAACGTATTTTAATTTTATTTCAAAAAATATTTTATCCTGATTTATGGGTGTGTGTGTAGTCTATATAGAGGTGATTGCAAAAGAGTTCCTTTTCACAGCACATAGCCCCTACAAGCAGCGGTGGCAGTAGCAGGTGGCAGGCCCTCAGGGTGCTCATGGCCTATGTTGGCACCACTGCCAGGTGGTGCCCAGCTCTAGCCAGTTGCAGGAGCTGCATGTGATGGCAAAGAGCAGAGCCAGGCCAGCCTGCCTGTACTGCATAGGGCTCATGTGCAGTTCCCCGGACTCACGTACCACCAGGAGGAAACCTCATGCAATGGAGCCGGCTGCCTTCCCTGCTCCCTGCCTTCTCTGCTCCCATGTACCTCCCAGGACTCTGCTGGGAAGCAGGGCTTTAAAGGGATTAAAGAAATATGTATTTATTTCAGCTATGCAAATGTGCATACTTTTTTTCATTTTTCCTTGTACAATCAGCTAAGCTTCTTCTGCTTGGGTCTTTTGAATAGTAAAATAGGTTTTGGAAGTTTGGGTTTTGTTTTGTTTTTATAATATTGCATTTATAAAAAAAATGAGGAAGGGGATTCCTGGATCAACTTAAAACAAATTTTCCCTTCCATTTTTTCATGGAGTTGATTTCAAGTTGACAATATTTTTTTTTAAGAAATAACCACAGGCTCCCTGGAATCCAACTTTTATATGGACTCCAGTTCTAGAATGTAATCTTTTATGGAATGAAATAAAGGACGAAGTTGGAAGGAACAGCATGTTCAGCTATTTCCAAACACTATAGCAAATCTCCAGTGAAATGCTAGTGAGAACAGCACCAAGTAAAATACACATTAGAGGCAAAGCAGACTTGGGTTTTGTTCCCACCTAGGCCACGACTGCCTCAAAATGTGACCCATAAGACATCTGCATGGTGCTGTGTCATTTTTGGATGTTCAGCTGAATTAGCACGCTTAGCCTGTTGCATAATTTGGTCTAGCAACATGTACTGGCAAAAACATTATGAAAGCCTAGATTGAGATCAGACAAGGTTCTCTGCCTATGTCCTTAGATCAACACGGCTACAACCTACACCCCTACTAGACTGAGATCAGGCATTTGCTGTTGTGTAAGGAAAACTGGGAAATGTATGGCTTTCCTTACTCCTTTGCATCAACTACTAGTTCCAGATGTAGCAGCGTGCAGAGGAAAACAGCCTGTTGGGGTTGCTTCCAATACAACCTCATGGATGTAACCAGGATGTGGAGTAAGCTGGGCCATGGTTCCACCTTTAAGTGAAGAGTCCAGCTGGCCTCACTTCCTCCACTCCATCCCTGCTCTGCTGCTTCTCAGGAGCAGGGTGGGCACTGGTCTGCCCCCCCCCGCCCCACTCCATCCCTTCTGTCATGGTGACATCAGGCTCCATGCCTCCTGTCTGTAATGCTCTTGAAGCACTCCGATTGTTTCAGTAACCAATCAATCAGAGTATTCCAAGAGAGTCATGGACAGACAGATTGACTAAACTCTTTATTATATTAGAATTTTATACCGAGCTTTTAAAAAAATATGAATAATATTTCAGCCTGCCAGATATTCTAGCTTATTAATTTGTCCTTATAGGCAGAGAGGAAAAGCATGGAAGTCAGGTGGCATTTCTGTTATAATGCTTTCTCCATGTGTCAGTCAAGGCTTATTCCAAGATGGTCTTAATTCCTCTGTTCTTCACCTTGTTAAAGCAAGCAGGTCCTTCTGCTGGCCTCAAGTACAACCAAATCACTTACAGATCACCTGGACTAATTTGCTGAAAAAGCTTCTGAGATTACTAGCAAGTATCATTGATGAAGAAAAATGTACTGACACCATGGCAACGTGAAAGTCTATAAGCCCACCTTGAAACCTGGAAACAATAGCTCCTTTCAGAGAAGGCCTGGGAAGTGAGGAGGAGTTGAGGCTTATTAAGATGTTGGCCACATTTAGATTACAATATTGTTAGCTGGTTTTCTTTTGGAAGGAAAGCCATACAGTAAATTTGTTTTGCACAAGATAATTTGATTTTAAAACCTATTAACAAAATACTGATTAATCCTGCTGATTAAGAGATGGCATCTAAGACAGTGAAAAAGCCACTGGCATTTTAGAGGTCTTGCTATTCACTGCACAGTTCACACAAGTTAGGCACTTTGATATAAATAAATTTCACCTGCTATGCACTTCAGAGTCACCTAGTGTGATCCTATAGCTCTCTCAGAAGATTGCTTCTCTGTTTTAATACTACGTTGTAAGCCTAGCTAATTTAGAAGTGGAAAATTTGGAAAGTTTAGAAGGAAGAGTGAAGAAAAATCCCATATCCTACTGAATGGCAAGGACAATGCACTGAATTTAGGCAGAATTTGGACACTTCTGCTCTTTCAGCCACTGTTTGAGCTCATGAGTGGTCTCAGAGAGTTTTGCATTCTGTTAAAAGGGTTATGACTACATCACTGTTTTCCAAAGTGATTTTGCATAGTCACACTATTACCAAGGGTAGGGCCAGTCCAGAGAAACTGTTCCAGTATTGCATCTAAACAACTCAGAATAGGCTAGACAAGGTAAAAATCACCTTTGGATCAGACAATAAAGCAGAAGCTCTTAAATACTTAAAGACCTACCTTTATTACTAAACCTGTGCACCAATGAGAGATTTCCTAAAAAATACAAACATAGATGTGGCTAGATATGGAATACGCTACCTCCAAGCACCATGCTGCACCCTAACGCAGCGCTGAGGTATTAAGTCATGACCAGGAATCTGTAAATGATTTCTCATTTTAGCAGCAAAACCTATGGATTTTGCAGGTTTGCAACAAAACTCTCTGCAGGCTATTTTTTACTAGAGAAAACCAGTATCCCTGGCCTTGACTAGTTAGGAAGAATCTACTTACTGAATTCCTAATACTACTTTCTGTAACAGGCTGGACTCAATAACAACTTCCTCATGTGAACTTATTTCCATTATTAAAAAGTTTCATAGATAAGAGATAGTTATCTTTATATGAACATAAGCTCCCAGGAGTAGAAACCTTTTATAAAGCACCTAGTGCGGAAGTCCAGGTTGTAACTGTATTGGTCTAGATGTAAAAAGGAATCAAAACTCACGGGAGAAGTGATATCTTTTATTAGATCAACTCGTGGGAGAGGTGATATCTTATATTAGACCAGCTAGATATTTGCAAATCAATTCTTGCTATAAACAAATGTACTTTGAGGTTAAAGATTCTTCTATCTAGACCTGCCATCTCAGGGTGGTAACAAATACACACAACACATTAAGGTAAAGGTCTTTTTACTAACCTTTCACAGACTAGCACAGAGAATGACAAGGAATGATAGTGAAGGGCAGTGACCACTATACACTTAATATACAGAAATGGCTCTAGGTCTGCACATCATGGTGCTGAGGGACTGTAGACACCATTCTACAGCTGAAATAACCATTGCATGGGACCTGTGCTGCAGCCCCATGCCTTGGCCAGGGTTGCAGACTGCAGAATGAACCTCATCTTCTTGCACAAGAACCTAAGAACCTTAATGCTCAGACTGCATATGGCTGAAGCAAATGTCTTTCCTACTCACATATCAAGGAACCGTATGTTTAAGTACCAGATCATTACAACTGAATATTATAAATGGGTAAATATTTATACTGAGGCTGACAAACTTCCCTATACTCAGCAGCTGGAATTTAAGCCATTGTTAAACTCAATGAGCCTGAAAGCAAAAGGTAACACAATAATTAACAGGACAAAGCAAATTGAATTTATTCTGTTTTAGGCTTATTCTTTGTGGTAAGGACAGATGTTCTTCACCCACTGGTTTTTTAATAGGAAGGAATTCCATTTTCAGGTTCCTGATGTACCTCAACAATATACTAATGTATTGTTATTTTTAATTTTGGAATTCTCTTTAGTTGCATCTTTGTTGGTGGCTTTAGTTGTATACTCCATGGGGGTGTTTGCATAATCCATGTCTAAGTAAACATTTTGGTTGCCGTTCTGACCTTGAAGAAGAGGGAAGCTTTTTTCTTTCCTTCCTTTCACATTAAGCAAAGTGTCCAACGTAGAAATTACTCACTGACTGAGGAGGTAGTGGAAAAAGAGTGGTCCAGAGAAGTACCATTAACATGCAATGAGAGCTTTACAAAGAACTCTCTCAAGTAAAGAACAGATAGTCCTTGTAATTACAATTCCAAAAGTGTCTTTTAAAAAAGAAAGTGCTCTGGTCTATGTTTCTACTTGAAACATCTCCTAAAAAGCAGATGTTTTTAGAGGTCAGTCCAAGGTCTTTCATAAACTACACCATAAGAGCATCAATGTTTGTGTTTCATCTTACAGTTATGATTTTATATATACAGGCAACATTTCAGCCCCAAAATTGGGCCTACATTTGACTGTGCTTCCATCACCTGACAAGGTTTATAGTCTTAGTCTTAGTCTTGCAGGCTTACAGGAATTTTAAGGGTCTGTCTCCCAAACTTTTCTAAAGTCCTATACCATTTTTTAAACAAAAACATGTAAAATAAGTGTATGAGGCACTCCCTCAAATCATGTGAATAAAGTCAATGAGAATCAAATGACCTGAACACCACAGAGAACTAAGCCCTCAGTCTTAGTGGGTTTGATTTCCAGAGTAGTTGAACAATCTTTAAGTACAGCAGGGATATGGGTGCCTGATATGTCCTGAAACCCAAATTCCACAGATTCTCACATCAACTAGTTGTTGCAATAGAATTGCTGGCCATTTTTAAGTGAGAAAATATTTTGCCTCACTCATTCAGAAATGATGTGTGGGGATAACACAAGACTGCAAACATGGCTGGTTTAAAAATGGAAAAAGGGGGCAAAATTTAGGGCCCGATTCTGACCCTGTACCAATGTAATCCAGGCAAAATTTCACTACTGTAACCAAAGTACAAATTTATGTAAATTAAGAGGATAATTAGATGCTTCCACCAACTGGAAAGAAACTTAAGTACATTGTAAATGAATGCTGTTAGAAAAAGAGCCTGCCTAAAAATACTGTGCATACACAGTTCCCTGAAAAAGTATGATCAGGTGATGCAATAGAATATACATGTGCTCATTAGATAGTCCATACATTTCACTGCAACATCCCCAACCGCACATGCTTCTCAGGCCTGCATGATGGACGTATACTGCATTTCTGCATGGAAGAAAATTTTAAACGTTCTCCAGTTCTTAAGTCAGACTAGCTATTGCTCTTTATCTCATTTGTTGTCTTACACTGCAGAAGTAAAATAGATATGGGAACTCTACAGATTGACCTGCCAAAGAAAACTTCCATCTTCCTCTGAATTTCAGAAGGCTACTAGCAGAAGTTTGTTAAGCTAAGTGCAGGGGTGTATTTAGTAGCCGTGGTGGTCCGAGACAAAAAGACATACAAAAATGTATGGTATAGAAGCTCTGGTATAGGCTTCTCTTCCCCGCTTCAGCCAATCCAGAGGCTGAGAAGGGAGCATGGCTCCCAGTTCTAGAAGCAGAGCCAAACCCCTGCTGCAGACTCCGCTTTCCCTTCTCCGGGCCAGCAGCACTTGGCTGGGAGCCTGGTTCTTCCTCAGCCCCCCACCTTCTACCATCAGCACCAGTGGGGCAGACCCTGCTTCCTGAAACAGACAGGCCAAGGCTACAAAGCATTATGGGATGCTGGGGGGGGGACTGAGTTAACTTGAACTGGGAAGGGGTCTGGAGAAGATCCATAAATCAGTTTTACCTAAATCAGTTAAGTCTGATACGTAGTAGTCATTCAACCAGGTTTATCTTAAACCAGTTTTAACCATTTTGAAAGCGGCTTAAGTGCAATGAACTTCTGTTCTGTTACAAGTTTAAATCAGTTTCTGATCACTTAACCAGTTTATGTGTAACTTCTGGCCCTAGCCTGGGAGTTGACTTGAATCTGGAGGGGATCTTGGACACAAGTTCAATAAACTGATTTAACCTAAGTCAGTTAAACTGATGCTACACCCATCCAGGTTTATCTTAAACTGGTTTTGGTCGTTTTGAAAGAAGCTTATGTACACTGAACTTCTGTTGTGTTACAGATTAAACTGGTTTCTGTTCACTTATACCAGTCCATGTGCAATTTCTGTCCATAGCCTTAGAGTTCAGAGGATGCCACCGTAAAACTTATGGAGAAGAAACTTGAAGGCAAGTACAGCATCTCTTAATAATAATAAATTAGCTCTTATGAAATATTAGCTCTACAGAGTTCTTTGTACACATCATGTGTTAACGCGATGCGTGCTAGTGTTAGAGTGATGATATAGCCGTGATGGTCTAGGAATTATGCAAAAGGCAAGGATTTTTTGGGTGATATTTTTACAAATCATTCAATAAAAGATACTACCCCCCCAAACAAAACAAAACAAAAAATCTTGCCTTATACAATTGCCCATGAGGGTCAATTAAATAACTTTTATTACTTTTATTTACTGGCAGAAAAGCTGGAACACAGATGTCCCAAGGTAACACAATGATTCCATGATAGAACCAGACCTTTGAATTTTCAGAATTGTACTGTGCTTTAACTACTAGACAAGGCTGCTTCTCCTGGAAGATCATCTTCAAAGCTTTCTTTTAAATCAGTCATAAAACATACAATCTGTTTTCAGAAATGGGAACTGACTGGATAGAACTAGTAATGGGAAAACATCTGGGAGGCTATCTTCTGAAGGCATCTTACTAAAATAATTTCCATTTACTCACCCAAAGAATCAGATCATGCACTTTCCTCCCCCACACAGATTTTGATCAGCACTGTTCCTGCTTTCCATGTTATACAACATCTTCTTTGCTTGAATATATTGAATTTATTGTATGAAGAGAATCACAGATAAGACAAGGCAAACAGATTTCTGGCATATATGGAATCCTGCTAGAATTGCTTATAATTCTTCAGTAGAGTAATTAGAAACACCAGATTCAAATAATTTGAAAGAGACATGTCAAGGGCCACTTTATCATTTTCAGGATCATAAACAATGAAAATCACCCTAGGCCTTTTAAAAGTACAAGATTTCCTTATTGTGCTCCATTGCTGGGAATGAAGGAAGAACTGAGCTCTCTGTGACATCTACTGTAATTCAGATACAAAAGCAGAAATCTAGCTTCTTAAGCTAGCATAATTGTCTGCCTACCAAGAGGCGGACAATTATGGGGACCACACCAAACGTTTACCCAGCCTTGGTTTTAGGCTACCCTCAAAAAGCAACCGAATAACTGGGACAGACACTTGAGAGACGCACTTAGGTTGCAATATTAGGAAGCCCTCTCAGAGACAAAACTGAACAGTAGAAGACACAGCAGAAATGGCAAGCCCCTGAGCCCATTGCATTTAAAGAAAGAGAAGAGCTACTCAGAAAGAGCTGCACATAAAAACTGCCAACTGTACACTGATATTTTAATTTTTTAATGGCCATCAACAAGAGGCAAGATTAGATGGTTCTTTAAAGTACATTCCATTTGAGAAAAGGGACATTAAAATAGACAAATACACCATCAAAACTGAAAGCGAGTAAGTATAATTCATCCCTGCTGTAAAGATTGGAATTACAGCAGAGATGGCTTCAACCTATGTTTTTCTTTCATCACCACATGCAAAAAAACCCCTATCTGTATTTATTTTGTCAAACTTTGAGATACATGCATATTGCCCATAATTTGCTATAGATCCATTTTCAGTGTTTTCACCATTTAAATTAATTCTTTTGTTTTGATTTTGAAATGTCCATCCTATGCTTACAGAAGCAACCTTTTTCCCCCCACCAAAAAGTGTGAAGTCAGTAACAGACTATGCTCAAACATGTCCCTATCTGAATGCTTTAATTGGGAGCCTTTTCAAAAATGAAAAAAAAAATTGAGGGAAGCATTCAGGAACAAAAACTGAGAAAGTGTGCTTCACAGCCTCTTCAGAAAGATGTTCATTGCTTTGAAGTCTCTCTGTGGCTTCCTCCATGTAGCAACAATCTATGTTTCTTTCTTATGGTTGTTTTGCTCCTTTCAAACTGGGAAGCATCTCTGGTGGGATGAACAGAAATCTGAACACAGAAACCTCTGCCACCCTAGAAAATTCAATTTTTTCCTTAGCTCCCTATTGCTATCTCTCTTGGAAGCCCCTGTGATGCTTCTCACACCTGAAATTCCCTTCCTCACCCAGTATACAAAGTTTCCAATTAAAAGTAAGCTAAATCCGCCACTATGTACAGCTAAAATATCCACAGGTACTGAGCTGCACCACATCTGCATTTGACCCTTGACCACATTCTTCTATTGGCCACACCAGTATACATATCACTGTCTTCAGTGATGTTGACTTGACTTTTTTTTGCCATCATAACCATGACTTGTTTGGCCAATCATCATCAATTTATACTCTATGAAAATGTTCCATCCACTATCCAAGTTGTTCTGAGCCAGAAAAAACAACTCAATGAAAGTACCGAAAGGAAAGCAAGAAGCCATATACCCAAGGAACCTATCTGATCACCTTTCTGAGGAGACATTTGCATGAAGGCTTAGAATCAAAGGAAAGGAATTACTTATTTGGAGTCAACAGAACCAGCAGCAGTCAATCTGGTTCATAACTGCAATTCCAGACCAAAGGCTTCTTCGTTCTAAATCCAATACCTTCATTTTCATAATCTCACACACAGAAAAAATCAATTAGTGTCATTGCATACTTTGGTACTATAAATTAATGGGCTTTCATTACAGTAAACCTTTCGCAGCATGCATTCTAATAGTCATTTTTATTGGGATGCGGGAATGGTCTCTGCATTTTGTTACATGGGGCTAGAGTTTTATTTGTCATAAATCAGATGCCCATGCTGTAATAGCTTTATCCAACCTATTTAAGACCAAGCAGTCTTTTAGAACATCAAAGACTGAGCTCTCTTTTCATCTGGGCAACTTCCCACAGCTATACCTGGCCCTCTTAATCTTAGCAATGACAATAAAGACACATGCTGTCTTTTGTGTGGAATTTCTATCCAATAAGAACTAATCTCTTAACAGATTTAAATAACATACCAAATATCTGACCTCATCATTATTGTTGGGTCAGTAGACCCCCATGAATAAAATAAAGAGAGGGGTAGCCACCCCACAGCTTGGGTATTGTAAACTAACTCCGACTTTGTGCTTTATGAAAACTGTTACAGCAGAGTACAAAGAAGGAGGAAGAGACAACATAAAGAACTTGTGACTTTGCACAGAACAGAGTTAAAGAACATTTTTGCACAAAAAAGCCCTTGTATTTGTTTAAGCAGCACAAAACACAGCTCTATCACAAACAAACAGAAAGTGTTAATGTGGTGTTAAGATATGCTTCTAATGTAAATTTAACTCCATTGTCTCATCCTCTGCAGTAATCAATTCATTTTAAACAGAACACATTCCTCACTGGAAGCAATTTCTAAATCAGACTTTGACCACTGGTGCTATATCTCAAAAGCAGGAATACATTTTACCTTTATTGTGCCTGTCCTCTCAGACCACAATGTTTTTTACAAATGAAGCATGGCATTTGAGTGTATAAGTCTAGCAATTTTGGATTTTAAACTTCACTGCAGAACAACAAGGAACTGTTTTTTTACCTCCCTGCCTGCCATCTGACACCTCCAGAGAAGGAATTCCTACCTGATCTACACATCAAAGAGCTACTCAACACAGCTTACAAAGACACTCCCATGGACCCAGAGGGACAGCCTTCCATCTTCAGCTCCTTCTGTGCAAAAATGAAGTTTATTTCCTACCCATGGGGACTATGTACCAACTACACTTTTCCCAGAACCTGATAAAGGGACTTTGATCACAGAAGCTTGCAGAAAAGGAAAATGTTCTTGCCATTTTTCAGTGGGTCTAATAAAAGGTATAATTTTGGAACCAAGAGTTCTGGTTTTCATAAAACATACTGCTAGACTTCAAAAAACTGAAGTCATCACATGGTAAAGATTTTGGTTACAGTGACCCTGGTTGGATATGAACTAGGGCAACCCAGATATGGTAGAGTCTGTACTCCTTCCCTTAAATAAAAACCCCAAGCTTCAAGAGGTCAAAAATCTCACACATGTCAACAGTGACTCTTGATCAAATCTTCTTACTACCTACGTGAAATGAGTTGGGGGTGGATTCATAACTTAAATTTCAGCAGCATTAAGGGGACAGAGGACACTAATGCCCAGCACTCTCAGTCTGGTAACTTTTCCTGAGTCTTAAGTACAGTTCAGATAAGTGCCTCTTTTCCCCACGTGTTGTTCTAAGGACCTAGTTATAAACTAGGTTAAAATCCATTTCTTTCCACCTCCTTTTGATTGCTCACTGAATACCAGTGGTTCATGCTTGCTAAGTTTGTCTCATAGGGCCTGAACCCAAAATGCAATTCTTGGCTTCAACCGCCCTTGCCTTTATTAGAATCCGAGAGAGCTGCACAGCTCTTAGGTTGGAATCTATTTTTGGAGGTCCAAGTGAGAAAGAGATCACTCATTTTGAAAAGAAAAAATAAATCACAGGCATAAGCTTGGAGGAGGGAAAATTTGGGTCTCGACCTTGGCAGCATCCCTTTAGCTAGCAAATGGAGCCTGCGCCATCTAAGGCATTTTCATGTCAGATTGGAAACCTAAATGCTTTGTAAAAAGTTATATTTTGACAGCAGCTATAGCACAAACTGTGGCATAATAAAAACAGAGTTTAACAAGAGTCTTTCAATAGTCCAGTTCCAAACATCAGATTGGCTGCATCTGCCTGCCATTCACGGGCAATTTTCATAAGGACTGAGCTAAACTAACTATCCAAAACAAAAGTTTTGAAGATCTGAAATAAAGTTTTGACATTAACCCTTTCAATACTGCCTAATCCTCAAGTTCTCATCATATTCAGAACTGGCCAGTTTTTATGATTGTGGGAGATGGGCCTAATACTTGACACTAACACAACCTTGTAGGTGCTAAGAGATTCCTGCAAAGCCCTCCCTGGCTTTCCTTTCTACCCACTTCTGCAGTAGGCAATAGAAGAGAATGGGTACTTCTGCATCCCTCATCCTAAAGCTCACTGATCTACACACAGCCTGAAGCATTATTCTCCTCTGGAACAGCACCTGGTCTGATGCTAACTCGATGGGAAGAAAAAAGATCCAATGGAGATAAGAGGGTTCTCAGTTTACAGTAGAAAGGGGGTGGCTATAAAGGTTGGGTTGTAGGGAGAGAGGATGGACTAAAGTTTATTTTGTTCCCAGTCTCCTTCCTAGATGCAAAGGGAAGCAAACCCCTTCTCAGGGCTTTAAGGATTAGAGAGACTCAGGTTCTCAAGAAGCAAAGCTTTGCCAGCCTCCACAACTCAATCTTACATTTACTCTCCACCCCTAGAAATTCAGCTTTATTCAACACAAATTCCTAAAATTTCTTGCTGCATAGCTCAGCAAACACAGTTTGGTCCATGCATTCACCAATTAATATGTGAAGAATTAGATTAAATGATCAATAAGTTATCACAATACATGCTATCCTATTCCGAAATACCTGTACATTCCAAACGCTTGAACTTTTGCCCAGAGAAAAATATCCTGACGAGAAGCTAACACGTGGAGAATTATATTCCCTTCTTCTCTTCCTGAACTAACACATCTCACAGCATTCTCATCCAGGCTCCTACAACTTGATAGGGAGAGAACTAATTGGGAGCAGAATTTTAGATCCTATCCTACAGTATGAAAAGACTGCTCCAACAATTTTCTCTATGACACCCAGATGAAAGCAGAACAGCACTAACAGCCATGATGTCCAAGTCAGCAGCTTTAGCTAAACTCCATGGCCCCGTCCAGACAAGCATATTCATGCAGACTGTGGCACCACAGTTGTTCTCCATGCTGCAAGGGAACAGCACAGAGGGTTGGGTTCTTTTTTTGACCCCAGGATATCCATGGGCCGAAAAGCAAAAACAAAACCAAAAACAATTAATCAAACAAAACAAAACAAAACAAAAACAACAACAAAAAACCTTCAGAGAACAAAAACGGAGTGACAATGTACAGGCAGTATGTGCCACTCAAAAGTGGAGCCGGGCTGCCCAGATCAAGACTGCAGCTGCCAGACAGGCTCTGCACAGAAGAATTGCCACTGCTGCAGTTCTGGGAGGCCCCCAGGACCCCAGGTAAGGCTTTTGGGGCCAGCCCAGTGTTGGCCCCAGCCTCCCCTACCCCACTAGGGGAAACTTGCCACGAGGCAGAGGGCACATGGCATAGACACTGCCCAGGGACAGTTAGCGGCAGCACAAGGTGATACTTCAAACTATACCGGCTTTGCATGGACTTTTCTGGAGCTCATCTGAAGTCTGGCAAGAGAAAGGGAACAGGATGGTGTGGCTACTCTTTTTATTTCCAGTTTTATTTACTTCATACAAGCCATTTGCTGCACTGATGCTTTGCAGAAGCTGGAAGGCAATCGGACATTTAAATGAGAAACAAGACCATGCTTGACCTTACTATTCTGCATTGCACAGCATATCCTCACTCCACAATGCACAGAACAGCACTTGTAAGCATTAAAGATACCTTGGCAGTAGGGGCATTAAAATCAGAAACCTGGACACATTCCAGAACAGATAACGATACTCTTCCTGCTGTTTTATTCAATTATGTCTATTTTACAAGGTGCTGTGCAATACTTCTTAGTGTGCTCCAGCACAGAAAGCCAAGGCTCTTAGTATGCTATGAGTTATGATAATGTTGCACTTCCCTCTCTCTCCTCACCAGAAATAACAACATGGTATTTAACACAAAAGTGACTGGATCATGTTTTATGGTCCAAATAATTGTCCTGAGCCCTCATGTACTAGAGCAGCAGTTCCCAAACTGTAGTTCATGACTCCAAATGGGATCGCAACATCAGTGGAAGGGATTGTAATAAAACAGGGATCTGGGTTGGGAATAATGGGCCATCTGGAGGAAATGGGGTCATGCTGAGGAAAAATTTAGGAAGCACTGCCCTACAGCAAGGAAGCTCAACCTGCAGTTCCTGGGCCAGATGCAGCCCATGGTGCCATGTCATCCGGCCCATCAGGCTGCCCACAGGTCCAGAAATTTGGTGGCAGGGAAGCTGTGGTACCACTCCCCTGCTGCCAAATTTCAAGACCCATGGAGAGTCCAGGTCCCTGTGTACTCTGTGAGGTGCCCAAGCCCAGTGCACCAAGCCCCAGGACCCAATCCTGGCATGCAGGAGGACCCATCCTGGTGGGGGCATGGGGGGGGGGGTAGGAGGCAGTGCCAGACCTCTCAACAGCTAATATTGGCATATGAGGGGGGGCAGTGCCAGACCCCCAGGCCCCAATCCCAGTGCGTTCAGGCAGGAGGGGCCAGCACTTGGTCCCTGGTGCCCAATCCCAGTGCATGGGGCGGGCAAAGGGCAGTTTTGGGCCCCATGGCCCAATCTAGCCCACAGACTAGCCTCACATCACTCATCTGGCCCACAGGGCCAAAAGGTTCAGCAGCACTGCCCTAGAGCAATGGACAGAGGAGTTGCTTAGACATTGTAACAGAACCGAAGCAAATGAATTACATTAGAGAGAATCCTTTGGACTTCCCTAGAGCAGTAGCAGAAGCTGGGCCAAGGTATATAATAAAGATTAGGCCACTCATTATTTAAGGATCCTTATAAGTCAATTAGCAGCAGTCTCTCAACCAAGTTACTCCAGTACCATCACCAAGGAACCATTACCATCAAGGAAAAAGGCAAAATGATGGATGATTACTGACCCCATTTCCTGTTTGTGCCAATTCCTCATGAACTCATCAGTTGATGACATGCTCACAAGAGAAAGTGAGGAAAATCATTTTCATGATGCCTAGGCTCTTTGCATCACAGCACACAGCAGGCATGTCTACTTGTATATTCAGGTGCTTTTTCAAATGAGCATTAAATTTAGCGCCTCCAGGCACTTTTACATGTGCTCTGGGGAGAGGAGGGGCGCTTTAAGTAGAGTGCCACAGTGTCTCATGTAGCAGCATCCCCATGCTTCAAAATGGTGGTGGGGACACCTGATCTAATAGCTCAAAAGGTAATCACCTTGCTCAGTAGACGCTATTAATCAAGTGTGCTCCAATGTGCTGTAATTAAAGCACATCAGAGCAGCCTCCGTGCTCATGTACTGGCACCTTCCAATGTGAGACACTAAAAAAATGCTTAGGCTGCCTTCATGCGCAGTTACTAATGTGCAATAGCCTATTTTACTAAGCGGTAAAGCACGCACATAGATGTACCCAATGTGTTCAATCTAAAGTCCGCTGAAGTCAATAGGAGCCTTTCCATTTACTTCAATTAACTTCAGATCAAGCTCATTATACCAGATTCACCATGAGAGAGAGAATATTTTCAACATGTTATTGCCCTCTCTTTAAATTTCTCAGACATCAAAATTTAACATTTCTTTTTTAAATGCATAAGCCAAATATAAAAGCACTGGGATCTTTGGGCACTTATACACATACATTTGTCTGCTCTGTCGCGCCGGAGATCTGGCATCTCCGTGAGCTGATGCACTTGGCGCTACATCGCAGACATTTGTAAAAATGGTGCAATGTGCATCAGTGCTGAGAAAATGGCAGCGGTATGCTTTGAACTAAATCGCTTTCAATGTGCTTTAGTTCAAAAGCACACTGATGCCATTTTCTCAGCACCAACGCACATTTTGCCATTTATACAAACGCATGCGACACAGTTCTGGGTGCTTTTAAGAATGCCCAGTGCTGCGGTGAAAGCTTATATATAAATAGTCACCATAAGTTTATGACCTCAATCCATTTTCTTCTATTTCTCAAAGGGGCATATATTTACATTTGATTTTGCTCCCAGAATGAATACTTGGGTGTATTTTCTGGCCTGAGTTTGTTTCCTGGATTTCATGGCTGCACAGGGCAGGGGGTGGAAAAACCTGATTAAGTGGAGTAATTTTCAGCTTGTTAGGAGACCAAATGCTTATCGCTTATGTTGCTGTAAGGAAGAGTATGAAACTTTTCCTATGGTTTTCATAAGATCTGTGCTCAGAGCTGACAACCAGCTGATAACAAAACATTGTTCCAGAAAGTTTCCTTTGTGGTCCTCTCTGTTCATGTGCCAGCAACAGACAGCACAGCTGTGCTGTGAGCTCACCAGTACTGCTGCTAGGTTTATCTCAACCTAGAACAGGAAAAGTAATCTTTGGGGAGAGGGGTAATTGCATTTCAGACTCTTCCAAACAAATTAATTAGCATCACCTTTGAATTGCATCCATTAGTGTAATATCAGACATAGGCTTGAGCTCAAAACATGGATTTAGCTATCCATGAAACTAGTGAGGGAGCTTGACTCTAGATGCAAGGCTTATAGCACTGGCCAAAAATCTGTGTCAAGGGAAAGAAAGAGATGACTAACCTGTCATCATTATCTTGCAGGAAATCAGAGAAAGCTGCACACATTGTAACACAAGCAATGCCATAAATAATACTAAGCTGATCCCTGCCTATCATGCTAGCCAGTAGTGTTTCAATTCCCTGTGCTTCTCCATTTGCCTGGCTGTATCCATCTCTTGTTTCTGACTCAAACCATAAACCCTTTGGGGCAGATGGCTTTTTGTTTCTGTGTTTTTACAGTGCTTAGCGCAGTGCATCTAGGATCTACGATGATTTTAGCACCCAGGTAACAACCGAACATAAATGAAAGTTGGAAAAAGCAGGGTGAGGTTGTGTTGCGACTAGTCCAACATTCAGTTATCTCGCATGCTTTCAAAATGCTGGTAGAGGATCTAGGCACCATAAAATTACCCAGAAACTAGCTGTTAAGCTCCCTAGAGAATAAGGCCTGAGAAGGAGCCATTTATATTTTAGGAGACAAGAAAATCTTTTCACAGTGATCTACACTACATGTCAGGTAATTCTTGTTAGGTGTGAAACTTAAGGGAAAGAAACACACATGCCTAAAAGTTAAACTGCTATGCATGTGGACACCTTGCAACCCCTTTCAGAATCAAATTATAGCCTCAAATTAGAGACCTGAACTAGCGAGCCTTCTGCAGAATCTTTTTTGTGGTAAATTAAGACCAAAGGTCCTACAGCAGAATTTGTAAACTGTATTCCACAGACAATGAAACAAAGGCTGCGTGAGTTTTCACTCATCTACGGCTATTGTACTTGTAAGCATGATGTTCCGTTTCAATTTTTCCAAAAGGTGCCTTAACAGAACCCGCATCCTACAAAGGCACAGAACATCATGGTAAATTAACAAACACCTCATTCCAGCAAAATATACTGACATGGGAAAGCAGTTAAGTCCTTCTGTTTAACACGATTCCGCTTTAAGCTACAGCAAGCAGATGGTACAAAAATGTGTAAAACAATGTATTAAGCTTTTAGTCAAGATGGTCACTTGTAAAGTCTGTAAAGAGGTACACTACTGAAAGAGACAGGACTAAGAAGCCAGCTCTGCTGTTACCTCGTTTGGAAATGTAAGCAGCTGCACTGTGCCAGAATGAGCCACTAGGCTTGACATTTGCTGTGTTACAGAGACAAAGGCCTCACACTAAACCCCAATTTCACTATACAGTGTGCGTAGTGTACTAGAGTTCTACTGAAGCAATGTTGACATGCCCCTTCCCCAACCTCTAGTCCCAGACTCCCAAAGGTTGCAATGGGCTGGGTGGGCAGCAGGGCCTATCCTGGCACTGGCAGTGCCTGGCTTTAAACTCTCCCACAGATCTCTCTTGCTTCTTGGGAGAATGGGAGGGGATGAGGCCTCCTTCCTTCTTGACAAACCTTGGCCCACCTGAAGACAGGAGAGAGAAGAAGCTGTGCAAAGTATTTCAAAAAAAGATTATTACTAGTGCCCTGCAAACAATTGGAACTTGTTAAAACTGAATTTTGTTCTGAAACTATAGCTCTTGGCTGGCATGCATCAAACAAGACATGCAGCTTAAGTGAACATAAGATGCAGCCATACCTTAACAGATTAAATTCATACTTTAACATCCACATTTCAATAATTTTTTATGGAATGAAGAGGGCTGGAAACTTAGCTTCCTTTTAAGTAACAGCTGAGATTTTCACAGAAACTCCAGGACTTAAGGCTTTAAGAAATATCATGGGACTGTTGGTGGAGGAGTGGAAATAAAAAAAAAAAAAAGGTCACCAGAGCTGGCAATATGGTAAAACTGTTAGAGAATGCATAGGACCTGAAGCATGAGTTTCTTTCTCCTCGAAAAGATTTTTAGTATGTACTATTATTAAAATCATGACAGCAAATTGATGCTTTCTTCATTTTTCAGACTAATCACGGAAGTGAGAATTGGGTCTCTTCATGATCTCTTACATACTAGAATTTTTCATTAGAGTAAATTACACCTCTGGGTGATATGACAAGTTGTATGCCAAATGCATTAGGTTATGACATTACCTTATGTTATATAAATAAAGGAATGATAACTTTTATCTGTAACTATATAAAAAGCTACTTTGATTTGGTGGGATTAAAAATTTAACAATGCACTAATCTACCTATTTGCATTACATATATTTTATATAATTCAATCTAGCTTCTTTATTTAGAGGTGGGGGCAGCAATTGGCAGTTAGCTTTTTTTGGCTAGTGTAGCCGATGTCACTGATAAATGCCGCGTGCATGTGCACAGACACGGCATGCATGCAGCTAAAATGCAGCCCAGCAGCTTGACGAGCAGTCTGGCTGGTTAGTCTGTTGCGGGGGAAGTGGTGGGGGCAGACTGAGGCTACCGCAGTGAGGGAGGGAGGGAGACAGGGGCAGGAGCTGCAAGTGGCTTATCTGGGGGCAGAGGTGGGGGATGGTGGGCTACAGCCACCCCAAAATTTGCCATACTCCCCTCCCAGTGCCACTGCAACCTGGCCCACCCTGAGCACAGCCCCAGCCCAGCTCCCTTTGCTGGGAAGAGGCCAGAGCAGCCCCGGCCCCAAGCCCACAGCAAGCAGCCCATCCTTGCCCTGCACACAAATCCAGGGGCCACATGCCTCCTGCCTGGCTGGGCAGTGCCTGTCCCTGCCCCACTCCCTCCCTCCCCGTGGAGACCTCAATTTCCACCCTCCCACCATGCCCCTTCCCCTCCCCACCAAACAGACTTACCACTGCTCCCAACTTGACAGGGTGTATATTGGTCATCAGAGCAGGATCTGTCGATATTGCTGGTTAATAAATTGGCCATCAGTATCAGCCAAAAAAAAAATCTTTATCCAAAAATACCCCTACCTTTATTTATTTACACAAAATGGTTGTTAGAGGCCCCAACAAACTGCTCAGAAAATACACGACAACGAAAACAAATACAGCTTCAAGAAAGGGGAAAGGGAGGAGGGATAGAAATTACTTGTTCTGCTCTAGTCAAGTCTTATAAAACTTTTAAATTAAAAATGAGCCTCAAAAATAATATTGTTTAATCTTCAATGACCAATGGAAGAAGGGGGAACTTTGAGTTCTTCTATTACTTTTCACTCACAAGTCTTCAAAAACGAATACTCTTGAATTAATCTTTACAATGTCTACGTGAAGGGCACTTACAGAAGTTACATTTTTGTGTGGTAAGTCCCCTGAAAGTGCTCAACAGACATAATGGAACAAACAGAGCACTTCTAAAATGGCCAAACGTGAAAAATTGACTCTCATTTAATCAGCTATTAGCTGAAGGTGTTCTAGGGCAGAGAGCTTGTATACAGGTTTCCTGTGAGGGTTAATTTTGGGTGATTCTGCCTGTATCCCACAAGCCTTTGCGAGGCAAGGCTGGTGCTCATGTGGGCGGCCCTGGGGCTGCTGCAGAGCATTTCCTCCCTGTGCAGCAGGGGAAGAGGGGCGAGGAAAGGTACCCCTGGCACTATGCTCATGCCAGGAGCTGAGGTGGGGGAGAAGGGGACTCAGATTTTCCCATGCCACGAGAGCTGGCCTGGGCCTGTGAGGCAGATCTGCTGTCAACACTCTCTGGGCCTTAGGCAGCATATGGAGACAACAGTGTCCCCTGCCTCCTGGCCTGGTTCACTGCACGGAGACTCCAAGCCCCCACTACCAAGCATCTGTTTATTTCAATTGTACTGTAACTAACCGTTTTGTGTAAAATGCAAAAGTTACAGCACCATTGGAAGTGCCTTTTGATCAGTTGTATAAACATCCAAAGAGCACAAAAACATTATTATACTCATTTTACCAACAGGAAATAGCAAAGCCTGGATAGCTTAAGGCTTTGGCCTAGACCATCATCTGTCTATACTGGAAATAAAAACAAGATTTCCTGACTCCCCACATTATGCTTTAACCACTAGGTCATGTTTTAGCTGCAAAACACCAACTTCTATTCCTGATCAAATATTTACTTGGAAGGTTGATTCCTTGACATCATTTCTTTATATTACAGAGCAAAATGTATTAAAGTGCATTAAAGGTCAGTAAGCAAGTGCAGATACAGTCAATAACAGACCAGAACAGCAAGTCTCAAACCTTTACTAGAACTGAATTAAATGTAGTATTTTGTGACCAGACCTCTATAGTTGGAATCTAAACTCAAATAAAATATGGATTATTTTTAGGTTAAAGTGTCATGGTTCAGTAGAAGTAATTTATTTTGCTGAAGAGAGTTGACTCTTTTGCTAGTAGCCATTTTATCCCAACATTTTGAAAATAAAAGCTGGTGGCCATAATTTTTTAAAGTTATACGAGACATCTCAAATGCCATGCTTACAATTCAGCCCATGCTCTGTAAATAACTAACATGAGAGTTCCTGCTGGCAGGCACTAGAGCACCCTCAATTTAAAGGACTCCAGTGCAAGTTCAGTATCAAGCCATTAATGGCATATAGTCATGAAACAGGCAGAATTCCTAGGAGTTCTGATTAAACAACATAGTATTTACTACTGCAGGAAGGAGATTAAGTGCAGTTTTTCTTTTCTCCTCTCCTGCACCTAAGTCTTTTAAAAGATCTTAGAATACATTCTTACAGCCTATCCCATACACTCAGTAAACATTTCAACTCACACCAGGGCTACCTATCTATATTTAGCCAGATGTCTGCCTTTCTGCATAACTTCAGGCTAATTTAGAACAAACACTACTTGAACTTTTTTTTTCCCAAATACAGACAAAGGCAGGCTTACATGAATGCCACTGATTAAAAAGGTATTTAAAACTGTAATAGAGGTCAGATTGATCTAGTTCCTGGGAAAAATTTGCACTGTGAACAATAAAGATGACAAAAATTTTACAGTGTACAGTTAAGACACTTCCAGTATGTTCACTGAGATTAGCTCATCTTCCCCCTCCCTCTACAAAAATATATTCAAATTGTAAAATGTCCTAGGACTGAGCTCTCAAACTGCAGAAAGCTGCTAGGTTGCAAAAGGCCTCTTTAAACAAGTATGTCATGGAGCTAGCCTGTACCTGTGTCTCAATGCACATTCCTCTGTCAAAGGAGTTTAAGGCCTGAAACACCATACCCCCTTCTACCTCCTGAAAATGAGCTCATATCAGTGGAATGAGGAGGAAAATAACTTGGCCACTGGAATCGCATTAACAGAAAATATTAGGTGTGCACATTCTGATGGAATGAACTTTAGAAGCGATTTGCCTGGTTGTTATTACGCACGAGGATAAGACTCTCAGTAAAATTAATTCACAGTTACTTCAGTGATATCATAATCCTTCAGGCAAAACTGCCTTTGACAGCAGTGCTCAAAGACTGCAAGATCACTTAACAGATTTCTGGGGGCCAAAGTTGTAAAGCAATCATTTTGCACTGGAAAAATACCTTTTAACAACTGTTTAAATCAGTTTATTGTTCTGCTTCTGGAGAGAGAAAAAGAGAGAGAGAAGAAAGCATCTTTAGTGATTCTTGGAGGACCTGAACCTTAAAGTTACCGGAAGATGCTGGTGCTTTAATATATACTGTGTGTACAAATAAATTCTATTTCTCTTTACTTCTATGGGAACAGAGTAGCCACATTTGAATCTCTCTCATAAAGCTTCTCTTAGTAGAGCTGAAGGAAATCTTACTAAGACTGAAGACCCCATATAAACATTAATTAATATTTTACTCTGCCACTGTCAGTATATAACTGAGACTAGTTGTTTTATAATCCTTGCCACTCCTCTCTCAAACATGTGGAGAACTTGGCTGGATGGTGTGAAGCTGAAAGATAAAAGCCAGCCAACCACCCTTTGCAATAGTCACAGTATCATGTTAGCACATGAAAGAAACTACAGTAGAATAAAGACATGAAACTATACAAGTTAAAGCGTCTTATTGGTTAAAGGCCCAAGCTTTCCAGGGCTCCAAAGGCTGGCTGTACACATATCTTTTAGACTGAAGAGGGCCTTGCAGCCTACAAATTAAACAACATGTATAATGAAAGAATGTAAGCATTTTGCATTTCCTGGATGTTCCACCTGGTAACAACAGGGTTTTTTTCTTGTGATTAGAGCAGAGAACTTGGAGTCAAGCTTCCCGGGTGCTGTACCTGGCACTGGCCTGTTCTGATCTTGGACAGTTTTTTCTTCCATTTGAAAAATGGGCACAGTACCATTTATGGACCATGTGGGATGTGACAAGGTGTAGTTAAAGGATGTTTGCAAAGCACTCAGAGATCTGCAGATGAAAGACATTAATAAGTGCAATCTATTACTAAGTATTTAAAATTTCAAATGACAATGTGGCTTATTTTGTATTCAAATAGTGGGGGGAAGCTACGAGTACATTAAGATGGTAAGTTAAACTTAAAAGGGAAACAAAACAAACAAAACATTTTTTAAGTTGTAAGATGTGTAGTCCTTGCAGCAGGCCTCTTCCTGCAACCTCTTTGTTGCCCCTTGAACACCCTATATTCTTTTTGACTTCAGAGGTGACAAAGGAATGCTCAGCACTGGTCTGGAGACCATCAGAATAAGGTACCCAGTCCTATTAGATCTCTTCAGGGTAAATTTTTGCAATATTTAGCAGATTCAGTAGTAAACAGACCAAAGTGCATTGTTCAAAAGGTGCCAAATGCCCTCAGCTCTCACAAACCACAAAAGCCATCGAGCACACTCAACACTCCACGATATAGGTTCGTCCTAAAATGGGAGTTCTTCTACTAAGACATAGCAGGTCAGACCATAGCTTGGAGTTTGCTCTAAGCTGTCTGGCAAGATTGCAGTTTAATCCTAACAAATTACACATTCACAAGAACTGTAGTAGGTGAACAGATGCCACAAAACAAACCATATAATCATCAAGTTGACCTGAAGAGGCAACTAAAGCCAGTGCATCTTGTTTGTGGGCACTGACTCGCTTACATATAATATTTCTGGGGGACAGGATGAGAGAGAACTCCATGCCTCTGTTACTACCACCACCAGGGATTATCCAAAAAAGAAAGAAATCAAAACTTAGAGCTAGCTCATCACCTAGACTTCTGGGTGCAGAAAGGACGTAGGTCCACTGGATTGGGCTGGACAATGCAGAAAGAAACAAAAGATCCAGTTCTGTGGCATCATGCCTTCTGGCTCCCTCCCTGTTCCAGCTCTGCAAGGACTGGACTTCACAAATGCGTGAAACTGGACCTCAGCCTCTCTTCATAGTAGTGCATGTTTTCTGAAATTTACACTGAAGTTGCTAACATAAATCTGGCCAATATCTCTGCCATGACAATTTAGCTCTCCTCAACGGATATTTGAAGAAAGCCCATAAAGACATAGCATGTGCCACAAGAAGGCTGGGAAGTTGTACAAGGTCAGAGTGCCCCAGCTCCAGTATTTTTTTCCAGGGTCAAACCTCAGCAAAATTCCGTGTGTGTGGCTTATGGGAGGAATAATCACCCCAATCAAAGCCACTTGTATAGACTAATACAGCAGAAAGAATTTCTCATCTCTTCTGCCGTTTTTCCCTCATTGAGGGGGACAATTCAGTCCTACTTCATTTTCTCCCATTCAATGTTTGCCGCTTTCCTGTATTGTTTCACTTTGGCACGGATACTACAGTACCCAGACCCTATTACTCCTCCTGGCTGTCTTGTACTTATTTCAGTGCTGCTGGGTAGGGGACTTGATGGATGGCCAGCACCAAAAAAAAAAAATCTAAAACTGGGGGGGAGGGGGAAGTATTTTTTCCCCTTATTAAACCTAAATTTTTAGCCAAAACTACTTGAAGTTCCTTTATAAGAATGTGTTTATTACTAACAAATTTATTTTCACTTCAATGTATACATTATTAGACCATGGTAAACATTTATTGCTGTAGACAGGTTATGTCAGCTTCAGAAAGCTACTAGGATTAAGTATTAGGTGCCTGATCCTGTTCTCACAGAAGTCAAAAGGAGATCTGTATGTGTTCTGCAATCAAGATCCATGCCTGGGATCTTTTACGTGACATCAGTGGGCTTAGAGTGAATCCAAGAAGAATTTGCAGAATTTGAGTAACAGAATAAACGCAAGACAATGCATTCCTGTTTGGATGTGCACTGGTAAAAAGTGTGACTGCAATATCTGATTATATGCACATGCAATTCTCAAAGACAGGAAGTTTCCTTATCTATTCCTTGCCTAAGTGGCATGCATATCTGGAATCTACTCTGACCATGAGAATAAAGAGTCTTTGTTATAAAAAACCAGGCTGAGATTTTGGGGGTGTTTTGCTTTTTTTTTTTTTTTTTAATTAACATCTTTTCTTCATGTCAACATTAAGCTTATTACTACAGTTTTCTGACTTGCAGCATGAAGCCGAGTATCATCCACACAAGGAGTTTCATGGAAAGGTTCCCAGTTTGTACCAAAACTACATTATTATTTTAAGTAAGGAGAGAATGAAGTAGTACATTTTTAACTTAATAATATGTAGCTTATAAAGAAAAAAAACGAACTCTTAACACTGTTTTAGGTTTATGCAAATAACATACATAGTTTGCCATGCTGCAGAGGTCTCTTTGTTAGCCCTCAGACAGGACTAAGTTTATTGATCGAAGTAAATCAGAAGAAAGTTTCCAAAGAATTTTAATTCTAAAGAATTTCTAAAACCAAGTATACCTCTAATGAGTTTTTGGAATATGTAAACAGAGTACCTGCTCTTCAGTACTGAGGCCAGCTTTGGTCAGCCAAGACCATGATTAGGGATTTGTGTTCCACAATACTTCAACTCCTGATCCTAAAGAAAAAAAGCTATCTTTATTACATATTTGCATTATGGGGTGCCTAGGGGCTCCAGTTGACACTGGAACCCCATTATAATTCTCATTGTATAAAACTGTAAGGACTGATCTCACCCAGACTGAGAGATAAGAAGGGTGAGCAGGAAAAGAGACACAAAGTGATTTGACCAAAATCGAACAGGAACCCAGGTCAAATATCTCCACTCTTAGTCCATACTTCAAATCATGCAGCCTCCCTGCACCATAATCAGTGAGGAGTTTTCTTTATAAAGTCAGAAGAGATGGAAGGCACACATCCTTCCTACATTGTACCATGAGATGCCATTTCTCTGAAGCTCTCAGTACTTATTTTGTTGCCAGTTGTCCTATTTTGGTTTGTTTCAGGTTCCCTGGAAGTCTTTAGGCTGCTCTGCTCCTCTAGGTAAGGGAACAAAGGTTGATTTGGAATTTTTTATTCATTAAATTATACACAGTTTTTCCTGCTAGAACAATATAACAACTTGGTGCTTTTTTCCCCCCCAAAATAAGTCATTTGCTCAAAGGCAACTTTCTAGCAAGAAAGCCTGGATGACATTCTCTAAATACATCTATGCCTTCAGTCGTGTTTCTCTTATTGCCCTGATATCCTGTTTCAGTTTTGGACTATATTTAAAGCCTGTTTTAAAAAACAAAATTGGAGTGTGGTGTCTATTGCCAGCTGCACAAGATAGATCTTGGCCTAAGAGGATTTGACTTTTGCAAATATTAACTCTTCATCATCCACATTGAAAGTTTTATTCAACCTAAATACAAGTTACTTGTAGATCTTCAGTGGGCCTAAGACTCCTTTAGCCACATGGAATTGAGGCCATGTTATTGTTGTTATGGTCCAGGAGATATACCAGCCACAAGAATTCTTGTGTCTTGGATCTTTTACTGGACCAACTGTATGGTTGGTATAAACAGAGAAGCTTCTGTACCCTTAGTCACATGGGGACAGCAACAGGGAACCTAGGGTTCCTGTTACCAGGTATGCCTACACAAGAGTTTACTGTGGAGCTAACTAATTAGCTCATAAGTAAATGTCTCCGCATCTACATGTGCATCCTTATTTTATGAAAATAATGAACTCCAGAGAAGCCTAGTACTTGTAAGTACAAGTACTAGCCTGCTTCATAGCTTTTTCATGCACAGCAGTGCATATATAGATGCTGCCTGGCTGGCTAGGGCACAAGGGTACTTCAGTGCGTGGGCTCCCTGCTGACTAGCCTTGTGCCAAAGCACTCCTGTGCCACAGCTAGCCCCCAGTGCAGCACATGAACAAACTCCAGTTACTTGCTCCTGTGCATGTCATTTGAATGCATACTTAGGAACAAAAAACTCTGAAGCAATAGGCTCAAGAGCTTACTCCGGGCATATAAACCCTGGCCAGAACCACAGCAAACACTTTAGCTCTGGAAGCTGAAGGGAAAGGAGCCCTGCAGGGAGCCGCTTGCTGAAGATGGACTGTGACCATGCTGAGCCTAAAGATGACACATAAGCCTGGGGTTGATCCAAACCAGGGAGTCTATCCCTGCAAGCCACAGGATTAAGAGCTGCTGGCCAAGAAGACTGCAGGGGGATGCTGGGGTAACCCTGCTGTCACTAAGGACTGGCTGAATAACACTACTGCTTTAGGAAATAACACAACCTTAGGTAAGGGGAAGACTTGTTGCAATGCAGCAGGATACAACTTACTGCTTTCACTGGTGGTTTGGATGCGACTCAGGGGTGGATTTGGAGGTCCCATTATTGTCTAAGAGGCAGGTGACTGCCTTAAATCCTGACAGGAGCCAGGCTCAAGGCACAGCCAGAGGCCTGGGAGCAAAGCTGAAGCCCAGGAACAGATCAGAGAAGATCAGAGGCCCGGGAGCAAAGCCAGAGCTTGAGGCCAGAGGACCCAGAACCCAGAGAAGGGCAGAGCTTGGGGCCAGAGCAGGCCCAGTGCCTGGAAGCATGGCAGAGGCTGTAGCCCAGAAGCCAGGTCCAGCACAGTAGGCCTAAGCTAAAAGACCCAGTAAGACCCAAGGCCAAGAGGCCAAGAGGGCCACAACCCCTATAAAGGAGATGGAATGGATTAATCAGATGGTAACGTATGCAAGGCACAGGGATGGTGAGAGCCATGTAATTAGTCCTTAAGTCTACAGGTACCCTGGGGCATGTAGGGTCCCAAGAGTGCCCACTCTACTTAAGGGCAGAACTGAGACCAGCAGTCTAGGAGGGACGTGCTGGTGACTAGAACCGATTAGGGCTTGTTCTAAGGACATTCTTTAATCTCTTGATAAAAACAAGGCATGGCAGGAAAGGAATCAAGGGCAGGTAGCTTAGCAATTGAGCTGGGCAAGAGCCATACAGCCACCGGGGGTGTCATGGTCACACCTGGTCCTGTCCTGGCCCGGTCTTGTCACAGAGACTATGTGACTAAGTTTTGAAACTGTTACCCCCCCCAATAATAAAAAATAAATAAATAAAAAAATCAGTAAGATTGATGGTACAGTGATGGAGAGCCCATTAAGTACCTAGATAGACACCTCCTCTTATGTGGTACCCTCCCTCCCCAACCTTCTTTTCTACTTGTCCCTGTTGTAAAGAGGAGCATTTACCAGTTCTAATACCACCTAGGATGAGCCAAGAATAATAATACATAGGTACCGCATTTCCACCTGAAAGATGGTCTATTCAGAACTTGCCACTTGTTGTTCCTCTCTAAGAGCAAAAGGAGCAAAAGCCTTCTGCTATCAACTCTATAGAAATGAGTGGGCCTTAAGGCTCTGTTATAGGGAGTACGTGAAAGAGTCCAAAGCAGATAAGCCAGTTAACTACAGGAAGAGCAACAAGGCTACTACATCTCTTTCAGGCATACCTAAAAAAAGGTAAAAAGAAAAAAAAAGTAGATGTAAAAATTATTAAAATTGGCAGGAAGACTTAGGACTCTCGGTCCTATCTGGAATTGCATTCGGATCACTTGAGTAACTTCTGAAATTTCTTTGAAAGCTATTGCTCTCAACTCTGGCAGAAGTGACAAGAACAGTGCAGTGTACTACTATACAGTATGGGAAAAGTACATTATACTGCAGTATCTGTTGCCAATTCAGTCAATCTGTCAAGTTTCACAAAACATCACAATTCATGCTAGAAATGGTTTATAAAAAAGGTAGTCATTTTAGAGATGCTGTCCCAACTTCTCAATCTCTTCACACATGCATGTTTCACTCTCCTCAGGGTACGTTCTTTCAGTTAAGCTCCACCCTACATTACAAATAGGTTTAATGATCATTGTGCAATATAATGATTCAGACCATTATTGCTTTATTAAATGCTTTCTAATTCTGCCAGCAACAATTACATAAAGTTGCTGCTGAAAAGGGTTCCAAGTTAAATTCTTTGTCAAAGCTCTGCTGAAATAAGAACGTTGGCTAAAATGATGCCTGCTACCAGCAGAACTTTGTAACTACTTGTCCGTATGCATATGATCTACATCTGGGAAGCCCAGTAAAAGCACTAAATCTATCAGGTAATGCACCTAATTTTGTATTAATGTACATCCCACACAGCTGAAGAAATGTTGTACCTGTTGGAAAGGCTTTTGACATCCTGACTTACCATCCCAGGCATGTTACAATCTCCAATCAAATTCCCTGCCTAGAATGTCTTATGTTCAAATTATTTATTATTAATTATTTTCCTTTGCTGAATAAACCTATTTTTGTTCCTACACTTTGTCTTGAGACTCCCTTTCAGAACTAAACAATTTCACAGGTGTGATGATAGATAACACCTCTAAACATCTTTTTTATTAAAAACATTATATTTGAAAGGATTCAGACCAAAAGGAGGAGAATAACAGGGTAGATTCCAAAGTGGGTAGATGAAAGATGAGCAGGTACGGCACACACAGCAATTAAAACAGATTGTTGAAAGACGAGATGCATACTTGGCATCTTCCAAAAGCTATAAATACAGACATTTGGGAAGAAAAATAAGTAGACTCCTAATTCTACCAAAAACACATTGAACAAGAGGGTTTGTTGTTTTGTTTTTTTTAAATGAGTATAGGTCTGTTTATAGATACAGGGTTTTTTAACGAGTATAGGTTTATAGGTCTGTTCCCTCATTATCCAAGTACATATTTTCTTCTCATCAGCTCCCTTCCTAGAATGACTTGCCTTATCCCTGCGACCATGCCATAAATGCACTTACACATTTGACAAACTTTTTTTTTTTTTTTGCATTTGAATAGTTTCCTCCAAGTTTGATTTTCTACCAGGCAAAACAGAGCCTGATCTACTTCCTAGTCAAAAGTAGAAGAGAATCCCAATTCAAAGGTGATCTGTTTTCCTACTATGCCCCTTTCCCTAGCCCTTTTGCAGAAACCGAAAAATATTTATGTGCAAGACTCAAGGAAAAGGAGAATCTAGGTCTTATTTCTCATATAAAACCTTGTTTAATAGTTTTCTTTTATAACTGGATTTTAGTCATCCAGTTGCCACTTCTAGACTAATGTTTAGGCTTTTACTTTTGCTGTATCAGTTGCACTAAGTCTTCCTTATTCAAGGATAAGATCTTTCTTTCTAAATATTAAGTGACAGTACTGAGGTACTTCAGCTACATCCTTTTAAGACAGATTGAGCGACTTTCAGATTCCCAAGCAACAGGCACAGGCATGTTCTCTATGTAGCTAAGAGCACGATGTCAGAAGCAGCACTATAGCATTTGCTGCCAGGTTTCTCCTGGCAGCCTTCCTGTACCAAAAATGCTGAGGAGAGTTTAGAAAGGTGCTTAAGAGCACGTAAAAGCAGGGCTGGCAGCACAAAGCATAGCCAATTTCTCTAATCAAGACACAAAGAACTGAGACTCATAAAACCAAATTTCCATCACAGGTAAGATGAAGTAAGGCAACAGAATTTGGCCAGTAGTGGATGTTGTCTATAGAGTGGGTGTTGTCTTTTTAAAAAAACCAAGCAACAGGAGTCTATGCAGACACCATGCTCAAGCGTGGTCAGTTTAGGTGCATAATAAGTGAGGTTAATCCAGATCCTGCAGAAACAGGAGAAGCAGTCAGTGGTGATACTGGATCTGTTCTGATTTCAGCACGTGATACTTTCAGTGCATAGAAGAGATGGGTCAAATGTACTATATCATCTCCTCTGTCTAGGAAAACATTCAGAACATGTTTGTTCTCCAGGCAGAAGAAAGAACTGTGCAAAAAGATCAAAACATCTAAATTGTGAAGAGGAGGGTGAGCAGCACTTTTCTGGAATAGCACTATGCTGGTATGTGGTTGGGACTCCACGAGAGGAGGTGCTACAAGAGCAACTATTGTAAGAGTTGCACTTACACACCAGTGGTAATACTTGCAGGACCAGGGCTTTTGTCCGTCCTTTGGAGTGTGGATTTATGCCCAGCAACGGTAGCACAGCTTCCAAGTGAGCCAGGCTGTCATGGGAGGGCAGGACATCAAGGAGAAAGAAGCATGAATAGCTTGCTTCTTTGGGAGGTATTCAGAAGTCCTGCATGGATACACATCTTACTGCTTAAAAGACCTTTTTCTTCTCCAGAGATGTTCAAGGAGGCAATTCCCTACCCTTGGAGGGAAGCATGCAATGAAAATAGCATAGTTTCAGCCTCACCCTTCTCCTTTGGATGGCTCTAGTGTAATGGTTCCCAACCTTTTTAGACCACGGACTGGAAGTGACTAGCATACTGTAGACCCGCAGCTAATCCTTTTTCCAATCCTATACAAAGAGAGTTGGCTGCCAGTCCACAGTATGCCAGTCACTTCTGGTATGCCAGCCAACCCTCCTGCAGACTGGCAGCCAACCCTTAGTGGCCCGAGAGTTGGGAACCTCTGCTCTAATGTAGAAGACACTGGGAAGACATATTTTGGCCTTAGATCTTCCCAAGAGATTTAAGAGCCAATATTGGTTTGCTGGGATGTTATATGAATGAAAGAGGGAATGAAACAACAAACCTGGGTTTAAAGTTTCCAAATTGCTGATGAAGGAATTCAAGACACTTCATACAATTGACAATATTCACAAAGCTCATCCCAGCATGAATGATGCATGCTCTCGGAGGCTGGGGGGCAAGGTGACCACCCGCAGGTGGTGACAGCCATGTTGGTGGCATGGCGGCAGTGAGCTCTTGCAGGTGGAATCGGGAGGGAGAGGAGAGGATGGCGAGCACTGATTGGCAGTTGGCAACCACCTGCAGATGCCACTGGCAGTCGGCGGTGGCCAGTGGCAACCGCCTGCAGACGCTACCCACGGTGTCAGCAGCAAGGGGTGACCACCCGCAGATGTCACCAGCTACGTCTGCCAATTGCAGGGAGTGCACTGCCAGTCTCAG
This sequence comes from Caiman crocodilus, assembly GCA_030014935.1. NCBI lineage: Eukaryota > Metazoa > Chordata > Crocodylia > Alligatoridae > Caiman > Caiman crocodilus. Next base: position 1,301,127 of record JAGPOW010001327.1, read on the forward strand.
GGGGTGCATGTCGCCAATGCATCCCAGCATAGCTTTGTTACTGGTTATATTGCAACTGTTAGTCCCTTAGGGCTACAGAGATGCCATTTTCAACAGGGCACTAAATCCAGCAACACTCAACTAGAGTACTTCAGGGACAGTTCACATGCATAAAGAACACAGTCTTAGCATTAATATTAATCTGTTTTCAGAATGCAGAACAATCTTGTTAGGTACAACAAGGGTAGCAACATTAAAGCTACTATTTCACTTTAATTCAGTATTCTGCAATCTGTGCTTACTTGATTAGGCCTTCTAAAATCAAGATCAGACCCTCAGCTCCTGATACACTTGGATATTTATCAGTTTCCAAAAAATAATCTTTTCTTGTCATTCTCTCTCCCTCGTCACTTAGTTTAATCATAGAAATGGGGTGGAAGATGACAGCCTGCTATGTGAAAATCCCAAACGGGAAAATCCATGGCTAATGTTAGCACAACACTGACCAAACACCCAACAGCCTCATGATCCATGGAGAAACAACCATAGAAATCAATTATAGAAACAGGTGCCATCAAGCTCCTATTACGATTATTACACCGGTCATACAAGTTTCTAGGACTAAGTACAGACAGTCAAAAAACCCAAGGTCAAATTGATTCAGCCTTTGCAGGTTAGTCTAAGCTGCAAAGTTTGAATCAGTTAGCAAATGAACAGACATTCACTTTTGATTCAGGAAATGCAGCCACATTCCTGAAGTGGCTCAAGCCTGAGAATGCCAGAGCATGGTTCTCTGGCGTGTAGCTAGCATGGGTTGTGCATTCATTTCCTCTTCCTGCTTCCCTTGAGATCTCTAGGATTTGCAGTCCCCAATGACAGCAGCAGGACTCTGTAGCATTGCTCATCATTTCCTCTTCCTGTTTCCAGGTGCCTCTGGGATTTTTAGTTCAGTCACAGCACACACTAAGCAAGTTAGGCAGGGCAGTGCAGCTCCTACTCAAGGGTAGGGAAATTTAAGGCCCCTCCCTGGCCCCAGATCCCAGCTAGGGTTTGTCGGGGGTGGGGGGGGCAGGAAGCAGTGAGCCAGCCGGTTAGCCAGCTCTCACTGCTCCAGCTAGAGAACAGAGAGGCAAGGCCAGCCCTGCTCTCTGGAGCAGACAGCACAGCCCAGCTCAGGACTGCAAAATGCTGGGGACTCCAATTTCACTTAAACCCGGAAGGGGTCTAGGACAGAAGTTTTATAAACCAGTTTGACCAAAAATCAGTTAAATCTGGTTAAATGTAGTAACAGACTTATCTTAAATCAGTTTCAGAATAGCTGTAACTGGTTTATGTGCACTGACCTTCTATTCTGCTACAGGTTTAAACCAGTTTTTGATCACTGAAACCAGTTTGTGCGCAACTCCTGTCCCTAGCCTATGCATTTCTGGGTAGAAACTAGTTGGTTAGCCTGCTATCTGGGAAGGGAAGCAACTGGAGGAAGGAAAAGTATCATTTGTCAAGTATCATTGTTTTTTCATATTTTCCTCTATTTCCATGGCCAAAGATAGGCTCCCTTTAGAAAGTTATTGACCATAACAAAGAAACACAAGTAATACTGAAACACCTACCTGTTTTTCTCTATCCTACTTTTCAAATTGAGACATTGATGCAATAGAGGGGGAACCAAAACATAAGAGTCAGAAAACTGTGGGGAAGTAGTTTAACATCATTAAAATACACTTCATGCATACAGAGTATCCATCATTCACTGGTCTCAGCATTTTGCAAACATTCATTAGTAATGATATATACATTCAAGAAAAGAGAAAAACAGAATTCACTACGACCTCATAATATGTTATCTTCCCAAAGTAGAATAATGTCTTCTTCCAAGGGACATGCATTCATTTTTATTTTACTTTGGTCAGGGAATGACGGGGGCATGACAACACTAGAAGGTGGCTGGTGGAACTATGCTCGTCTAAAAGGCCAGATTTCATTTTCCTTAATGCAAGACTTGAAAAGGTCCTATGGGATGTTCTGCAGATATCCCTCCCTCCAAATGAACATCCCCATGAGATTTAAAAGTCCAGTTTGGACATACTCAACATGTAAGCAGAAAAAGTTATTGTGACAACTGATTAGATTGTAATGTTCTACAGTGGACCTTATAACTAGCAAAAATGCTTACAAGAACAATATAGCATTTGTGTGAATAAGGGAAGGAAACACGACTTGGGATAACATCCAAAAACTACAGCTAATAGGAAAGAGAGATGTTTCCTAAAGAACTGGAGTTTATCTTGTGAAACACCAAGGCCTCAGCAACAGCCAAAGTGTAGCAGAGCCTGGGAATGTGGGAAGAAGCCAGAGAAAAGTGTTTCCCACCCTCCTGTTTTGGGAAGTTACCAGATGTCCTGCTGTAACATATAATACTTGGACATTAGGAGGCACTACTTCACACTTAGGGTGGCTAGGACGTGGAACCGGCTTCCTAGGGAAGTTGTTCTTGCTCCTACCTTGGGCGTCTTTAAGAGTAGATTAGATAGGTACTTGGCTGGGG
>JAGPOW010001327.1:1303750-1323830 GCA_030014935.1 Caiman crocodilus
ACCCTGGCACTCGTTTCCTGCCAATTGGCGGGGGGTCAGACTAGATGGCCTGCTCTAGGCCCCTTCTGACCCTAGGTACTATGATGATACTATGATACTTGTGTTTTGTATACACATGATGTGACAGGAGGCTGTTGAGGCCAGTCACAATGTCAGCCTCTCTAGGACAGTCTGCCCTGCCTCACATGCCATGCCTTGATATAATGATACCAGATGTAACAATGCGGGAGGCTGCCCATTGCATGTGCTGATGCCTAGGGTACTATACACTGCTCTGAACCTCCCCTTTATTGCATCCCATGCCTCACAGGCGGCATCAAAAAAATCACTATCCAGTATTATTCCCCCAACCCCATTGCTGGGCTGCACTTGGCCTCTGGCCTAAACTCGGCCTCAGGCATCTGGACAGTTACCTTGACCACATGCCCCCTCACTGGAGCTTGTATTATTGAATTATTGAGGCCAGCCTACATGCAGTCCTTCAGACCCCTCACTCAGGCCCTACTCTGCATACCCCTGCAAAGTCCTTCACGCCTGCCTATCCGGGTCCCTACTCTACACCACCATGCACAGCCCTTCAGGCCCCCCATGCAGGCCCTACTCTATGTGGCCTGCTACTCACACTACGCCCCCTCAATGGGGCCATAATTCTGCCCCCTCAGTGGGATTATGGGGCCTTATGCCCGTTGAATCTCAGGTGTCCATAGACTGTCTGGACCCCACTCTCAGCCTACAGCTCACTCAGGACTCTGGTGTTTGTTGACATGCCTGGACCCTGCCTCAGGCGCCACGCAGTGGGCCTGGGTTCCACCCTAGGCCCCACTCAGTGGATCTGGTCCCCTGTACTTCTCTGTCAGGGTGTGCTCCCCTAGCTTTTCCCCTCCATAGGGTACCTGCAAGGCAGTGGCGACTGAGGCTTTCTGGCACCCCAGACTCGCCCTTCACCAGCGAGCCACAGGTGTGGCATTCCCTGGAAGCTGCCCTAACACAAGCAACCCCATCACACCATCCAGCCCTAGCAGGGTGTAGTTTCAGGTCATGTCTCAGGACCAAGAACCTCCTCCATCTCCATAGTTCTTCCCCTGACCCTCCTGGCATTCTAGAAGCAACGGGTCCAGCTGGGTGATATTATCCCTCTGGCTCCCTGCAGCAACTGCTGGCTCTACTGCTTAGGGTGTGCTCTTATTCTCTAGCAGCTAGGCCCTCCCCCAATCAGACAGCCTCCTGCTGTTCATGACACTCTCCTGATTGGCACTGCAGTCACCTGCAGGCTGCTCAGGCCCTTAAAGTGACAGGCACCAAAGGATCCCTGTCACACATGAATCCGTGCAAATGTGAGGAGTCAAGATGAAGACTATTAATTTCCAGCACTCAGAACCTAGGCCTTTACCACCTGAGCTGAGGAAGAACCTCTATAGTTGGGAGCAACAGTAAGTCCTTCAACATTGCTGATACTCTTTGTTTAGGCAACATTACTTTCACTCGTATACAGGATGCTAGTACATTACATACAGCATGCCTGTGACAAGCCTCCCAGCATCTGACAAAAGGTGAAATAGTAAAAGGTTTACAGTGCACTCCCAAGATTGCCTGAAGTATCAATGCAAAACAGTCCCTAAGCCAGAGCTTTGCAACTCTGGGGTGTCATGAGATCCCTCTTAAGGGTGCTGCAATATAAGCACTATTAGGTGTACAAACATCTGCACATGATTCACAAGCTTAACCCAGAGACCTCAGATAGGAATCTAGTGTCAAAAGCATCCTGACATGTTGTGGTCTTTTCAACTGCCCTGAAACAGAAGAATTGTCCTGTTTTCTTGTGACAAAGGACCACAAAATGAATCCTATTAGCTTGACAGAGTAACAGTTTCTAGGACCAAGACCATTTTACTATCATAATTTCTTGCTCGTTTATTATCTTGTGTATCTAATATTAAAAAAAAATAGGCATTTGATGCCTGGAATGACCAAAATAGATGGCTGAACAACTCTCAAGTATAAAGAGCTAAAATGCTCAGTTTATAGCCCTAAGCTTGGTTAAGTTTCTCATGAACAATATTCTGACCCACATTGGAAAAAACACATCTTCTATGTAATAAAAGTTTCAAATATGCACCCAATTGGTTTGTTTTCAGGCAGAAACGGAAGGGCAAAATACCAAAGAAAACTCACAAAATACCAAAGAAAACTCATACATCACAGTTCGCTTTCTTTTTTTTAAACTGATTAGAATCCCCGAAGGATGCCCATTTCCCCTCACCCCTCCTTTTTGGAAACAAAATGTAAGTCTTTAGCTGTTCACGCAGCTTTGTAAAAGCCCAAAATGCAACTCACAATCCTTTGCTTGGGCATAGCACTTTCTATTGGAGGATTTCAACATGTTTGCAAAATGCACATTGCTAAGCTTGGTGACATCCTGTAAAGGTAAAAAATAAACATGACCCTATTCCACACAGCTGCATCAAGACAGGGGGCTGAACTAGATGACCTCCTGCAGTCCCTTCTAACCCTACTCTTCTGTGATTCTATAAATGTCACCTACAACCTACAGGGTTACTCTACTAAGGCATGGATAGGAAGCCAAGGCTGTGGTGTCCTAAACAAGTCTAGATCAGAGCTGCTCAACCTCTGGCCTATTGTGTCATCTAGCTTGCAGGGCTCCCTGTACACTGGATGAAGCGCCTAACCCCAGTGTGCAGGGCAGAGTGGGGTGGCGGTGGCGCTAGGCCCCATCCTAGCATTGGGATGGCATCAGGCTGGCAGGCATCAATCTTGATGCACGCAGAGACAAAAAGGGGAAATGCCAGCCCCCTGGAACCCAATTCCAGCATGAAGGGGTCAGTGTCAGACCCCTAGGAACCAAATCTCAGAGGTCTGTTGGTACCATCAGAAAAATTGAACAGATTGCAGCAGCTGGCAGAAGGCACAGCAGTGTTTACAAGCACCTTCTGCCAGCTCTCCACAGAAGCCTTAACTCCACTTAGCAAAGGTGGTTGAATTCTGACAGCAGAAAGAAGGGTTTTGTTGTTGCAGAGGAACTTTCAGTGCAAATGCCCTCAGAGTTTGTAACTAGACTAAGGACTTGTCTGTGTTCTAAACATTCTGGCAGCAGGCCAGCCCCAGCGCACATCCTCACTTGTGCAGCTCCTGACCACTCTCCTCAGCTCCACTTGAGCAGCTGCACACTGTAACCTAGGGAGGCATCAGTTATTAAGGGGGCTGCAGCACAGGTGTGTCTACATGCTCCTTCTGGTGGTTTTCTGTGGTGGCAGAAGCCCTTCCTCTTCCAGAGTGGGTGCAGCTTTACTAACAAATGGAAGGAACTCTGTTACCACAGAGGAACTGCGAGTGGATACACTTGACAGCTTTGCCAGAAGAATTCAAGTTTTGCCAGCAAAACTATGTAGCGTAGATCAGGCCTGCACTTCAGTGACTCTAAAGTATTCTGTGCTTTCCCAGTGAGCTGCAGTACAAACTCACAAAAGTCATTTCAATTTGTACTACTTACACTAAAAGCTGTGGCTCCAGTTCAGCAAAGCACTTAGTAGGATTGGTGCCATGCCGGAAGTTAAACAGGTGCATGCTTACCTACCTTGATGAATATGACCCTTGTAAAAACTAACAGGAATCAGGTAAATTTTCTTTTCAGGCACCTTGGAAAATCCATAAGCTTCAGTAGGTAGCAGCAGAAGAGGCAAGCACTGATGACAGACTGGAGAAGGGGCTAGCCTCATAGCCATAAAGTTGTTTTTGTGCATAAAATAAAGTGGCTATGACACCACACTAAAACCTTTTGGAGACTTCACCCTTGCTAGTGCTAGATACCCCCAGTTCTAAAGTTCATGGAACGCAAAAGTTAGCAATACAGCTGGCATTGTTTAGGGAAATACGGGAAAAAAAGGTTCCCTGCACCACACATGGTGGCTGCTCCATGCATGGATGTCAAAAGGGACGTGACCCAAATAGCTTCTACACTATGTTACAAAGGCAGCCAGCTGAAGTCCTGTGGGTTGCTGTTTTGAAGAAATTCTTAATCTTTTATTATCCAAGTGCCAAATTAAATGCCACATTTTCAACACTCGGCTTTCTTTAACATCCAAAAAATATTCTGCATGTAAATGTTTCTTTGTTCTATACTGAAAAAATGAATATGTTGTACCAAGTAAAACTTCCATGAAATTCTGCACGTCTTGGCACTTAGCAGAGAATTAGCATCATATGAAAGCTCTACTACTTATTACTTTATTTGAAATTATCTTTATTTGCATTTCTCAGGATGCTACTATTACATACAAGGAAAACAAAACAGATCTCCCATAATAATTACAACCCATGATGTGTACATTGGGACTATTTCCACTATCTTCCAACACAATTAATGCAACACCCAGCATTAATCTATGGGCAGATGCATCTGTTTTAGGGTTCAGCATGCACAGAATGTGTCTGCCATGCTTCACTGAGGTCCTTTTTGGTGCAGCCTGGAGTCAGATTAGACATTCCCAGATTGCCTTTATCCAAGTCAAAATACAGCTGAAACTTTTACTGTCATCCTTAGCATGACCCCCTCCCATCCCCTGCCCAAAAAAACCCAAACCAAAACAAAAAAAACCCTGTCCATCTCCAGCAAATGTCAGCTTAAAACAGAGGTGAACAAAAATACAGCCCAAGGGCTAAATCTGGTCTGCCAACTGATTGGATCTGGCCTACGGTCAGGCACCACCAACTGATTGGATCTAGCCCATGGCTGCCACTGCAGCACTCCATATCGGGTCAAGCCCTGCCGGCTCTTGCCCACACACACATTGCCCTGGCCCTGGACTGCACACAGGTTTCTGTCCAGGCTGCTCCCAGGGCAGATCCCCTCTCCACCAATAGCTCCTCCTCCTGCCCTTACTGTGCTGCTCTGGGCAGCAGGTAATGCTGGGAAGTGACAGTGGCCACTGAGACACGCACTCAGTATCAGACACCCATTGGAGGGAGAGGGCGGAAGAAGCTGCAGCTAGGCAGCTCCTACCCCAGCACATGGGGCTTCAGCCCCAGAGATCTAGCTCCAGCTTGGCAGGAACTGAAGCCCCATGCGCTGGGGCAGAAACCATCCAGCTGCAGCTTCCCCGTGGCCTGGCTAGGTGTGTCATACCCAGTGCACATCTCCACGGCTGTCATTGCTTTCTAGCATTACCTGATGCTCAGTGACATGTCAGGGGCAGGAGAAGAAGTAGCTGCTGGGCAGGGAGCAGAGCAGTACCCGCAGGGGCTACAATCACACCAGAAGCAGTCCCACTGGGAAGCTGTGCACTCTGGCCAGGGCTGGGACAGTGGCAGCGCAAGTGAGAGCATGGCACGGGCTGCCCCAGGTGGGGTTTGGCCCCATGCTGAGCACCAAAGGGGCAGCTGCAGGCTGGATGGCGGCTGACCCTCATTTGTACCTGTACTGCACTGCCCAGGCAAGCTCTACTGCCTATAACTTCTGCTCCCTCCCCTCACCCCTGGCCGGCTCCCAGGACCTAGCACACAGACAGCACCCCATATATTCATACTTTTTCCCCCCTACCCACACAGTATACAAGAGCAAGTCCTTATTTTGAGCTATTATGCAATCGCATCTATATATGCTACTGGGAAAAAAAACCCAAACCCCCAGAACCACAAGCAAAATCAAGATAAAAATTATTTTATTGGCAAGCAGGATGTAGAATCATGTTTCTTTCTGGTTATGATGTTTCACATTTCACAGGAGAGTGAGGAGATGGAATGCTCTCTTGGGGAAGGAATTACTCGTGTTGAGGTGCTTCAGAGCACTGCAAAAATGCAAATGTTGCTAAAACAAGAGGCAGGAGCAAGGCATCAGCCTTCAGGTTTCCAGGTGGTAAATTTTGTTTCCTTTTTGTAAAATTGTGAAGTTTTCAGTTAAAATAATGGCTAAATTCAGTATCTTTCATGTTTCAGGGATACAGGTTGTAGATGTATTGGTCTATAGGCATAAGGAATCAGAAGGAAATATAATTTGAAGTTGCCTGGTGGCAAGCAGGATGTAAAAGTAAAAAGACTGTTCTAATTTTTATCTGACCCTAATTTACACAAAATGAACTATTCCAACCAGGAGATCTTACAACACCTTCAGCTCTCCTGAGAAATATAAATTTTTCCATTTCCACCTAGAAGAAATTTTACAATCTTTGCATTCTCCTATGCCTGGAAAAGAGTGTGCGTGTCCAAAAGCTTGCAAATAAAGTTGGGTGTTTTTTTGCAAATATCTAGTTGGTCTAATAAAACATATCACCTCTGCCACAGGTTCGAATTCCTTTTGCCTGTTAACCAATACAGCTACAATTTAACACATTTCCACTTGCTTAATCTGCTCAATAAAGATCTCAAGGACTTCTACGACTGAAAAAAAGAAATGCAGCTCTTTGTCAAACATTCTAGCTTCCTCAGAAATTAATAGGGATGCTTCTCTTAAGATTCAGTGTGCGCCTTACCTAGTAAATCATCTAACAAGGGTATAATAAATGGGAAGTGTAGGCAACATTTCAATGAAAATAAACACCAGAAAATGACACATGTTCCACCTTCCCATATCAGCAAAGCTAGCCAATTCAGCCATGGTGTTGGTCTATAGTTTATATGAGGCAGAAACACAACTAGGAGATCCAGTTCCTTCCTAAGTAGCAAGAGTCATTGCAGTGACCTAGACATACGTTGCTTTACTTAGTTTCTTGAGCAGATATCATTCCTAAATACAGAGGCATAATGACAAAAAGGTGCCTAGGGCAGCTGCCACACACAGTGGCAGTGGCAGTGGCAACTTCCAATTGCTGCTGATGTAATCATGCCGTTCCAGAAGCAGCGTTTTTCTTCTACTCCCAGACCCCAAAAATCAGCCCTCTGCCTTTCCCCCTCATCCTGGCAGCTTCCCTGGTCACCCTGCCTTAGTTACTGCCCAGCGAAGAGCATTTAAAACATAGCTATCACCCTTCCATAGACCCTTTTATTCTCATTAAAGCAGTGGACAGCGCAATTGCTCAAAATCAGATCCGATTAAAAACAGTCACAAATAACCAATACACAAAAAAAAGTCTCCAAGGCACGTCTTCAAGGCTGAGATGGAAATGCATTGTCAATTGCCGAAAACATTAAGACTTTCAATCTTGGCATTTACAGAGACAACTTCCATTGAAGATAATTGGAGCGATTCAGATAATTCACCATCTGGCTTTTAAGGTAAAAAAAATGCACTCCAAGCCTTGAAAGATGCATATCCATGATAAGTCCATACTGAAAACCCATGTTATTATGTGGTATAACATCATGCCTTAGTTAAAATTGCCTTTACCCTTGTAAATGAAGGGTATGTGAATAAAGTGTTGAACAACAAGGTGGTAACAAGGAATAACTCAAAGCTTAGCAACACTGTATAGGCCATCTCTATTTTTAGCACACCTGACCATCTCATACCACCTTCAGTGAGGCTACAGACAATATAATTTGGCTCCAAGAATTTTAAGAGGCTACAGTCACTCAAAAATGAGATTTGTGTCTGAAATAGTTTACCCACTACTGTTACACAAAGTACCTAAATTTAAAATATGCTGAGGAAGAAGGGAAAAGTGCATTTGCTATTTTTCCAGTTTATTTACTTTGTGCATTTCACCTCCCTCACAGCTAGTCAGATGCCTCTACTTGGACAGATGTGGTAGCATTTAAAACCCATTTTTGCAGACACAGGATGACTTTGAAATATCAGTGAGAAATAGGTCCCTGAGCTAAACTCATCTTCACTCAAACTGACGGCCTTATGATCCCACAAGACTTGTTTAGAAAGACTAGTGAGAATTCATTGTTTAACAACTTATGAGATTCTTGAATGATGCTTGAGAAAAAGAAGGAAATATATAGGAAGAAAGAAGTGTGCGTAAGGGAGGAAAATATGAAATGAGGAACTGGTTGTTTTTAATTAATCCCATTTTAACAGTCAAGGGTCCGAAGTATGCAATTTTTTACCATGCATATTGTATCACATAGGTGTACAGTATACATGTACTAGTTAGCTATATGAACAGCTATTAAAGCCATTAATTACTACTAGCCTGCAAATTTAATCTAGTTTTAAGACACTATGATTCTTCACTACACTATTATTTTACATTTTGTAAGAGAGAATTATTGAAAAAAAATTACAGAGATCCTACTTTTCTTAAACAAAACTGTGTTTTTCAGTAATATTTGTTCAATCATTCATGTTTCATTTTAAAAGCCTATTTTATGTAAAATTCCAGAAGATACTTTAGGAATTAGAGGTGTATCAATATATCAGTGGCATATCGGATCGGCACTGATAAAAAGGAAAATTAATGGCTTTTTTTGACCGGTGTAGCTGATAAATGCTATGGATAAATGCTGCATGCACGTGCTTAGCTGTAGTGTGCATGTGGCCAGGAATGCAGCCCAGCAGCTTGGAGAGCAGCATCCGGCTGGTAAGTCTGTTATGGGGAAAGGACGAGGGGAGGAAGAGGCATTGGGATGGGGGGCAGATTGAGGCCCACACAATGAGAGACGGAGTGGGGATGGGGCAGGAGCTGCCTAGCCAGGGTGGGGAACATGACCCCGGGAGCAGACAGAGCTGCAGGAAAAGGGCAGCTTGTCTGGGGAGTGTGGAGGGCAAGGAGTAGGGGCGGCTCTCCACCACTCTGCTCCCCACTGCCTAAGGTCCCCACTACAAGGGAGAGAGTGGGGTAGGGGCAGGTGCTGCTCAGCCAGGGTAGTGAATCTGCTCCAGGGAGTGGATCAGAGCCATGAGTGGCCCTTCTGGGGGGGAGGGGGGGGGAGAGGCGAGGGGGGAGGCTGCCCCCTGCTGCTGTGTGTACCCTTGGGGAAGGTATGGGGTGGGGTATGTAACCCTGGGATTTAGACATGGGGTAAGGGGAGGCTGCCCGCTGCAGTTTTGGAGTCAGGGGCTGAATTAGAAGGGGTAGCTGCAGGGAATTTTGGAGGTGCCTATAGCCCATCCCATAGGCACCCTTTGCAGCATCACCAGCCCAGCTCTGGGAAAACACTGGCACTGCCCATGGCTCCAAGCCTGCAGCAAGCAGCCTGCCCTCACCCTGTGGACAAATCCAGGGGGCACATGACCCCCATGCCTTCTGCCAATGGTGCACACAGTGGCAGGGGGCAGCTCTCCCATCCTCACCTCCTGCACTCCACTGGACAAGCCACCCGTGGCTCTACCCCACTCCCAGGGTTGCATTCACTACTCTAGCTGGGAAACACCTGCCCCTGCCCCATTCTCACCCTCACAGTGGAGGCCTCAACCTGCAAACCCCATGCCCCCTCCCCCCCCAAACTAAACAGCAGGATTCCGCTCTCCAAGCTGCCAGGCTGCATTTCCATAAATTAGCTACCAGATTGGTATCAGCCTGGTATGATAGGCCTGGTTAAATAAATCTGTATCAGTCAAGACAATCTTTATTGGTGCACCCCTATCAGGAATATTTTGTAACTTGTGTCTAAAACTGAGTTACTTAATACTATTAAATGTTACTGTGATTGGAAGAGTTAAAACAAACAAACAAATCTGTGTACATTTAAATAGTGGACTATCCAAAAACAAAAGCCTAATGGATCATATGAATAAAGTTACTGAACTATGGAAGTTCTTGCAGAACTACTCCTTACTGAATGTTGCATATGTGTTATTATCTGATTGATACAAAACAAGAAATAAAAATATGTATATATTATATTATTATAATAAAAACAAAACACTGACAGAAGAATTCATGAAATTCATCTTTATGGGGTTTTTTTAAAGTTTTTAAAGACTAAGTTGAGCTAATGATTTTGTTTAAAATAAATTAAGCCTGTCAAAAAGGATCAGTCACAAACAGGCAGTAAAGGTTTCCTTGGGTAAATCGGATATCTTTTATTAGACCAACTGAAATAGTTGGAAAAATTCTTTACCAGATGCATCCTCAACCTGATGGTGTTTGTACCTGCAAGCTTGCAACAAATAATTTTTCCAACTATTTTAGTTGGTCTACTAAAAAATAATCAGATTAAGCCAAAGAATCTGACCTGCCTATGTCCTTAGACCAGTGTGCCATCAGAAATGAACAGGTGTACTGCAGAATTTTGCCATGCCAATAAGCTGCAATAGGTATGAGGATGGGGAATGCCTTAACATGTGCACCACGGAAAATTTTTTTATTAATGTAAGCGTGCCTTGGGCTGGAAAAAAGGTTGGGAAACACTACCTTAGACCAACATGGCTATAGTTTATACCCCTGTCACGAAAAAACACATTTTTGTTGGTTCAACAGTTCTAGGTTTCTAACCAGTATGAAATAGGCTTTCCCCCCCCTTTGGTTTACATCATATACATTGGTATACTTGGGAATACTGGGCAGTATAAATAGAATTATTCCTGACATACAGTGACATAACAGAATTTAGTTGATGACTTTAACTCTTCTCCCTGTCTCACAATATCTGGAATCCAAGCAGGTGATCTTCTAAGGCAAATGCCTAAGGATGCTTTTACACAAATTCCACTATATGCAGCATTAAATAAAAGTTTTGTAAAACTGTAAAAGGAAAAATAAATATGGCCTGATTTTGCACCACCTTTTAGTTTGTGTAATCATGCAAAGCTGTTCACAGTGCTGGAAAATGATGCCATATCAGAATGCTAGCCTTTTTGCATAGGTGAACAGTTACAGAAGATACAAGACAAATTAAAAGTCAAGTCTTTTGCATTTACCAACTGAGTTGTACATATTTGGAATAACCTGTTTGGTAAGTGTTTTCAAAATCATTTACAGAGACCAAGATGCAGAAAGCTCTACATATCTTAAAGATATTGTTGTCTAAACACCTGGGAAACAGAAACCACAATGCAAATTTTGCTTTCTTGACAAACTGTATCTAGCAGAGCAATTGACACTTCAAACCTTTTTCTTCAAGATCTGTACCAGAAGGTGTCCCAGCTGTTCCCCTGCATACACCGCAATAGGTTCCATAAATTAAACTAAAAGGAATGGGTTTGTCAGACTTGTGTAACGTTACACGGCATGACCATACACGCTGACATTATTCTGAACAACTCTTGGTACATGAATCCTGTACTCTGTTTCCCGCCTATGTTTATACTTTCGAGCAGCTAAGTGGACTAATGATTTTGTTATCACAGCTACCTAGCCCAGAAGGTTTCAGGCAAAGTAAATAAAGACATAGAGGGGTCCCATTTATGAGTACATAAAAGCTGGCATGTTTGCTTGCTAGTTTCAGCCCAACTTCTTCCACCAGTTTATGAGCAGGTGGGGAAACTGAGCAGATTTCTGTCATTCATCCATTCAGGGTTGGATCCAGTAATTTGGGAACAAAAATCTTATTTCATCACCGCAAATTTTCCTTGGCCATGCAAAGGGCCCGATCCTTTACCCTCGCAGGTGGCTGGGACAATATGTGTTTGGGTGGCTGTCTCCAATGGTGCTACTCGTGGGAACAAGAACGGAAAGGATCAGCTTGTAACTTGGGAGGAGGCAAGGCACAGGCTGACTGAAGGGGCCCTGAGCAACCCCGCTAGGGGCTCCCAAGGACGAGAGGCCTGGGCGGGCACGGAAGAGCCCGACGAAGCGGCAGCGGGACGGGGAAGAGGCGCGGAGGAGCTGCCAGGAGGTGCGACGGGCTCTGCCAGGAGCCGGCGCCTCACGAGCGCAAACCCGCCCCTGCCCTGCCCTGCCCTGGCCCGGGGGCACTTACCGCGGCCACCAGCTCCGCGGCGAGCCCGAGAGCGAGCAGGAGCGCGGCCCTGCAGGGGGGAAGCAGAGAGAAGCGGGGTTAGATCGGCGGCGCGGCGCACCCCGAGCCCGGGGCAGGGCGGCGGGCGGCGGGCAGCGGGCGGCACTCACCGGGCGCGCATGCTGCTGCCGCCGCTCATTGAGCGCCCGGCCGGTCCCGCCTGGCAGAGGGAGGGGAGGGGGCACCAAGACGCTGCTACACCGGCGGGGAGGGGGCAAGAAGAGACTCTGGCAGAGGAAGGGGCGGGCGCGGCTCCATCAATCACCGCGCGCACGGGCAGGGACGCGGACACACCCCCTCCCCCTTCCTTCCCCTCCCTCCCTCCCGCCCGCCCACTGGGGGGCGCCCCCCCCCGACAGCCCTGAGGAGATCGAAGCACCGCCGTGCCTCCGCGCTGAGAAAAATAGTACCCCCGCAAAGACGGAGGGGCGCCATGCACCTGGGGTGTTTGAAATAAATAAATAAATAAATAAATAATGGGTGGGGGGGAGAAAACGCTGTTTGAGGTAGTCTCTCTCCGTGGTCTTCCCCCTCCACTTTGCAGGCTCTCCGGCGGAGGGATACGCCATGCCGGGAAGTAGTCCCGGGAGAACTTGAGTTGGGAAAAGTTTGCGAGTCCCGCAGACGGTGACGGTGCTCCCGCCCGAGCGGCCCGGCTCGGCCCAGCCCTACCCCCGCCCTGGCCCTTGTCCCGTCCCGTCCCGTCAGTGCCATGCCGAGCAGGGGAGAATGAGGCTGGCCGCGCGGAGCCCCGGGGCCAGCCTGGCAGCCGGATGCCTGGTGCTGCTGGGGCTGTGTGGGCGGGCTGCGGACGCCGCGGTGAGTGCGAGCCCCGGGCCGGGCCGGGTTGGGGGCGGTGGGAGAGGGGCTCGCTGTCTCTGCCCGGGACAGTGGGGGAAGGAGCCGGCCTCACCTGTGCCGGGCGGCAGGTCCTCGGCTGGAGATGGGCGGGGGGGAGCTTTCCCCGGGCCCTCAGGCTGAGGGGAGACAGGTGCTGACTAGGGCAGGGGATCCCGAGCACGCCTGGGGGGGCTGTGTGATGGCGGGTTGAATTTCAATGCTGAGAAGAACTGGCTGACGAATCAAACGTGGTAAATCTGCTGGTAAACCTGGACGGGGGGATGCGATAAAAAGTTCAGGAGCTTCTACTCTTAAGGATCACCCCCCCGCTCCCTGCCCCTTGCAGCCTAGCTTGTAGCTCCCTTGTTTCTGGAGAAAGATGTAGCCGGAAAGTTTCTTTCCACTATCCCAGATCTGCTCCAAGCCCTAAATACTTAAACTGGCACATTTTTTATTTTCCATGACACAGCTGAGGGTGCCTTATTGTGCATGATGTGCTCTGATTGAAATCGGAGCAATTTCTCCTGTTCTCTTCATCCCCGTTGTGCTTTCTCTCTGCTCCACTCCACCCCACCCCACCCCACCCCACCCCTCCCCTGAAATAGTTGAGCTGGCAGAATCTGTATCTGTTTTTTTGTGAAGTATCTTCCTTTACAATAAAACTTTTGACTGTAGCATCTGTCTCCGATGGGGATAAAAGAGCCAACTTGCCCTCTCCCACTAGCGGTATGTAGTCTAAATGAGAATCGTCATCTTCAGTCATCATAAAGAATAGGCTTTATATTGTGATCATGGCCTAACACATACCATCTCTCCTGATGGTCTTGCTTTGGGAATTCATAACGTTTTTTCACAAAGTAAGTTCAGGAGAGGTGATTGAAGACTACTCTGGTGTTTTAACCAAATTCATATCTGGAACTGTTGTTCTAACCACTTTATAATCCACTTATTAAAAAAATAGTGCTTTGATCCACTGTCCTACTGAAATAACTGTATGTATAGCAAAGTACACCAAGCAGGCTATGTAAATCAGAGTTATGTTGGTGCATCCATTTGGATATAAAGTAGATTAGATGACTTGTCCAAAATTTTCACCAAAGCCTTAAAATTAAGAAGGGATTATACTAATACATTTTGATGATTCCTATTATAAGAATGCCTTATTGCTAGATTTGTACAACCATTTTCGCTTGTGTATGTAATATTTGATACATGTGCATCCTCATATTTATTGTTTTTAAAACTTGCATAAGCAGGTAGCACATGTTGCATTACACAGTGGCTATATTGTTAATGTTTTGATTCTTTTGAAAGAGTACAGTTCATCTATATCAAAATACAGACAGGTGGAGCTGGAAACACCATAAATGACTTCAGTGTACCAAAGTCTCCAACCCACTTAGTTTTTGGGGATTTTAAAGTAAAGATGCATTGAAAAACAAAGAGGGCTGGCCTCTGGCTTTCTTCATGCCTGGCACATGGTTAAAAGGCGCAGTTTAATTTCTTTATGCACGCTCTTGTAGTGACTGAATGCTGATGCAGAGTGAGGCATATAGCTGTTGGAGAACAATAGAAAAGTGGCTGGTAGAGATGACAGTTCTGTCAGTCTCACTGTAGTGGTAGGATGAGATGATGCTTAAACTAGAATATAAATGGGATGTTGTCACACTTCTGCCAAAAAAGGGTGAGCACATTCGTACACAGTGAACTACAGTCCTGAGTAAACGATTACAGCTATACAAATTATAACTCATTTTTCCCATTAACAAGATCCTACTACACTTCTGCTATTGGGATTGTATTTATTTTGCTTCACATAAAATGTCACATTAGAAAGGAAGTTCTAATGTGTGACTTGCAAAATTGGCATCGCATTTTTAGTTTAGGAACTTAGGTTGCTGCTGATACAGAAAAAGCCATTGAATTAGACTTCTGACCATTGGGGAATAAGTGAACTCCACTAAAGTTAATGGGGCTGCACGGGTTTGTCTGGCAAGAATCTGCATCTTGGCAATTACTGGGGGGAAAAAAAAACTTTAAAAATACAGAGACAGACCACAAAATAAAGAACAATGACAACTGAAGTTGGAACTTACTGTATTGTATAACTCCATTTTTAGGACACTTACATGCGAGGACCCTGCTCCAACATGCTGGAAATCCACGGCCTCGATTAATCGAGTCTGCTGGAGCACATAAATTGATGCACTCTGGCAGCCTCACATGTATCAGCAGCGCAGTGTGCCTCTGTGCTGAGAAAATGGCAGCGATGCGCTTTGAATTAAAACATGTTCAATGCGCTTTAGCTCAAAGCGCACCAGCACCATTTTCTCAGTGCAGAAGTGCACTGCACCACTGATGCACATACTCCTGATGTGGCACTAGGCACTTTTAATTAGCACAGCTTGCTAATTAAAGTGCCCTGTGCCGCGTCAGGATGACACATAGAAATGCCCTTAGGTTTATATATTGGGCTTTGAGGTATCAACAAATTAAATTTGTGCTGCATATCTAAGTGAAAAAGTGGGAAAACGCTTTAAATTAATGCCTTTGTGACAGGTGGATTTGATTTAAATCACTAGTCAGGAAGCCTTGATTTAATCAGGGTGAGCGGGTGCGATAGAATGTAACCATGTTGGTCTAAGGTCATAGGCAGACAAGGTTCTTTGAGAAAATCCAATATCTTTTTATTAAACCAACTCAAATACTTGGAAAAATTCTTCTTAGCAAGCTTTTGGGCACAAACATCCTTTGTCAGACTGAAAAGATGTCTGCGGGTGGTCTGTGCTCTTCCTGGGTGGAGTGGTAAAACAGCCATTTAGTCATTGTTTTCTACAGAAAGTGCATTCTTGTTGTTTGATATCCTTTATTCATTTAATTTATTGGAACTTTGCACTTCTAGAGAAAGGTAACGGCTTGACTGAGTATACGCAAACTTGCAGAGAGACGATAGCTTTCATGAATGGATAATCAGATCTGTTATCTCTCATCTCCATATACTGCTGGTAACAAGGATGTTATGTTCAGGAGACTACAATCTTTCCCTACGGCTGAAGAAGGGCCGGAAAGCTTGCAAAGAACAATTTTTCCAACTACTTAGTCGGTCTAATAAAAGATACCACATCTACTGAAAAACCTCTCTGCCTACAATCTCTGGAGACCCAAGTCCACAGTTTAAGAACTGAAAATAAGCATCACAGAGATGCTTAATGGGATGTAGACTGAGCACCGAGTCCCAGTGGGTAGAGTGGTTTTCTTTAACCTCTAGTAATCTATAGAGGAGCCTCTGGGAACCCCATAAGATTGGGCCCCTAATATACTCCATGGTCTGTTGTGACCTATTCATAAAACTTCTTAAAAGGTTACCTGAATATATTGCCTCAAATAGTATATCATTAGAAGTTATCCCTGTTCCATGGTGGTATCTTTGAACTTTAACATGTTTTATTGTATAAATGAAAACTATCTTTCTGTACTTTTAAAAAATGATCTTAACCAAAAAATGATTAAATAAAAAAAAATCTGGTTTAAATAAAAAAAATCCTTTTTTTTGTTTTGTTTTTTGGGTTTGTTTTTTTTAAATCATTGATTTTTATCCACCCTGCTTTATGGATAGAGTGGTGGTGGGAGAAGAAAATAGTGCTGTGCTTTAAAGAAAACATTTAATCTTTTAATGCATCCAACAAAACCAGTCAAATTTTGTGTCACATTTCCTTAGAGATCATGGGGTGAACATATAGAACAATGAAACCTTACTTCTGTGAATTCATTGCTTTGTTTCATGTAAATTATTGGAGGGTTTTCCATTAGAGTCGAATATATTTTTTGCTTTGGAACAAAGCACGCACCTATAAATTGCAAGCGCCTCTGTTCTGATTAATATAAATTAGTTGAGTACCATATACACAAAATATACAATATTGTATGCAGTGTAGAATATGCAACTTGCATTTCATCCCACCAGACATTAGTAAATATTTTAATCTGGAAAACAGTAGTATCAATAGACAACATATGCTAGACTCCAGGGGCACTTTTACACGTGCTTTTGGGTAGGTGGGAGCAGCACTTTAATTGAGTGGCTCTGACCTCTGCTCTAATTAAAGTGCTGCAGCATGTCGTGTATCTGACGTGGCAGGGGTGCTTGAACTAAAGCTAATTCAAGCTTTACGTCAGGCACCCCTGCCACCATTTTTAATTATGGGGTCACTAACACACAAGATGGAGGAGGCTACTGGAGCATCTGCTCTGACAAGCTGGAATTCCAGCCTCGCTGCTTGTATATAGGTGCCCCAGCTTCCTATCTTAGATTCAAGGCACACCCCTCCCAAAGTATACTGTAAGTCACCATCATGAATGATGGAGAAATGTGAGGATCAAGATGCATTGTTTTAGTTTGGGTCCAAAAGGGTAATGGATCATTCTAAGGACTTCAGTCAAAAGATTTAATACAAACTGTGTAAAGTTTTGTATTGGCTTCAACTTGACTAGAAACCTGGTAACACTTAATGTCCTGGTTTCTCTTTTTTTGCCTCCACTATATTTGCATCTTGATAACAGTGCTACAGGTATCTCCCACCCCACCATCCTTCAATGCAACTTTTCACCCCTTTTGTTATATA
The DNA here is from genome assembly GCA_030014935.1 of Caiman crocodilus. Lineage (NCBI taxonomy): Eukaryota > Metazoa > Chordata > Crocodylia > Alligatoridae > Caiman > Caiman crocodilus. The sequence continues at coordinate 1,321,012 of JAGPOW010001327.1, forward strand.
TCTGTATACTATCAGAAGTGACCCAAACTCCAATGGAAGTCACTAACTATTTATTTGGTGGTGAATATCTTGATGCACTGCTTAAGAGCAGTCTCCAGTACACATCTAAATTGGAGCTATTTTTTAAGTAGGAACAGGAAATCATGTTTCTTAAAAATATATGATCTTATCCAACTCACAAATTAAAAAAAAATCAGTAAAACCAAGAGCACATAGGAAGGTTTCAAGTTGCATGATCTTGCATTTTATTAATACGTATTGTTAGTAGGAACTTACTGAAATGCAGTTAGATGTCTGCTGGTATTAATAAGCCCATAAACACAGATGTTAATTAGACTTATTAGAATGAGTTACATTTTGCATAGCTGTACAATTAAGCTACAGTGGAGACCAAATAACATAATACATTTTGCAATTAGTCAGAGGAGTTTTAATCTAATCTTTTCAGTTGGGTAAACTTTTCGTTGAATTTTTTCAAGATATCTTGTTACATCAGTGCAGCTGTGTGTGTACAATACCATTTCTACAATGTAAATGCAGATACATCTGAATGTCATTGAATTAAAAGACTGCTTTCCAATATGGAACAATTTAATTTAAAGTAAAATATATGATTTAAACTATTCTTTGAGGCTGGTGACTTTGGGTTTGGAAAGAATGCTTTGAGCCATCAAGTACTTTTAAATTCTTGTCATATTCTTATTACGTATTGAATATTCTGATGCTAATCAGTGCTCATATTAATATTAATATTAATTTTAATATTTTGTAGTTTTTAAGATGAGGTGAACAGCAAGGATCAATAATAATTGAGATCTTCTTTTTTTGAACAAATTTTGGTTTAAGTAATGTCTACGCCACATTCTGTGAATGTGGAACTCCTACCTCTTTTTATCAGTTTTAAGGAATTTTAAAGTTGTGTTTACTTGTTGTGGATGCAGAATTAAGGGTTCCAGAATATATTGCTGGATGTTTGGGTCCTTTATTGCAATGGCAGATCAATATCTATTTACTAATGCTTTGTGTATGTAATCAACTATCAGCTGAACTACAAGTTCAAAACTAGAACCACTTCCAAATTTTAGTGCCCTTGACCAGGGAACTTACTATTTTCTCATAACTTTTTTTCCCCAATATCCCTACTTCCCCATCAGGCAAGAAAGAATTCTGAAAATAGGACTAATTTTTTTATTGTATAAAGACTGCATATAACCTTCATTAAGTTCAGAGATGCATCTTTTTTCATAATCCATGAACAGTGCTCGGGAATGTTTGCTGGTCCTGAAAACACTTGTAAGGATCTAGTTTGTGCAGGTCATGAGAGAATTTACAAGGAGCATCTATCTGATTAATATCTTGCCTGCTTTTGTTTAATTCTAAGATTGCAGGGAGTTCACTGCATGAAATGCTGGTGTGCAAGATGGATAGCTTTTACCTCTTGTGATTCAAATTCACAGCTTTCTGATTATTGTAGAACGTATCAGGCTCAGTTCTTAACATAGCATGATATTAGCAGATGCTGTGGTTAGCAAGAATGTTTAATCTATTCCAGGCCTTCTAATAGAATAAAACATTTGTTTCTGGTTCATGAGGTGCTGCCCCTTACAGGGATTGCAGGGCTCTTGGCACAGTGAAGCTCTCTACTTTAGCATTGTTCTGGTACTGAAGATTGCAAATTCTGATCCCTAAATTGTGCATTGTTGCTTATCCCTCTATGGATGCATCATCCTTCTTTTTGAAAAGGGAAACTGGTTAAGCAGTTGAGTTAGGGAATGTAAAAGATCCTCAATGTGAGCATGAGCAGAGAACCTGCCTGTAACATGGCATTAGTAGTCATCAGAGTAAACACCAAAAGGTCTAAAACTAACTGTCATGTTCTGTAACAAATGCTAACTTGGGTCCTGTTGAGTCCCAGTTTTTGATGTATTTTTGCAGCTATCAGGGAGTTTACAGCTTGCAGGAGCAAGCTCTTTGTAATGAATAGCCAGCTACTTCTAATAGATGATAGCAAAATTTGTTAACTGGTAAAGCTTAAACATCATATAGTAGTTTGAGCACTTATTTTATTAGTATTTCCCTTTCTCCCCCCCTTGTGTAATTTTTAGAGAGCAACAGGTACAGCAACATATTAATAAAATGTATCTTAACTAAAATTAGTGTTCTACCAACTAAAGCTGTAGAGTAGGTTGCTTATTAGACTCATCATCCATTCAAAATATAAAACACCTAAGAATTTGTTTTTTAGAAGGAAAGCACCATCTCAGAATTAGTTATTCTTGCCCATAGGTTGTAAATGAACTGAACAATGGTATTGACTATTGTGACAAAGAACTTACTTTTTCCACAAGGGTCAAGATACATAGGGATGGTCATATAGAGCCTCCTTATTTGAAATGCCATAATGTTGTGACCTAGCAGCTGGAAGCTTCTATTTGTGTTCTGCTTTCTAGTGGCCAAACTGTTTGGATTTGGAGAAGATAGGTCTAAAGAGGCACTTTAGACAGTTTGACAAGTGAGCAGGCTTGGAACAGTGCTCTTTCAGTTGTTCATTAAGTCTGTGTGTTTGGGAGCCATTCTTTACTCTCCAAACCTTGCCTCTTAGCTTGTGCTCACTTTAGTTGCACAGTTCAGAGTTGAGCTGGCTTGAGTATACTCCAGGTCACATTTCTCACTTAGCTTCAGTAAACGATTTCAACTATCATAGTGTCATAGTATCTAGGGTCAGAAGGGGCCTAAAGCAGGCCATCTAGTCTGACCCCCCGCCAATGGCAGGAACGAGTGCCAGGATCACAGGACCCCAGCCAAGTACCTATCTAATC
>JAGPOW010001327.1:1323930-1368662 GCA_030014935.1 Caiman crocodilus
CCCCATCTTTTTAATGAGGATGGGGTGAGAGATCGTGTCAAACGCCTTCCTGAAGTCTAAAAAGACTACGTCGACAGGGACACCCGCATCCATGGATTTCTGTTGGATTTCTTTTCCTGTTTGCAGGAAATTATTGTAGTTGTCTCGTGCTTGTATTTTTGCCCCTACTATCCTTTCCTGGGAGTCTCTTCTTTGCCTGGAATCAAAATGACACTTAAATTCAACAGGATTATCTTTTTCTTTAGTCAGCGGTGGTTTTTAGCCCGGTGCTCTGTTGCTTCTAAGTGGCTAACTGCTATTCCAGGGTGTTGTCTGAAATTGTTGCCAGTAAGTTAATGTTACTCTTGCTAGGTGTTTCTGCAAACAGATGTTGCCTGTATTACAGAAAGATGCGAAAGGCACTAAAACTAATCCTAATAATGAAATTAAAATAAATCTGCAAGATCACATTTCTTCCTGTTTGGCCTACAAGGACATATCTATAAAGAATAATTACCACATCTCATAGTGACAGAGTTTTTTCCGAGATATGATTTGAATTTCCCTTGGTGCATTTTAAGACCATAATTCCTTGTCCTGTCCCATGCAGCCAAAGAGAATAGTCTGTCACTGTCTTCTTTTATAAACACTGTTTCATGTAGTTGAAGACCTATTTAATACTCCCTCAGTCTTCTCTTTTCTGCATTAAATAATCCCAGTTCTTCCAAGCTTTCCCTGTCAGTCATGATTTCTAGACTATTATCATTCTTGCTTTCTGGACTCTTCATAATTTGCCTGCCCTGTCCTCAAATATGGTACCCAACATAGGATGCAGTACTCCAAATGAGGCCTCACCAGTGCTGAATATAGCAAAAGAATCGTTTCCATTTACTTGCAAGCAACAGTGTTGTTAATGCAACCAAGTATGTTGGTGGATAAAAGCAAGATGATGGAAAAAGTGGTTACCAACTACACGTCATTTGAAAATCCAGAAACATAAACAGATTCCAGTGATTTGAAAGATGCTAGAATCCTTATTCATAATTAAGAAAGGAGATGGATTGGATTGCAGCAGTTAGAGCAGCATTGCACTTATGTCCATAGCAGGAAGGATCCTTGCCATCATTCTCCCCAACAGACTCAATTTTCCTCCCTGAAGAGATTCTACCTGAGCCCCAATGAGGCTTCAGACCATTCTGAGGTACAGTTGATATGTTCTTTGTTGCTAGCAAGTTTCAGGAGAAGCGCTGCAAGCAACACTGATGAGATCTTTGGACTTCATTGATTTAAGTAAGGCATTTGATTCAGTCAGTAGAGAGGCCCTATGGAAGATCCTGATGAGATTTGTTTTGAATGCCTGCCAAAATTTGTTACCATTTATCAGACATCTTAAGTACATGCTAGCAGCCATCCTAAACGGTAGGGGTATGCAAAGCAGACCCTATTTGATTCGGCCCAAATCGGGGACAGCGATTCGGATCACTGTCCCTGATTCAATTCAGCTGAATCTGAAGATTCAGGGCTGATTCAGAGAATCAGTGATTTGGATGTGGACACAGCTTTAACAGTTTTTTCTACATACCTCAAGGTACCAATGCTAAGGCGGATGGAGTGTCTTACAGGATTGCGGGGCTCCCTCCGCATGTTTGATGGCAAACCTGGAAGTGGACTGGAAGTACTTCTGGATCTGCTGGGGGGCGCGCAGGCCCCCCTCTTCCCCCCCCCACCATGTGCTCCCTGGCTCTGTGATTGGCCATGGGGAGGGGCTGCAGGTGGCCTCCTCCCCTGACCCAGGAGGCACCAGTTGCCAAGCCAGGAGAGGGGTGTAGGGGCCCAGCAGTGCACTCCCCAGCAGCCCCACAAGTGGGCTGGAAGTGCTTCTGGCCCACTTCCGGGTCTGCTGCTGAGTGCACTGGGGAGCCCCCTGTGCTCCTGTATGATGCTCCATCCACCCTAGTGTTACAGCATTCAGCTGACTGCTACCTAGAGGTATGTAGGAAAAGCATTTAAAACTGTCTATGTTTGAATCGCCAAATCTTTCTGGATCTCTCTGAATTGATTCAGAGAGTTCCAGTTTGATTTGGAGAGATTAACGGGTCCTCTTATTCAATTCAGATTTGGAGATTTGGCCACCAAATTGGGCCGAATCTCTGCCAAATCAAATTGGGGCCAAAGCTTCACAGAGCCCTACTAAGCAGTAGCTTAGAAATAGACCCCTTCACTTTAGAACTTGAGTCAAGCCAGGATTTGTACCATCACTCTTTTCTGTTCATTATTACATCTATTCTGTAACTCATTGCTGATAGAATTCCATATGGAATCAGCATCCAGTATCAATTGCAGGGGTGGGAATCTCTTTAATATTAACTGGTTATGTTCCAAATTCAAGCAAAACAACACCTCCTTTACTGATATTCAACAAGCTAGTGATTGTCTTGTGTGTCCCCACTCAGTTGAAGAGGTCCAGGTCACTCTTGCTCTAGAAGCAAACAAAATGCTTGGACTTATTGTCATCTTCCAGAAAACTAAGATACTTTACCAATCACCCATATTACAGTTCTCTAAGAGTACTACTCCTTCCTGGATAGAGCCACCTTTCCCAAAAAGTAAATACAGAAGATTATATTCAACACCTGATAAAATCTACCAGTGCTGCTATTGGATGTCTTTGAAATCTTGTCTTCAGTGATTGTGATGACAGGATTCAAACCAAATTTCTCATTTGCCAGGCATCCCTACCCTGTTGTATGGGTGTGAAAGTTGGATGACAGCAAAAATATGTGAAAGCTTTGGAATGGTACCCATCAACAATGTCTTATGAAAATCTTCCATATCAGTTGAAAAGACAAAAGAATGAAGGCTAGTGTTCTGGCTCAAGAAAACATCACCAACATTGAAGACCTATTTATATGGCACCACCTCCATTGGACATGTCTGTCATTAGATTGCCTAACAGGTGGCTTCCAAAATGGGTCCTGTGTTCCCAACTCACTAATAGCCCCCATAGGCGATGCATGGGGGTGTGTGGTCCCCCCCCTTGAGATTGGCCACCGCTGGCTTCTATGGGCAGTCACTGCTTGCCGCCCTCACCACCCCCCTTGCCACTGACATGGCTAGTGGCAGCTATGGGCAGTCACTGCTCACCACCATGGTACTCCCTCAGTCTCGGGAGGCACCAGTCATTTATGATAGTCACCATTCTAGAGGTGGGTGAAAGAAGAGCTTTAAGGACAAATCTAAGGCCAGTCTGAAGAAATGAGGTATGGATACCTGGGAGGAGAATCCTCAGTGGTGCCACGATATATGACAAGGCACCTACCACTTTTGACCAAATTCACTTTGCTGTGGAGGTGGATAGATGACAGAGACAAAGGGAAAGATATGTGACTGACATCATGAGGATTCACTCCTTCCTCCTGAGACTACTTACCACATCTGCAGTCAAACATGTGGCTCTTGGATCAGCCTCCCATCACCTATGTGTTCACTGTTGACTTCCCTATTTATGGAAGACTGTCATCCTCATATTGAGAAACAGCCAGCAGTGGTACTAGCCACTTCATATATGTGTATATGTATGTATATTTAATGTGTGTGTATCAATTGAACACAATGTTTTTTTGAAATACAGTTTTAAAGCAAGTTGGAAGCCTACCAGCACCTCAGTCACTATAATAAAATAAATTCTAAATAGCTATACATTTTGGTATTTGATCTTGTGGGTTTTTTGGGTTTTTTTCATGGAAAATCAGAGCTTACCCTGCCCCCTTTGCTCACCAGGCTCCTTACTCCTAAACCACAGCCCTCCACCCCTGTTGGTTTCCCCAGCTGCCAGGGCTATGGCCAGCTGCTGTGGGGGGGCAGGGGGCTGGGTCTGCAGCCCCCCGCTCCCCCACAGTAGCACCCAAGTCCTGGCTGCCACTTGCAGGTGGCAGCAGCAGCTGCTGTGGCAGAGTGGAGCCCAGAGCCTGGCTCCACCTCCCCCACAGGCGGTGTGGCTGGAGTGGAGCCTTTGCGGGTGGGGAGCTTCTAGCCTTCTGTGGGCTTGGGCTTCTCACTCTGCTGCCTTCCCCCTCGGACTTCTGTGGCAAAACCCAGCAAGGCAGGGTAGAGCAGGGCCATGCAAGGAAGCTCCTTGCTGGTGCAAGCCCCGTGCTGCTATGGCAGGGCACCCCCTTCCTGCTTGGCAACAGCAAGGCACACAACCCTAGGCTGCCACTCCTACTGCTGCCAGGCACACAGTGGGCACCTTGCCATGGCAGTGCAGGGCTCGCATTGGCAGTGAGCTGCTTCTCCTGGCCCCGCTCTGTCCTGCTTACTTTGAATGGGTTAATTCTGTTTGAATAAAATTGCCTGATCACCAAATGTACCACTTTCCTTTCTAGCACTTGCTAACAATTTAAAACATCAGGAATACATACATGTGAAATAAGTGTTTTAGTTGGTTCTTAATTTCTCACAAGGCCAAAACCAAGTAAGGCTAAAATAAGCTTATTAGTGCCTGGACAACTTGCTGAAAATTGAGTGATGGGTTATACAGTAACAGCATCAGTCTGAACAATTCATTTGGAGCAGAAATGGCACCATAAGAGACCATTCTTTTAGTTCCTGGTAGTGTCCCTTAGGGCAAAAAAACCATCACCACCGGCCAAAGATAATGTAATGAACTGAAAAGCTCTGTTCCCACACCTGGAGTAAAAATGCAGTTTATTAAAAACCACAATGAGGTGGAATAGTATCTTTTGTTTGGAACAAAGCTATGAAAGCTAGTGTGGCTTGCGGGCAAGGCTAGACAAGCTCATCCTCCAGAGCACATGAAGCGCTCTCTGTTTACAAGGAATGCTATTGCAAAACAATGTCAGCTTGCAAACTTCTTGACCCATCAGTTTAACACCTGTCCTTTCCTAAATAAAGTCCACATATGAAAGAAGAGTACACAGTTCATAAGATCAGGTATAAAGCCAGTGACCCCAAGACTTTGGAAGTACCTTTCAAATGGAGGATTACTTTTACTTTTGGCAAAAAACAGCCAAATGTCCAAATTCTTCTCTGTTAGCTACTTATATTTTGGGCCCACTGATTTCCATGAAACCAGGCCCTCATGCCAACATTGTCCAACATTCACTTTGCATCAAAGCCAAGTAAACCTGCAATAGTTACAAAAGAACTATATGCTAGAATTGGGATGTCTGCCTGGCAGCCCCTGGGTCATCACCTGTCTGCTACTCCCCCTGTCTGTTCTTCCCATCACTCTTTTGCAACAGCAGCTGGAGTTTCCAGGCTCTTCCTCCCTCCTTGGTTTCTACTTCCTGCTTTTACTGATGGGGGCAGCAGTGCAGTAGCACAGGGAGTTGATGGTGGGGTTATGCTGGGAGGAGGCATGGGGTTAGGGAATGCACCTATATGGTGAATATTTTGGTGCAGGGAGGGGATGGGATTGTGCTTGCACCCACCTAACATAACAATGAAGAGGGGGTGCCCACCTGGGCACCCAGTGCAGTAGTGAGTGGGTAGGACAGCATCCACGTGGCACAGCATGCAGTTCTTGCTGGTGTGGCCCTACGAGGCTTAAGTTGAACAGCCCTGTCCTAGAAAACTATAACAGAAGTGCTTCTGGAAGGCTTAAATTACTTGGGTACAAGTGTGCATCTATCTTGGGGAGGAATTTAAGGGGCTGGGGGAAGAATATTTCACTTTTGAATTGGCTTAATTCACTACTTAAAACAACATTTTCCTTAATTCAGTAGATTAAATTTATTTACAAGTGTTTTATTTTTTTTCTGGAATTGGAGTGTCCTGATAAGTAAATTAATTTGGAGTAATTTCCAAGGTAGGGGACTCCTAATGTGGATAGGAAAAATTCAGAGACTGAGGAGGGGTGGGGGGGGAAAAAAGATAATTTACATTTGAATATTTTGTTTCTCTCTCAATTTATTTGCCTAAAAGGTGAAAACTTGAATACAACTTCATAAAAATAAAAACTTGAAACCTCTGCAGGATGAGTAAATAGTTAATTTAAGAAATATGCAAATATTGTTTTGAAATCCTAAAAAATATATCTTGACATATCTGTAGGTAGAGTGAAGGATGCAAAGGTGTCTCGGTATTTTTCCCTCAGAGACTCTATAGGTTCAAATTTTGATGGTCAGCCTCTCACAGAGCAGCTTTCTCAGCTTTCTTCTGTAGCATCTCAGAAAGATGTGCCATTGTAAACGTATTATGAGACCTGAGCTAGCAACTACTAAAGTCAATTAAAAACCTCTATTGGCTGTCAGCTGCTTTAGCACTAACACTATGTGCATGGGTGACTGGTGCCTCCTGAGTCAGGTGTGGGGGTTCCTCTACAGCTGATCGCACCAACCTGAAGTGCCAGCGAAGCTTCTCCTGGCACCCTGAACGGCCCTCAGGGAGGGCACCAGCACTCCTGCCTGCCCATCACCTAAGCAGGGAATGCTGGCTGTCAGGAGATGCACCAGGGCTCTCAGACGGTACACATGCACCCCCTATGAATTGCCACTGTCTCTGTGAACACTGAATAAATTTATGGCTGTGTCCAGATGAGTTCCTTGGGGACATCTAGCAGTGGGACACCTTGTGCTGCCGCTACATGTTCCCGGAGAATGCCCGTGCCATGTGCCCTCTGGCACATGGCAAGTTACCTGGGTGGGGTATGGGAGGCTGGTGCCAGCACAGTTGTGACGTCCTTCCATAAAACTATTCCATACAAACACAGCGATAAACTGTAGTAGCCTCACCAGAGGTGCTAGGAGGCCGAAGGAACTGCAGACGTATGGCTCCTGCAGCTTGGAGCCTGGGCAGAAACCAGAGCACAGCTCTGGCCAGCTAGGCTTTGGTTTTGGGTGGTACATGCAGTCCCCTTGTGCGTTGCCCTGCTTTTATTTCTGTGTGGGTTTTTCTGACCCTTGTATCTCCAGGGGTCAAAAAACCAAACCCCGATGTGGGAAATGCCTGAATGTGAGAGATGTGCACATACTAAGCCATGCTCATCTGAATGCAGCGTATACGTAACATGGGCAACATTTTGAACAGGAGGTGGATCAAAAGAGTGCAGAGCATCCTTTGGTTTCTCCTTTGGAGTGCTTGCAGCAGCTTGTCTCTGCAATGGAATGAGTGGTTTCTCTGTGGCTTATTCACAAACCCTCAAAGAAATAAGAGCAATAGATTTTTGATAGAAATCTGAAATGCCCACACAAAAATGGATTTTATCTTCTAAATGAACCTTAAAGTATTCATTTAACTTCAGGGCTCATATCGGACTGCTGTTGGCCCGTCTAGTCACGCCTCCAAATATACTTCCTTGGAACATATTACAGTGTATATGAAAGCTGACGTAATTAAACAGACACTTGATATTTTCCAAGAAACTTCAAATTCCCATGGTTTAAAGGAAGCAGAGTGTTAAATCCAGGAAATAGAAAGAGCAGCATAGCAGGCTGTGATAATATTGATGGAAACGGTATCCATAGAAAAGGAGGTGAAAGAGTCTCTCTCTGTCTCATCTATTTTAATTACCATAAACTACCTGTTGAGTCTGTGATGAAAAAAACCAACACAAAAACAAACAAGCTGTTGAAATAGTCTGATATTTTAAAATAATTTTGGGAAGGGCAAAAGGAAGTCCACTAGCCTTTTGGTCACTGTTAAGGAATTTAGGTATGTGGTATTGGCCTGAATGCAGAGGGGACTTGTGTCACAGATAAGATTGGAGAATAAATAGTGAAAATGGATATTCTGCTCTGAGTTTATATGCTTGCATTTGTAGCAAGCTCAGAGGGAAATTAAAACAAAAATCTCTAGTTTCACATAGTATAGTGGTCTCTGACCTTTTTGTAGTGAAGATCACTTTATGGAAGTAAAGGGTACCCAAGGATCTACTGCACCACCCAGGGGTGCATGGTAGGGAGGTGGCTTCTGCCACTGCCAGAGGAGCCCACAGGGGCTCTGAGGGTGAGGGCCAGAGTGCCCTTGTAGAAGATGGGAGGCAACCTGTGTGGCATACAGGCCCTGGACCCTTAGGGCCTGTATTTAACTTAATCTTGAATTAATTTTATTTGTAATATTTACAATTTTTTGGGATTCTTGTTGCATTTTTAAAGCTGAGGCATGGGCTTTATTGTTATAGTATAGGTGTATAAATCTCAATACATCTCCCTAGCGGAGGGTAAGTGTGTACACTGGCATAAAATGTTAAAGAAACACTAGGTGCTCTGCTGACATTACTTAGTTTTCAGGATGCAAAGTCCTACACAAGTAGTGAACTTTTCTTCCTGCTGTGCTTCAGAGAGTGAACAGAGGGCAGAGACCTGGCAATAATTTACAAAATGCTTGCCCCTTTTAAATGCAGGGGTATTGAGGGAATTCAGAGTGATAGGAGGGCTAGCTAGTAATTTAACCATTAAGAAAGCATCATCAGCTCTCTACCTTCTCTTATGATAAATGCAAACTAATTGGATGCAAAGAAGAACACAGCTATGTTCTGTTCCCATGTGCTTGTTGCTATAGAAACACAGCTGGTACCTGATCTAATTAATCCATCTAGAATACTCATAATTAACCCATGTGTTGTTTGAATTAAAATCTAGCAAGATGTAGATCTTCTTATTTTTTTTTCCCCCCAAAGATTCAAAAGAGAAACTTGCATGTTTTTCGTAGAGTATTTTTTTTAATTTATATTTTCAGCTCTAAATAACATTAGTGAGAGTTGGCTAAGTTTACTAAAATAGACTGCCAAGGGAAATCCTTTTCCTGAGAGAGCATGAGTTGTAAGGCACACATTCCTTGTGCCTAGTTTTACACCTGCAGGTTTCAGGCTATATCTGTTATACAGAGAGTATCCTGTTTTAATTTGTTATTCTGTTGTCTTAAGATGTCTTTGTTTTGTTTAGGTTTGGGGTTTTTTTAGCAAGTCTTTTGATACATGGGCTAGATGCTGCAAATAGATTTCTACTTGCAGAGTCTGCACCTAGTTAATTACCATTTTCAGGTAAAGGCATGGCAATACACCCTTGACGGAAAGATAATCTTTTGACCCATCGAGAGAGACAGCTAAGAAGCAAAGAGTACACCCCTGGGAAATTCAATTCAGGTCGCACAGTGTTTGGCGTCAGCCAGTTGGTGACTGTAGAGAAGGCGAGCTGACTACAGGTACAGACAGGAGCACAAAAAAACTGAATGCATTGATTACTAGAAGAGCAAGAGGGAATGTTTAAAACAAAGAGAAAAACAGCATCCATCAAAATTTCTAAATAGTCTTAATTTAAAAATATTCAGCCTCCAAATCCCAAAATTTTACATTTATAAAGTAACATTTTTAAAAAAAAATAAATAGCTGATGCTGACACAAAAATTATGTAAAAGTTTAAATAACTCTGGTGGCAGAATCCCATTAAAACCTAAGACTAACAAAAATACATAACAATCAGTTTTACTTTTGAATATCCTGTTTCCATGCAGCTGGACTAGTGTTTCATGGCTAGAAAAAACTGAGTAGTAAATATGTAAAGAGAAAGAAGCAAACACTATTGAAACTGACTTGCTTTATTAACATACTATATAGAAGTATATAGTATTTTTATTAACACAGAAGTATATAGTTTTCAAGGTTCTTTTGTTGTTTTAAATTGATAACATTTAATGTGGTATATTGGGCATAGATCTACTTTTGTGAGGTTGGCTTTTTCTTAAAAGAATTAATCAAAACCAACTTCACTGTTAAGATATAGTATAACAGTAAAGTTAAACTATTTTTTTTTAGTTCCTAGTTCTTAATCTTGTGACTTGTCTGTGTGTATGTGGGGCCAAAGGGGGGATGCCATTTGCCATCAATGAAAGTGACAAAAACGTAAGTTATCTAGTGCAGGGATCCTGGCTTTCTCTTTAAAATCCAAAGGTCTCTGATTTAAAAAAAAAGAATCTGTGTTTTTTCCATGATTAAAATGAAACACGACTATATACATAGGTATCAGTTGAACACAATGTGTTTATAGATTCATAGAAGCTAGGGTTGGAAGGGACCTCAACAGATCATCAAGTCTGACCCACAATATTTACAATTTTAAAGCATTTTGGAAGCCTACTGCTGCCGTAAATATTATAATAAAATAAAATCTAAATACATGTATGTTTTGCCATTTGATTTTTATCATGGAAAATCAGAGCTCCCTCTGCCACCTTCATGCACCAGGATGTGGGTCCAGCTGTGGCTGTCATTCCTTCCTCCCCCTACCCCACCCAGGTCATGCTTTGTGGTGCTGAGCAGCCCTGTTATGCCGATGCCCTGCCCTTGTTGTTTCCCCTTGCTCCCAACTCATGGTCCCCTTAGCCCTGCTGGTTTCCATAGTCCCCTGCCCCTCAGCCCTGTTAGTACCCCTCACTTTGAGCTGCTAGCCCCTAACCCCTAGTGTGTGAGGAAGGGGGTGGTTGTGTGGAGAAAGGGAGAAGAGCACATGCTCCCCCAGATTTTTGCACCCACACTGGAGTGCAGAGCTATAGCTGGGCTGGACCAACTCTGGACAGGAGCTGCCTCCACAACCCAGCAGGTGGGACCTGGTGCAGGAAGGAGCATGGCTCCATGGCTGCCAAGGGTTTGAGTGGTGGTGGTGCAGAGTTGTGCCCCACTGCCATCACAGAAATCTGGTGGGGTACATGATCCACACCACCGGTGCATTTCCTGTGCTGCTACATCCCCCTATGCTGCTCTGTCTCTCCCTGCCCCCATAGATTTACCTGGAGGGAGCCATTGGAGCTGCAGGTAATCCCCCTTGCCTGGCTGCCATGTGCACGTGTAGGTGCACATGTGCACCTGGAGCCCCCTGCGTGCTGTTCCCCCTCACCCCCAAGCAACCCTAAGCAAACTGGAACTCTGCTATGATTTTTCTCCTTTAAAGGAGAAAATACATGTTTTTCTGTGGCAAAGGGAAAATCCAGATCCCTGTCAATTAGTAATTGATTTATAAAGCTGGTCAAAAGTCATATAGCTATTATTAGGCAAGGGCGGGCAATTATTTCAGGCAGAGGTCCGCTTACCCAGTTTTGGCAGGCTGTCAAGGGCTGCATGGGCAGCCCTGCCCCTTGATGGGTGCCCTGCCCCCTGGTCACCATCTTGGGACCAATGTCCTAGGACCAGTACTGGTGGGGCCCAAAGCAGGGCACAGGTTGGCAAGGGTCTATGGAGTTGGGCTGGGCTGCACCACTAGGGAGGGCCCTGCTGGCTCTGACCCCAGGACACTGGTATGGGCCTCATGATCCCGCTGGCTTCCCACCCGCTCACACCCAGTGTCCCCCAGCCCTGTGGTACAGGTGGGGGGGCGGGGCAGCGCTCAGCCCTGACCCGCTGCTTGCCAGCGGGAAAGGAGCTGGTGCTGAGTGTGGGGAAAAGAGGCCCCTCGTCTGCCCCATGGCTGGTGCTCCCTGCTGCAGCTGCTCACAACCTGTGCAGGGCTTTCTGCAGCAGGCACAGGCAGCCCCAGGCAGGCTGCAGGTGGCTGCAGCGCGGGGTGCTGGCCATGGGGTGGGCGAGAAGCCACTTTTTCCTGTGCTCAGCATCAGCTTGTAACCTGCCCCTGCTGCCAGCCTGGCAGTGGGGCCAGGTTACAAGGTGGTGCTGAGCATAGTGGGCTGGAGAAAGCAGCCCCTCCCAGCCCCATGGCTGGTGCCCCATGCTGCAGCTGCTCGCAGCGTGCCTGGGGCTGCCTATGCCTGCTCCGGACAGCCCCATGCGGGCTGTGAATGCCTACAGCGTGGGGTGCCAGCCATGGGGTGGGCAAAGGGCTGCTTTTCTGCATGCAGGGAAGGAGCCCAGGGAAAAGCTGAGTGCGGGGGTGGGGTGTAGCGGCCCCTCCCATGGCCCGTGCCCCATGCTGCAGTTGCTCGCAGCCCACATGGGGCTGTCCAGAGCAGGCTCAGGAAGCCCCATGTGGGCTGTGAGCAGCTGCAGCATGAGGAGGGGAGGGGCTGCTTCTCTTTCCTCCCCCTCCCCCCCCCCACTTTTTCCCTGCCAGGGGTCCCCCCCCCACCTGAGCTTCCTGTGCCAGGGCAGCCATGTACTCCCAGCCCAGAAACTGCAGCTGGGGCTTCTAGCTGGGGGGTGGGGCTAGGTGGGTCCTACTGCCGGGGGTGGGGGGGAGCAGATCAAGGTCCCCAGAGTGAGGGAAGGAGTGAGGTTGGGACAGAGGTGTAGGTACTACATGGGCAGGGCACAGGACAAAGCTGTGATTCATCTGTTGGGGGATGGGGGGTGGCTTCCTCTGCCACGTACATCCTCAGGAGAGGCATGGGGGGTATGCCTCTCGGATCTGTGCACAGGCTGTGGGTGGGCTGCAGCTGTGTGCTTGGGGTCAGAGACTGCCCCAGCCTCTTCCCACCTGGGGGGGCTGGGGCTGGGCCTGGGCTATACATAGGCAAGGCAGTGCAGGTGGTGGTGCCACTGGAATGGCAGGGGCTGCAGCCTCCCCAACATTTGCCATAGCCCCACCACTGCCACCCATTCCACCCCTGTCTGACCTGAGCGCAACCCAGGCCATGCCCCCATTCCAGGAAGAGGCTGGCACAGCCCCAAGCGCGCAGTAGCAGCAGCCTGCTTTTGTCCTGTGCGCAGATCTGGGCGGCATGTGCCCCTCCCCATTCCTCCCCTGGGGGAGTGCACAGCGGCAGGAGCCACCCCCCCACACACACACACACACGCACGCACCTCTGGACGAGTCAGAGCTCTGTCCCGTGCCCTGTCCTGTCCTAGCTGTGCAACACCTGCCCCTGCCACACTCCCTCCCTCACCAAAGGGGCCTCTCTCTGCACCCCCATGTCCCCCCCCCAGACTTACTAGCCGGACACTACTCTCCAAGCTGCTGGGATGCATTCTTGGTTGTTATTGGCCGCGTTGGCCAAAAAAGCCGATTGCTGATGTCAATTTTCCTTCTATCAGTGCCAATATGATATAGACCAATGTATCTGTGCACCTCTGTATTATATGGAAGGTTGTTTGTTTTTATGTTTACTTACTATAGCAATATAGCTTCCACCCGAAGGATGGCATTATAATACAGTATGTAATTACTGAATTTAACATCTCATTTGAAAACCTGAAAGTAAAGTCAATTATGTTCAAAAGAAGTTTAAAATTCTACATTCTAATCTTTTGTTGCATGTGGAGATAATCTGTGCTCAGAGTACTAGCAACATGAATCCCAGCTGAATAAATAGTTCCTTTATTTGAATAGTCCAAAAAATGCTTCCTCTGAAGAGCTTGCTCATGAGCAGGAAATGTGAGTCAATATAGCATTTTGTTGCTGAGAACAGTGAAAGTGCTAATCTTCAGAACTATTCACTAGTAGCAAGCTTAAACATCATAAATCAAAGTTTGCCTTAATTTATACCCTCCATATCCTGGGGTAAGGAGGCAGAGTTTGGTTCAGAACCTCCATTAGGATTTGTGCAGGGATTTGTATACAGGCAGCCCCTGCTTAGCGCTCTTAATTGGTTCCTGAAAAAACAAGTGTTAAGCAAAATGAGTGTTAAGTGAAACCAAAAGTATGTGATGACCCAAGATGGCAACTGCGAGCGTTATAACGAAACTGGCTGAGCACTAAGTGAAATCAAGTATCAAGTGAAATAGTGCTAAGCAAAAACTGTTAAGCAGTTGTTGCCTGTACTTGAGTTGGTTTCCTAACTGGCTGTTAGGAAATGCTGCTGGTCAAGTTGTTCTTGGAAATACTGCAGTCTAAATGCTATCTGTCTCCTTCACAGCATTGTGGAGTTGTTTCCATGTGTATCTTTCCAAGTGCCCCAAACTTACTACTCAACGGTGACTGGGACGGTGCAGTAGAGTGGCAGGTCCAAAGAAGACGATGCCATAGTTGTATCCTGACTAGTTGCTTTTGTTGGATGATGGTTTTGAGCATCAGCAAACTCCAGAAAAGAAGCTGAACAGTAGCAAGGGCAGTGATTCTCAACCAGGGTGCCATGCAACCCTCAGGTGCCTTGAGTCTTTCAAAGGTGCCATGGGATTCCACAGTTTTAGCACTGTTAGGTGTGCAAACATGATTCACAAGATAAACCCAGAGATTTCAAATAGAAATACATTGTGTTAAAAACATTCTGCTGTGTTATGGTATTTCTGAATTTTTTGTAATGGAATTGCTCTGTTAGTTTTCAGAAACATGGGAGAAAAACTAGGAGCTGCTATTTTCAGAGTGGTGCCTTCAGTCTAAATAGTTTGAGAACCACTGAGCTCGGGCACTCTTAAAAAATTGAGTTCTCTCCCATGACAGTTCAGAACAGCTAAGGGAAGTAATTGCTGCTTGTTCTTGATGTTCTTTGTATGGATGGGCTGGGCCATACAGAAATGGAGTTGTCTGCAGCTGATAAAATAATATTGGGTTGAGGGGTGTTCTGAAGTTTATTCAGAAGACATACAGATCAATTTTGTGTAAGGGTTCTAGAGACATGGTAGCTCATTCATAAACTGAAAAAAAAATTCAAGAACTGTTAGTGTGTGCACCCCCCCCCCGGGCGCGCGAAACAAGTGGCTGACTGTAGATAGGAGGATGCGCTCCCTAAATGAGATAACATGTTAACACTAAACTACTGTAGGGAAGGGGAGGGGAAAAAGCAGACAATTTCTTCATACTAACACATTAGTCCATTTAATATTCTTTTATTGGTTGGGTAATAATGGGCAATCTTAATTTGGTCCAAACCAGACAGACTATTTTTCTCCTCTGTATGGGAGGAAAAAGTAAATTATCTGTTTTTTCATCATGTGGTTCATTTTATGCAGACATTGTGTGGGTCATTGACATTTTGTCAAGTATTAGCAGTTGCTGTTAGTACCGGTGGATTAAAACTTCCATAGCTTTCGTAAAGGTAGGAAGTGGGTTCTGTTTTCTAAAACAAAACAGTCTCAATGAGGCCGTTACATTTCACATTTTAATATCCCAGTGAAGGATTAAAAATGGATTGTTTAAATGACTGAGGGCTTTTGATAGTTGTACTCAGCTTCTTATGGTACCAAAAACTGCTAACTGACACAGAGAGGTTTTTGTTACATTTGGATATGGTTACCAAAAGTGAAAACACCTAACACCCATGCTTTGCAAAAAGTCCTAAATGGCTAATAAATCTTCAAGCATATAATGAATACCAGATAATACTACTTACTTGCATCTGGAAGAAATCAAGAAACCTCAAGAGGTTAACGATTAGAGCCTTGTTTGCAAAGTTCAAATAAAACTGAGATTTCCTGAAAAGCAAAGCAAGTTACTGTATGTCAGCTACCAGCACATACCATATGCGACTCAGTGTTTTACCTTACGGCACAGATGTTTACCTGAACAGGTAGTCCTGGGCACTTGCTAAATCCCCATTCCCTTAGTTTATAGCATGCTGGGTTGTAGAGTTCAAGTACATTTTGGATAATGCAGGTTCTTACTGGTAAAGCTGTTGTGCAGTTCAGTTAAAGAATGAAACTAATAGTCCTTCGCAGTTCCACCTTTGATATCTTTCAGACTGTAAGATGTCTGGAATTGTGGTGTCTTAGTTGCGTTTGGGGACCTTGAGCATGTCTGTGTTCAAAGGCCACATAACAGTGCAAATAGTGAAGAACTGATGAACTGAAACTAGCTCACTTCAAGAAAGTAAAAAGTCATCATAGCATGATTGCTATTGCTGGAAAAGAGATTGCATATGTATTCATATTTTATTTAAATAGCTGACCCAAGGACTAGAGAAAGAAGTACAGCTAAAACTGATGTTGAAGTTTCTTCTTTTTGGATTTTTGTGGAAGCTTTTAAGGGTTTGAATTGCTTGTAGAAAAGGCTGGAGTCCAGAGCCTTTTTCCTATGTTGAGCGTACTAATGGCTTACTGTATTGTAGGTTATTGACTGACAAGGTCTGTAAGACTTGTCTGTCAGTAGCTGCAAAGCTGAAAACCCAACCAAGATAATTCGCTGTTTAGGTCACCTACTGTATATTGATCATGAAACAAAAACATGTGTGTTGCTCTTAGTAGTATTATTGGGCTGGGCAGTACAAAGAGAGAATTGCCTGCAGCTGGCTCAAACTCATGTAATGTGTGTTATGTCTTAGCACCTATATACAGACTATAGGACTTTAGTTGGTTTGGAAATTAAGGGAAAACCCAAACTAATTCACTGGTTGCATATTTTAACCAAATTATATTAATCCTCTAGGACAGCATTTCTCAACCAGTGGGTCACAACCCAAATGTGGGTTGCAAGAATACTGCATATGAAAGGGTCACGAGCAAACTTCAGAAATGAATTCTCCTTTAAAGGAAAAAATCTTGTGAAACCATGGCTGTTCCCTTGCAGGCTGGCAGAGTTCCTGCCTGCAAGAGGTGGTGGGGAATATGTGTGTCCCACACACAGAGACCCTGCCTCACACGCTGTGGAGGCTGGGGCCTAGGGGTAGGAGGCAGCTGGTAGGATGGAGAGGCACTGAGTTGGGACTGGCCATCAATGTTTACAAATGGGCCCTGGTACAAAAAAGGCTGAAAACCACCGATCTAGGAAAATTGATTTGGGTCAACTTGTAAATGAATTTCAGTATATGCATACAAGCACACTCGAAAAGCTTAATTACATCTGGTTTGTAGCAGCACAGTTTAGTGGTATTTATGATTAAGTTTCATGTCACAGCTGGCAATCTGAAACAAATAGGAGTGACAAACTATTTAACAAGTATTGATATCAACATGCCCAAAACCATTGTCTCTCAAACCCTTTGGAGCTTTTTTGTGCATGTTTTATTTTTCATAGCAAAACGGCATCAAACATTCAAACCTGCCCCAGAATTTTCTAAACATATCTCAGTACTGCATCTCTGAATTGAGAGGATGTGAGGCAGAACCATGGCTGCTTGTGTTGTGAAAGCTATCCCTGGCATGTCTGAACAGATCTGACATTGTACAAGCTTCAAAGAAAAATGGTGCTTCAAGGTGTAATAGCGTCTCTGTCAAGTAGCTTAGCAGCTTAAAATAAAACAATTTACTCAAAAACCTCCCCAAACAATATATATTTTGTATTTTAAGAGTTAATGAGATACTTTGGTATATAACAGCAACTGGTAAGAGGTGAGAAGCTTTGAGAGAAAGTAATTTATTGCCTGTGTCATACTTCGTGTGAGATCATTTTGTGTTTTCTTTTCTTGGAGATGATGGAAATTAACATTAAAGGAAGAAATATGAGGCCATAATGCGCTTGTGTGTAATAGACAAGATATCAAGGTATCTATAAAGTGCTCTAAAATTAAAAACTGCTAAGTAAATGGATCCAAAGTCATTGTGCTTGGTTTACAGAATTGTGTTGGTTTATGCTGCTTGGCCTGAATTTTGCAGTTAATAAATCAAGGGCAGCATCAGATTTAAAACGGTCAGAAATGTGCCAGAAAAATGATTATATAAAGCTGCAGCTACCTAGTCTCCAATATAAAAGAAGCAAGGGAGAAGTTGCTTCCGTATTTTGCTTATTGCATTGATGAGATTTACCACTCCTGGTTGCATGTGTAGGCAGAGTGGGTTTCTGAACCCCCAAAACACATAATACATATATTTGGAAAAAATGGCAAGGTCATTTGAAAAATGCTAGGGGTACAGAGGTACTAGGCATTCCTTGGGAAGGCAAATGAAGCAGTGAGACTCCCACTCCTGGTGAAACTTCAGTTGTGTGAATTATTATTCAGATTTGTATCTGTTGACATTACTTATCTACAAAGCATAGCAAAAAGTATTTTGGTGGGAGAACAACTTTATTGAATGTTTTAAGGGTTCTTTTTATTGTTTAAGCCAGGGGTGTCAAACATCAGCCCTGTGGAGCCATCTGATACAGCCTGTGGGTTGTTGAACCGATCGTATGCCCTGCACACACTATAAGTGAGATCCAGGCGGGATCTGGCACCAGGAGTCTGCCTGAAGCATCGCATGCAGCCCAAGCCCTGGGCCAGTGTATGCTGCACGTGATGTGTGGGGCTGGATCAGCCATGTGCACTGTGCAGGGTGTCTACAGCATGTGGGTGGGACCCAGTACCATGGGAGCTACACAGGGTGTGGTCCTGGTTTGGCCTTTGAGGCTGGATGAACTTGACACCCCTGGCCTAAGCAAAATGGTTCCTTTGGTTTACTGCATTATTATGGTCTTTAAGAGCCTCAGGACTTGGCAAATACTGCAGAAGGAAAACATTTTCAATTTAAAACACTTAATACTAAATGTAAAACCTGTGTAAACACCTACTTCTGGGCTTTGTAAAACTACAAAATTCTCAAGACCTGTCCTGATCTACCCACCTGATGTTGCACTAACAAAGTGGGTTTATAAACCTAATGCTTTAAGAATTTACACAACACTCAGTTAATGAATAGCAGAAGGCTTGCTTTAACTACCAACAAACGATTAAATGACAGGAAAATACACTTTCCCAATATAAAATGAACTATTACAGAAGTCCTAGTACATTTTCAGCTGCAGCAGTGTTTCCTCACCAGTTCAGGCAGGGAAGCTTGTCTAGTCTTACAGCCTTCACCCAGCAGGATCCTTTGCTGGTTAAGCTGGATGCAGCTTGGCTTCTTGATCTTTCTTGAGATGCACACCTTACTGGCAGTTCTGTTTTGCTTTATACTGTTCAATTGTATAGCTTCAAAGCATTTCTCCTTGATGGTTGACAGGTTTTAAAAGTCCAAACAAAACAGGGAGGAAAAGTAAAATTGCCTATTACAATTGTTACATTGCCTGGCTCCAGTTTTTGGATTTGTCTAGGTGTGAAGACTTGTGTTTCTCGCAACCTTTGACTAGCTTGGCAATTAAATGTGATGGGCCTTGAATGGTCAAACAGAGTACCAAGAGCCACTGGTTACTGGACCTGTCTTTGGGTATTTGTTTATCAACGGGGCAAATTTTACAATAGTTTGTACCAGTGGTGGTCTGTTTTCTAGAGGTGCACCAGTACATCGGTCCATATTGTATTAACACCAGTAAAAGGAAAATTGAAGTTATCGGCAATTGGCTTTTTTTGTCTGATGTGGCTGATAATGTTGCTGATAAACGTTATGTGCATATACACAGCTGCAGCATGCACACAGCCAGGAATGTAGCCTGGCAGCTTGGAGAGGAGCGTTTGGCCAGTAAGTTGGGGAGAGGGGCAGATTGAGGCCTCCTCAGTGAGGGAGGGAGTAGGATTGAGGCAGGGGCACATGCTACCCAGCCAGGGTGCTGCAGGACAAAGCCAGTGGCTTGTCTGGTGGGGGGAATGTCTCCTGCCCCACCCCCCCACCCCCATATTTGTGTGTGGAGCAGACTGCTCCCATGCAGGAGGCACTTCCCAACGGCAGGTTCGGTGAGCAGTGGTGGTGTTGGGTGGGGGGCTACGGTGGCTACCCCCCCTTCCCTCCTAGCGCTACTGCTACTTGCCCTGCTTGGCCCAAGCGCAGCCACCAGAAGGAGCCTGGCACAGGCTCCAAGTGCTCAGCAGTAGCCCACCTTTGCCCTGCACACAGATCTGGGGGGCATGTGCCACCCATGCCTCCCCCAGGGGTCCATACAGCAGGGGAGAGCTGCCTTCCCCCTCCCTGCACCTCCTGTATGAGCTGCCTGCTCTGTCCTGCGCCCCACCCTGTCCCACCTAGGCAGCACCTGCCCCTGCCCCTGGTGAGCATGTCAGGTCTCTGCCAACAATTTTAACCATTGCTCTTATTATTTTATGGCAGGGTCTGGGTACCGCAAGCTTCTCTCTTGCACCTAATGGGTTGCAAGCCATTAGTGGAGTTTGATATTCTTTGTGGCAGGCTTGTTACCACATTCGAGTCCCGCCCCAGCCACTGTCTTGCATTTTTGTGCAAGAGACACTCTTCCAAGTGTTCATGGCTTTTCATAGCCAGCACTGAGACATTCCCCTTCTAAAGCTGAGGGTGTTCTAAGATGAGCTCACCAGTGCATTGTCACTCTAGGGAGATGTTTTCCTAAGCCTGTTACAGGTAGTGAAATGACTAGTAAGCATTTATGCCTTCAGAAAATTATTCTTACCTTTTTGTAATCTAAAATCCTAGAGAGTGTTAGTGTTCTAGGGAGTATTAGTGTTTTAGGTGGGTGTGAGTAATAAAACTAAGCCAATTGAGATGGAATGAATGCATGTGTACCTACAGGTGCCCTTAAAAGCTTTTTTGTAAATGAGAAGGGGAGTGGGAGAAGAAATTGCTTTTGAATCCTTCAGATAGGAACTAATGTCACAGAACCAATTTAATGAATGAAGAGGAGAGGGAGACACAAACAAACAAAACCCTTTAATCAGATGCGTTAGAGTGAATGTTAGTGGGCGGATTAAGAAGAGCCGCAGGAATAAAGCTTTCTGTAAACATTGAAAGGATACATTACTATGATTCAAAGGCACATATAGGAAAAGAAAGCCTGTAGAGTCTTCTGGCCTGCTTTCAACTCCTCCCCCTCATGTACCATGTATTATGACTTAAAATGTTGCAGTTCTCCTGTAATCTTTTTTTTCTGGCTCTATAACTTGAAGAACTCCCAATCAGAAGGTAAGTCTTCTAGTGAACTTCTGATCCTTTTTTTGTCATACTTAAATACAAGTAACAGTGAAGAAAATGTTTTAATGCAAAGGATTAAAATTGTGTTTAAAAATCTTATTTAAAAATTGGATATATGCATATTAAGGTGTACATTTATGTTAAAGCTTAGTGGCTTTTTTGTTTTCTGAAGACAGCAATAGATGCAGGTATGGTGATTACAAATGTTCAGTTCTTAATTGCTGCTTGACCATTAGCCACTGCTAATTCTGGTTCATTTGTGTTCTTTAATGAGTTTTTGGATTGGGCCCAAAATACTGACATATTGTTAGTGCACAGACTAGATTATTATGCTGATTAAAATGTTGCTCTTCTTAAAATGGGAATGAGTGAATTTTGAATCCATAGATTTTTCCTTGGGATGGTAATATGACAGTATACATTTCAAGATAGGAGAATATTAGGGGGTAGAGAGAAAGGGAAATAAATAGAAAGAATCTTGTAAGGGGCCAGACTAATCTGGGCCTGAATTTTCACTAAATGTTCATTGGGTAATTCCTTTAACCAAATGGGGGGAAGAGCGTCTTCTAAAGTACAGATCTGTGCTCTGTAGTATATGGATTAAATATTCTGCCTTTTATGTAAGCACAAACTGTCTAAATAAATTACCTTTTTCTGCTTTTTTCCTAAATTATGCCATTTGTAAACACCCCAAATTGCCACTTGGAAGGTATTTAGAAAAGCAGCACATATGTGGATACTTAATGTTCTTGCTGCTGGCTTCAGTCTGCACATTCTCTGGTTTGTGGTTTCTCTATTATCCCCAGACCCCCCAAAACTTCACATTTGAATTTCCCTGCACTTGCAGTGGTATATGTGGCTTCAGGCCACTCCTAAAGTAAAGAACTAAAATCCTTTCTTTATTTTCTTGGTAATGCTGCAGATTCATCACATAACTTGTAGGCAGCATTTGCCCAGATTCTTAGTTTTGGTTTTATCAGTTGTAAAAATCTTCAGTTCATTCTCCAGGCCTGAAAGAATCCAGCACTTCCTGTTGAATTATTTCTCACTAACTGTATACTTTAAGCTAGACGTGTTCAAGTCAGCAGGTCCTGACGATCTCCACCCCAAAGTGCTGAGGGGAGTTAGCAGAGGTCATTGCGGGACCCCTGGCACAGCTTTACAAGCACTTGTGGTGCTCTGGTAAGGTGCTAGGGGACTGGAAAAGGGCCAGTGTGGTCCCCATTTTCAAAAAAAGGGAGGAAGGAGGATCCAGGAAATTGCAGGCCTGTTAGTCTTACCTTGGTCCTGGGGAAGCTCTTTGAGAAAATTATCCAAGAGTACCTCTGCAAGGGACCAGCAGGGGGGATCATGCTTAGGGGAAACCAACATGGCTTCATTCGAGGCAGGTCCTGTCAAACCAACCTGGTGGCCTTCTATGACCAGGTCACACAATCCTTGGACAGGTGTTGCAGTGGACTTAGTCTTTCTGGACTTTAGGAAGGCCTTCAACACTGTCTCTCACCCCATTCTTATTAAGAAATTAGGGTGTCAATGCCTACACAGTCAGATGGGTTGCAAACTGGCTGGAGGGCTGCACCCAGAGAGTGGTGATGGAAGGGTCATTTTCGACCTGGAGGGATGTGGGCTGTGGGGTCCCCCAGCGCTCAATCCACACTGATCAACATCTTCATCAGCAACTTGGACGAGGGGGTGATAAGCATCTTGTTCAAAGTCACGGATGACACTAAAATGTGAGGAGAAGTGGGCATGCTGGAGGAGAGGGACAGGCTGCAACTAGATCTAGACAAGTTACAGAGGTAGGCGGATGAGAACGGTGGGTTTCAACACTGACAAGTGCAAGGTGCTGTACCTGGGGAGGAAGAACTAGCAGCATACCTACAGGCTAGGGAACTGTCTTCTAGTCAGCACAGAGACAGAAGAGGATCTAGGTGTCATTATTGATTCCAAAATGAACATGGGCTGCCAATGTGGGGACTTGGTCAGGAAGGCTAACTGCACCTTGTCATGCATCCACAGGCACATTATGAGCAGGTCCAAGAAGGTGATCTTCCCCCTCTGTGCGACACTGGTCAGGCCGCAATTAGAGTACTGTGTCCAGTTCCAGGCGCCGCACTTCAGGAGGGATGTGGACAACATGGAGAGGGTCCAGAGGAGGGCCACTCTCATGATCAGGGGGCAGCAGGGCAGGCCCTATGAGCAGAGGCTATAGGACCCTGTTTAGTCACCACAAAAGAAGGCTGAGAGGGGATCTGGTGACCATCTACAAACTGGCCAATGGGGGCCAGCAGGCTATGGAAGAGTCCCTACGGGGCTAACCGAGCACTACAGGGAGTAACGAGGAATGATGGCCATAAGTTGACCAAGAGTAGATTCAGGCTAGATATCAGGAAGCACTACTTCACAGTCAGGGCGGGTAGGATCTGGAACTAACTTCCAAGGGAAGTGGTGCTTGCTTCTACCCTAGGGGTCTTCAGAAGGAGGCTAGATAATCACCTAGACAGGGTCATTTGACCCCAGCATCCTTTCCTGCTCATGGCAGGGGGTCAGACTTGATGATCTGCTCAGGTCCCTTCCGACCCTACCTGCTATGAAACTATGAAGTCATCAGCATCTTGGGTGCAGCATCTTGACTACAGAAGATTGAGGCTACAGCCATACATGGGACTCTGCCATGTTGATGTTGTTTCCTGTGCCTTGGAAAACTTAAAGGTTATGTTGAGAGAGCAGACTGGTTATGTGATCAGACTGGTCCTGAAGTTTGTTTGGAGAACTTAATTGTCCTTGCATAGGTGAGATTCTAGATGTGGTTGGGCTTGGCATGGGACTTGAGGGAAAAAGTTGTAGTGTGTTATTGTAACATGCTGCTTTTTAAACTGCCAATACCAGAATGCTCAAGCTCTGACTAGTGCCTGGTAAACTTGTTAGATTCTGTGTGTATACCACACATTATGCAACAGGTCCCTGTTTTTACTTCTCCCATGTAGAAATGGCCCTTTATGTTACCAGAAGAACCTAGTTGAGTTTACAGATGGAAGAGGTCTCATTCCACGTTCTCATTCCACTTTCAGTATCTGATTTATGGTTAGTTGGCTATTGCACAGGTCAAGGTAGAGGTAGGGGAGTTGGGCATATGGGACTTAGTGGATGAAAGTTGTAGGATCATATGAGGAAGAGGAGAAGGTACAGGTGTGAGGTTATAGAAGGTTCAGGCAGGGGGGAGGGTATCTAGCCAGAGGTGGATATGGGTACCAGGGCAGAGGGTTTTAAGTGTGGGCAGAGGTAAGCACTGTGGGGTGGGAAGGCAGAGATGCAGAGGTCAGCATGATGTGTGGAGAAGGGAGCTTGGGGCTGGGGCAGTGTGGAGGTGGAGGTAGGCAGGGCCATAGGAGCATTCATGATCACAGTCAGTGCACAAGGTCACAAAAGTGAGGGAGGATGGGAGCACCAGTGTTGTGGCACAGCACCATTTGGGGGCACAGCAGGGGGAATGTGGGGTTGGAAGTGAGGATACAGACAAGTGCATGGGAAGAGGCAGGGACAGGTGGGCATTGCAGGTTTGGACAGGTGAGCAGGCAGCTGGGACACATGAGCACAGGGGCAAGTCACTATTTGGGACACATGGGTGCAGGCACATTTTCTGGGGCACGGGGACTGAAGCACAGGTGTGGAGGCACAGGGCTGCAGAGTAGAGCAGACATAGTGCGTGCATGAATCCCTCTGGCCTTAAGGCTTCTTTAAAAGCATAGTTATATTTGCAAGTGGAGAATCCTTTTGTATTTCATTAAAAAACCTATTTTATTGTATGTAGAAGCTATACTTAGAGTAATAGCCAAAAAAAGAATCATTCCTTTGTTTGGCCTGGAAACAGGATAAGGAATGGAAACACCTTTCAGGTCCACTTTGAGGAAAACTTTAGGCACTGCATCTTAATACAGGTACTTTCTTATAATTCACAATACTGGGAAGGATATGTTTTTTATCTTTTGGCATCCTTGCCTTCTACTAATGAATACCTTTCTGCCAGTGTTGGCAATAATGTGTCAGCGTCTTGCAGGAACTGGGTTTGATTCCAGTTAGCAAAAAAATATCTTGGTAAAACAGTGAGTCTGACTAAGAGCCAAATGAACTTCAATTAAAAAGGTTATCTTTGACTTGACTGGATTTCAAATTGGGGCCCATTCTGCATATTTTGTGTGCTGAAAGCATTATTATTTGGGGCTTTCCTTAATATTGGCAGCATGCAATTTCCTTCCATGGCCTTATTGCTAAAGTACTGGGAGAAGGGGCTGCAGAGAGATTGGCCAGATTCTACCCCACCTTGTTTACCCACCATTTACATTTTCCTTCCATACTCAAACATGCCTTCTATTCCTGTCTCTGTATGTCACAGGGCAGTCCTTTCTCATCTTCCACCCACAGTCCCCTACAGTTGTTGCTTTAAAAGTCCAGAACACAGTACAGACAAATTCTGAAAGGAACGGAGGTGGGTTAAGTATGATCTTCCTCTAACCATTCTGTCATTGCAAAACTTACATTTATAATGCAAAACCTTAAGTACAACTTCAGGCTTCCCACACACAAACTTAACCTGCTAGCATTTTTTAGCATTGAATACTTGCTGCTGTTTCACATTATACTGTGAGAAACATTTGTGCATCAGTTGGAGGCATCAGAAACTTTCTTGCATTGATGTGAAGTCTCATTGTCAAGGGAAATGTGCTGTGTGGGGGCTGAAGCACAGTTAAGAGATACTCCATAGCTTGGTGTTTCTAGGCCTTTTTAGGGTTTATGGGGCAATGCCATATATAACTAAGCTTAATCCTTTTTAAGTGAAGTTTTGTTAATAAAATCAATCCTAAAACTGTTTTTGAAATCTTACATCCCTTTTTCTTAATTTGTTATTGTTGACTTTAGTTAACTTTGGAAAAGTATTCTTGTCCCTTTAGATACTAAATTGGCTAGGTAGGGTCAATTTTATTGCTGGAAATGTTCCCATATAGTCAGTTTCACTAATTGAGGAGTTTTAAGAGACAATTCCAAATCCAGGAACTGGAAGTGCCCCTGTACTGGAATCAGTGGAGTGAACAAAGCATCAAGTTTGTTCGGCCTTTTACTCCAAAATGATTAACACCATCCCAGATTTGTGTGGCTGCACATGAAGCATCTGATGCTTGGTAATCTGTTTAGGCTGAGAGCCAGGACATTCCTAAAGCCAGGTAGGTGATGGGTCACATTTCTTTGATAAGGGAGAATAGAGTTGAGGTGGGCATACTCAGGATCTGACACTCCAGCCTGTCTGCCCATTTGACTGAAACTTGCTTAGTATGAAAAATCCTCTTAAAGTCAAGGCCTTTTTTATTTCAGTTTAAAGTGTGGACTGTACTTTTCTTCACGGTACACAACACTTTCTCGACAACTAGCCAAACACCAATATCCTATGCAATGTAGTGTGCAAAGAGTAAACATTTTATGCTATTACTTGTGATTTAACCAGAAATTTTTGACAACTGTTGACTATATAGGTACACATGCAACATCTCAACTGTTTATCTCCAGAAGCATGGGTCCTTTAACTTTTTAACCCACCAATTATTTTACAGTCATCTCTTTAGAGTTTTAACATGCAGAATTGTTGAACAAGGAAAAGGTGTAGAAATTCAGTAAATATGATGCAGAAGAGACATCGGACTTAAATTTTATCCCCAGATGAATCTGGGTTGTTGGGGGTTTTTTTTGGAGAACTGTGCCAATCTGTCTTCTCCTTAAAACAAAACGACAACTTGTAGCTTTGTGATGCTTGCGGATGGTATCGTACGTAGGCCACTGGGATGTTAGATTATTATAGTTCTGGCAGTAACTGGGCTGTGGTAGGGAGACAGTAATAGGTTCTTCCAGTAACACTTTGATACTGTGCTGTTAAATTTCAGTCTGTACTATGCAAATACTGAGCAGAAAGTGACATCTAGCGGTTGGAGCTTATAGAACTGTTCTTCCCAGATTTGGAATGTGGGCTGGCTAAGGCTTCCTCTGCTCTGGCCAGAAAAAATGATGTTCAGAGATCCTGTTTTTCTCTGTTCAAAAATCCAAAGTTTGCAATTTGGAAGCCTACCAGTGCTTCAATCATTATAATAAAATACATTCTAAATACCTATATATTTTGGCATTTCATTTTGTTGGGTTTTTTATCATAGAAAATGAGAGCTCTGCCTGCCCCCTTCACTCACCAGGACACCAGTCCAGCTGCAGCTGCCCCACTGCTGCTTTATGGCACTAAGCAGCCCTGATTTATGCTGGTGCCCTGCCCCCAGTGTGTGGGGAAGCGGTGGGTGATGTGTGGAAAGGGCAGGAGGGCACAAGTGATCTATCAGAGGTGAAGGAGGGGCACCCCCTCCTCCTGATTTCTATACCCACAGTGGGGCATGGGGCTCCAGGCTGCAGCCTGGCTGGACCAACCCCAGGCAGGAGCCACCTCTGTGGCTTAGCTGAAAGAACCTGGCATCAGAGAAAGCAATGTGCTGCCATGGCCACCAAGGTGAGGTGCAGTGGCAGCAGAGAGATGTGCCCCCTGCTGTTGCTGAGTGGCTGAGGAGTGCTGTACCTCACCAGCCATGGCAGCGCAACTCTCCCTCCCGTGCTGGGTCTGCGTACTGGGCCATGGAGACAGCTCTTGTCTGGAGCTGGTCCAGCCCTGCTGCAGCCCTGTGTCCTGCTGTGGAAATCTGGGGGCACGTGCCCCACACTCCTGCTGTGTTGCTTACGCTCCCTGTCCATTCTGTGCTGCCCTGCTATGGACACAGAAATCTCAGGGTGCACATACCCACTTCCATTCCCCCTGATGCATCTCCTGTGCCCCCCTTCACTCACCTCCATAGACTTACCTGCTGGGAACTGAAGGAGCTGCTCTTCTCCACTCTGCTTGGCTGCCACGTGCATCTGTGCATGTGAAACATGCACATGGAGCCCCTTTGAGTCTGGAACACTGCTAGCCTGCAAGGGGACACTTGCCATTTCCTGGGCCTTTCTCCTTTTAGAGGAGAATCTGTGTTTTGCCACATTTTTCCATGGCAAACCGAAAACTTGGATCCCTGATGATGTTATACTTGCTAGTAAAAATTGTGTTTTAAGACTAGATTAAAAACCCACTCTTTTTCCTCTGGTAACTGTAAATTGGTATTCAGACTTGGGCATACTACCTACAGCTAATCTTCCTGAAAACTCTCATCCAGTTGAACACATGCTAGATAAGTGTATGGGATTTAAAAATATGTTTTTAAGATAAGACTTTAATGTGTTGTGTAGAACTGATATTTAATCTTCAATTAAAAACTTCTGACTTTTATTTTATTTCTCTTAAGGCTTGCCATGGATGTACATCATCATCTAAATGTGACTGTAGTGGTGTCAAAGGTGAAAAGGTAAGCACTCTTTTAGTTCTAGCAGCCATTTGCAATAACATTTAAGATCAGGTGTTCTGTGGATCTGGACTATACTCTTTCCACAATGGTTTGGGTAGTCTGTCCTTCTGGGTATTCTTTCTACTTGTAATTGGTGTTGTGCACTTGTTTTGTTTTTGTTGCAACAGTGATGAAGCTCAAGGCAGGTCGGACCCAATTGTTCCATGTGGTAGCACTATACTGGGTTCCTAATGTCATTTTCTTCCACTGTTCTCACTTAAAAAGATTGAAAATGTACTTGTTTTTGCTGCAAAATTGGCAGCATTAGAAAGGTAAATTCCGACAGTGGGAGTAAGTCATATTTACCGCTGTTAAGCTAAACTCACCACCATTTCTGTCTTTGATACACAATTCAGTCATGGGCATGTGCAAGGTAATCCAGGCAAAAGTTTCATGACAATCATGGCTGTTCCTCCCTGTTGTCAATTTACCTCTTGGCAGAAGATCTTAGAATACCTTGGTGCAAACAGTGTATCCTCTATCTGGTTCACTCATTCACTGGTGGCAGGTACTTCTACTTGAGCTGATAACTTAGCCACAGAACCAAGTTTTGAGAAGGTGGAAGGAATGATTCCAAATGGGAGAGTAATTTAATAGCAAGAAGCTATGATGCAGCTCACAAGATTTAGCAGTTTATGGGGCCAGGCACTCTGGAGGTAATTTCTACAGCTTGCTTTTTTTCACTGAGAAATTTCTTCCAGGATTAAGTAGCTAAAATCGTTGTATAAGTTTCAGTTTTCTTTAGACTCCTAACAGGAGAATTTTGTAAACCTGGATCTTCAATAGTTAGCCCAGGTTTAATACTGAAACATCCTGTTTACTTTCCCCTAGAAATGGAAGGAATTCTCGTAAGTGTTTTTAGTCAACAAAAACTCTTGAGGGGTGAGATGCTGCTACTTCTCTTTTCTTGGGGGAAGTGGGGAAGAGACAACCCTCTTAGTAGACAAAGTCAATTTGCTTTGGGAACTTAATAGACAAACTATTCCACAGAGCTCTTGTGGCTGTGATGGTACTTAAGCTGACTAATCCTGTTCTGTATTTTTTTCCAGCTGCTATGTTTAAAAGGCAAATGAAGGCAAGTAAACACACACTAGCCAGGACTGTCAAACTTGGCTCCTAAGTCTTGCTGGGCTTCTATACATGTGCAGGGAGGCTGTTCTGACATGGTGCAATGACAGTGAGTCAGAGCAGACTCAATCAGTCTGCTGAAGCATGGTAATTACAGCATCCCCACACTGAAAAGTGGTGGTAAGGCGCTTTAAACTAAAGTTCATTTGAGCTTTAATTCAAAGTGCCCCACTGCTATTTTTCAGCGCGGGGACACTGGTGTACGTGATGCTTCAGGTGCTTTTAATTAGTGTGGCTCTCAGAGCTGTTCTAATTAAAGCTCTCCTCACCCCCAGCTCCCAGAGCACATCTATAAATGCCTCTTATCTGAAATACAAGTGGCTTCATCTTGAAAATGCTGAACACCAAATCTCATTTTAACCAAAGGGAACAGGGTGTGTTCTGCAATTTTTAAACTTGATATTAGTGGTTTAATTTTAAGAACGTAATTGTAAGCTTAATAACTTTGCCTAATAACTATTTCCCTTGCAAGAAATCATTGTTTAGGTATGTGAAAAGGGAAATTGTCTGAACCCTTCCCCCCCACTCACAGTTAGGCAGACAATCTTACTGTTGGGACGTGGCCTAGACAACTGTGCAGTAACAGGGTGTAAAGCCACATCAACTAGTCTTATCAGAAATGTCTAACCACTTTTAACAAGAATTTAGAAAGTGATCCATAACATCGTAAACTCATGCCATTCCGTTCTGGCATGTCTAC
Organism: Caiman crocodilus; assembly: GCA_030014935.1. Taxonomy (NCBI): domain Eukaryota; kingdom Metazoa; phylum Chordata; order Crocodylia; family Alligatoridae; genus Caiman; species Caiman crocodilus. The sequence continues at coordinate 1,353,761 of JAGPOW010001327.1, forward strand.
AAGTTTCAAAGATGGTTTCTTAAAGCCATGTAAACGAGAATAACCTTAAATGAACCCAAATGACTCCAGATACTTATTACTTACTTTGTCAGTGTTGTGATATGCTGACGCAGAATTTTACAATGTCCTGAAACTTAATAAGACAGATGTCTAATATTTAGAATCATCCAGGATGCCACACCTTTGATCCAGGTGGCTCCAAGCAAATGAGATCATTCCTTGGTAGGCATGCTTACAATCCCTTAGTTAATCATGTTGGTATCATTGTTGTATGATTACTGAATAAACTTTCTTGGCAAGAAGTTCTTCAGGCTAAATGTGAATCTACCCAATACATTTTAAGCCCTGCAGGTACCATTTTGCGTATCCTCAGACGAAGTAAATCATAACAGAGGCCATAGGATTAATTTACTCTGCTTAGCCCAGAGGTGGCAGAGCAGAACCTGGTGTGGACTCCAAAACCATGTGCATGATTAACACATTAAAAAAATTAAAGCAAGAACCGATTACTGTGTTAACCATGAATGTTAACTCTGATTAATTGACAGCCTTAGTTAATATCTGTGTTGCCACGTAGCAGTTCTAGAGATGCTTTAAAAAATTGCTTAATTCTTAACAGAGAGTAATTTTTCACTAATGTGGAGAACTGGGATCTGTGGCACTCTTTATTTTAAGAAACAAAACAAAACCCCAAAAACTTACGTTCTTCAGCATGTGTGACTGTTAACCTGCCTGAATGTGTAGGCATAGGCAATGAACAAACTTAAAAGATATTTGTACTGTGCTGCTTTGGGGTGCAGGGCAGTACAAGGTATGCCCACCTGACCCCTGCCCCTCCCTCCTGTATGGCCGTTATGCATTGGTGCTGTATGCAGTGGCAGAGGATCATGTGGCAGGGTCGGTAGGCAGGGTGTGGCAGTGGAGCTGTGCAGAGCTAAGTGTGTGTAGGGCGCTGGCCTGGCTGCCTGTCAAGCAGCACCAGGCGCTGTGGGATGGCAGCGCTGTGGTGCTCCTGCTGTTGCGTGTTGCCAGTTGGTATGGAGGGGGCTAGCCCTGGCCACAGTGGTCAAGATAAGGAGCATCCTCTCAAACAGGCTTAATTCTGTGAGAAGGCCATTCCTCAGCCCAGCCTTGGGAAGGGGGCTATTTTGCCAAGGCTGCAAAGATCAAAAGAGGCTGATAAGATCAACCCTACAGAAAGGGTGGGGGAATTTGTCAGCTGCTGCAGCTGACAGATGAAGAGCCAAAGTCTGAAGCAAACAGGCTATGACTTGGTCTCATGGAGAACAGGGAATACAGAGCTGCAGGTGTACTGAAATTTGAGGGTTGAGGGGAATGCCAAGAGGAGGTTAACTGTGCCTGTGACTAGATCTGCCAAATCTTTTTGAATGCTTGGAGCAAAATAAGCAAGTTTTTTGGAGTTGTTGCAGACTGTTCCCATCTATTCCTTCCCAATGGAGAACAGCTCTGCAGGTGCCAAGTCTGCAGAGTCCGCTAAATGTTTTGATTAGCAACTGAAGGGGTGTGGAGTATAACCAGCTCATTTATTGGGGCCAGATTGCAAGATCCCACCCCAAAGAAGTAGAGGCACTGACTGGCCACTTGCAAAGGGAGTTTCTTGTTGTGGGTAGAAGGCAAAGTGAGAGGGAAGAAGTTACAGAAGGGGCAGCGTCCCCAGGAGCTATGACATTGGTGCATGTAGTACTCTGCACTCCCAATTTGCTGCCTGCAAGTGAGAGTTCCAGGGGCTGAGCACATCAAGATGAAGTCTTAAATTGATTTTTTGACAATAATTGTTTGGGCTTGACCACTAAGCAGACATCTGTTTAGAACAAATTCCATACCGTTGTCTAGTAACCAGCTGTATCGTCTGAGCTGCTTTTCTGTCTCCTCAAGGGCATGTCTATACTGCATTAGGGAGTGCCACTGTGAAAATGTTCCCTGCTCGTTTACTTCTGCTCAGGACTTGCCGCATAATGTAGAAACATTGTGTAGCTGCTTTTTTGCACATTCAGCAAGTTACCAGCCCCTTGCTTTGTTCCAGGTGCATTCAGAGCTCACAGCAGCTTCATGATGCTTTTTTTGGTACATGGGGCACAGAGAGTTGAATCAAGTGAGCAGGGCCCCTTTTTTGTAGCAGTGAACCCTAACGTTGTTCAACACATGCCCGGACTTCCTGGTGTGTGAGGTGTCTTCATTGGGAGTTACCAGTGTTGTCATTGCTGTTGTCCTCATAAGGTATTACTGATGTGTTAGTGCTGAAGTCTCAGGAACTGCTCTGCCAGCAAAAGTTGCAGCTAGGAGATCCCAATACTAGTCTTGCCCTATGGAACAACCACAGGCTTGGTTTAGTGGCAAAGATTTGGCCAGGGTTTTTTTGTCTGCAAGCATAGCCCGAATGTGTTTTGGCCTAACAAATACATCAGACCAAGAGTTAAGTCATTTGTTATCTCCGACAAGGTAGTTGGCACAATGCCATGAAGTCTCTCCTAGGCTGCTACAAAGTTCCCAATTTCCAATTTTATTTTTATACAGTGATCAAAACAAATTAGTTGTTGCATTCTGTCTGTATCTTAAGTATTTCACACTATCCTGTATCATTGGCTTGTTTCTGACCTGAGTGTTCCCATTCCAGCCTTATCTTGGTACTTGAACTATTGTACACTTTGTACAGTCATCCTCCCATCTTCTGGCAGGAATGCCCATCTGGCCCACATGCCAAGTTTTGCTCACGTAAGGAGCGCATGCGTTGGTCAAGTTTTCTTGTTAGGCCTACCCTGGTCAGTACTTTAACAAAGCCTTTGTTTGAGCAGAATATATTGTTTGATGTTCCTCTACACCCACCACATCATAGCCCTCATTTCAAACAGTAGTGCCTGTACTGAAAAACCCTTTGCCTGAAATGCAAGCAGGTAGCTTTGTATTTCTGCACTGTGCTTCCAGATCTGAAATCTCCACCCAATTAGTAATTGTAGATGTACAAAACTGGTTTAAAAGTGTTGCAGTTGCATGCGATTTCAGAACAGTCCTGCCTGTCTTGGAAATACAGTACCAAAAAAGTAGCAGCTCTGATTCAACAGTTAACACCTTTCAGGCTAGGTTTAAGACATGTTAGTTGTGACTGACTGCTGTATGGTGGGGGGGGGGAGGGGGATGTTACATTTTGTCTAGGATTTAAATACAGCATGGCTACTGTGTTTCCTATACAAATTCTATTAAAAATTCAGCTGATTGGAATGGGAAGAAAGGTCAGAACTCTTTGTGGAAGAGCAGATCAGGAAAAAGAAACTATCCTAACATAGCTGGCATTTTGTAGTAAACACAGCTATTTTGTCTTTCTTATGTGGTATGTACAAATAAAGTACAATGGGAAAGAACCTCTCGAATTTTGAAGCAACATCTTAATTGCCTCTTTAATGTATGTTGTGTGCTAGAGGACCCTAACAGTGGTCAGAGCAGCAGTGCCGTAGACTGTTGTCACTTTTTGTATCTCTCTCTTGTCCTTCTTGCAAGAAAACTCCAAACCAAGCCTCTATGTAGGACATATTAAGTATCTTCAATGACAAACTATATTTCTATTTTAGCTTTGTGAGATGTCATTGTTTTCTAGTTGCATCTCTTCCTTCTTAGATTTTAAACGTTTTGCATTGCACCTGTCCACAGTGTTGCTGCTTCATCTGCATTGCTTCAACAGCAAAATTAACATACAATGACAAAATAATGCCCTGGCAAATGACAAGCCATTTACATTGGATTATTGCTCCTTTTGCCAGATCAAAAAGAAGAGAAGCTGTTTTGGAAGATGTTCAGAATTAGTTCTGAGGATACAGAAAAAAGTCAAATCAAATTGCTTTGTTCGCTGTTCCCTCTTTGCCCATTATTAAATATCAGACTTAAAACTAAAGTGGTATTTGATTTATAGTTTTGTTTGGTGGGTAAAACATAAGAGACCTAATTCTGTTAGCAAGTTCAGTTCATACCAGTGACCAAAAGCATGTCTCTTCCTAAAGCCACGGTAACTCATATAAGAGGTTAGTGCACACAGGGCAACTTACTATACATGTGTGTACAGTAGGGGAGGAGATAGGCTCTCCTTTTAGATGAGGGGTTGGCTTTGTTTCATGTGTTTCAGGGAGCACAACAACTTTATAACACTGCTCACTCTCTCCTCCCCATCCCCCTTATTCCTGCCTCACCCCTTTCTCCGTATCTTCATCTCAATTGACTGGTTAACTGATGCATCTCACTGCTGACAAACATTTACTGAAATAAATTCTTCGAAAGACAGTTTTGTGCTACAGGTCTAGCAAACCCCTAAGACCTTGTGAGTGGGTTCTCAAATATTTGTTTCTTACTATGATTAGTCAGATTTTGAGGATCAGGCTTACAAAGGCATACAGGGCCCTAATGCTATTTAACAAAGCAGCCAGAACCAACAATAATGTGTCTAACCTGATTAGGCATTTATGCAAGTCCCACTTGGCACCACTTTGTATCTTTAGGTGCCTAAATATCTTTGTAATTTTGGCACTTAAGGCATCTATACATGTGCTCTGGGGTGGAGGGGGCACTTTAATTAGAGCAGCTCTTGGACTTGCTCTGTTTAAAGTGTCCCACACTGCGTGTTAATTAACATGCTGCAGCAGACTGTTCTGATATGTGCTAATTAGCATGTGTAAGAGCAGATATTCAGCATGTGTATAGGTACTCTTAGTTTTTAGGGATAGTAGATAGTGGGTGTGTCTACATGTGCACTTTAATGCCCTTTAACCTATTTTAATGTGCATTAACATGTCACAACCCCCCCGTGCTTTCAGTAATATGCGTTTAAATATGTTAATGCACTTTTTCCTAGTACCTCACACTGGAGTTCCTAAATTTTAATGCGCATTAGCAAAAGTGCATTAATGAACATGTAGAGGCACTCGGCGTGTGTATAAATGCCCTATGGTGCTATCCTGCCCTGTCTTTTGTCTAGAAAATGAGACTGGAGAGAGGAAGGAAAAAGTCAACAGAATGAGCTTGGAGATTTCATCTCTAATGGCTGCATATTCTCCTATATGAGAGGTCATTTCTAAATATTAGAGATTGCCATAAATACTAATCCAAAGCTGAAAAGACCTTCAGTTTTCAGGGCTAGGTTGTATGTGCTGCAATGTTGTTGAGTCCAATATTCCCACAGGAGCAATTCACCTTTAGACCTAGTGTTTCAAAAGCATTGCATCTCCTGTAATAGTCAGTGAGATCAGTACATCAAATGTGTCTAAATATTATCATAGAAGTAGAGTTGGAAAGGACCTTGTAGATCTTCAAGTCTGACCCCCTGCCTAGGCAGCAGGAAAACTGGGCTCAAATGACCCCAGTCAGGTAGGCATCAACCCAGTTCTTAAAGACCCCCAGGGTAGGAGCCAGCACCACTTCCCTTGGAAGTTGGTTCCAGATCCGAGCCGCCCTGACTGTGAAGTAGTTCTTACGGATGTTTAATCTAAACCTACTGTCCAACAACTTGTGGCCGTTATTCCTTGTTATCCCGGGGAGCGCTAGGGGAAACAAGATCGCCCCCAAACCCTTCTGGTCCACCCTACTGAGTTTATAGATGGTCACCAGGTCCCCCCTCAGCCTTCTCTTGTGAAGGCTGAACAGGTTCACATCCCGTAGCCTCTCATTGTCAGGTCTGCCCTGCAGTTCCTGGGTCATGTGGGTGGCCCCCTGGACCCTCTCAATGTTGTCCACATCCCTCTTGAAGTGAGGTGCCAAGAACTGGACACAGTACTCCAGCTGTGGCCTGACCAGTGTTGCATAAAGGGGGAGGATCATCTCCTTGGACCTACTTGAGATGCACCTGTGGATGCACGTCCAGTTAGCCCTGCCAGCTGTGACCTCTCATCGTCGGTTCATGTTCATCTTGGAGTCACTGATGACTCCAAGATCTCTTTCTGCCTCCGTGCTCTCAAGAAGGGAATTTCCCATCTTAGAAGTGTGCTGCCGGTTACTACTGCCCAAGTGCAGCACCCTGCACTTGTCAGTATTGAAACACATCCTGTTTTTGTTAGCCCACCCCTGCAACCTATCCAGGTCTTGCTGCAATCTTTCCCTCCCTACTAGCATGCCCACTCATCCTACATTTTGGTATCATCAGCAAATTTAAATAGGTTGCTTTTCACCCCATCATCCAAATCGCTGTTAAAGAAATTGAACAGCGGAGGCCCATGGACTGAGCCCTGGGGGACTCCGCTGCCCACTTCCCCCCAGGTCGAATATGACCTGTCCGCCACCACCCTCTGAGTAATGACCCTTCAGCCAATTTGCAATCCATCTGACTGTGTAGGCATCAATGCCACAGTCGCCTAGTTTTTCAATAAGGATGGGGTGGTTGACAGTGTCAGAGGGCTTGCTGAAGTCCAGAAAGACTAAATCCACAGCGACACCTGTATCCAATGCTTTTGTGACCTGATCGTAAAAGGCAATCAGGTTGGTCTGACATGACCTGCCCCTAATGAAACTGCTGGTTACCCTTGAGCACCATCCCCAGTGCCGATCCATCACAGATGTGCTCCTTGATGATCTTCTCAAAGAGTTGCCCCAGGATTGAGGTAAGACTGACAGGCCTATAGTTGCCTGGGTCCTCCCTCCTCCCTTTTTTAAAGATGGGGACCACACTGGCTATCTTCCAATCATCTGGCACCTGGCCCCAGCACCACGAGTGCTCGTAAAGCCGTGCCAAGGACCCTGCAATAACCCCTGCTAGGTCCCTCAACACCCTGGGGTGGAGAGCATCTGGACCTGCTGATTTGAACACATCCAGCCCCTCCAGAAGCACTCTAACCTAGTCCTCCTCAACCTTAGGTCTTGAGGGATTCCATTCGAGTCCATCTTGAATCATGGTGGGGGAGTCCCGGTCCCTGCACAAGAAAACAGAGGTGAAGAATTTCTTAAAGAGATCTGCCTTCTCTGGCACAACCACCAGATTGCCCAGCATATCTTGCAGGGACCTTACATTTCCCAGTGCCGCCTTTATCCTCCCTATATATTTGAAAAAGGACTTTTTATTATCTTTGATCTTGGACACTAGTTCTAGCTCTATGTCCACCTTAGCTTTCCTAACAGCCCCCCTACAGGCCCGAGCAGTGGAGGTATACTCTTCTTTGGAGATCCCTCCCCCCCGAGTGTACGCTGCTGTTTTGGCAACTAGGCATTCCCAGACATCCTTGGTGAGCCCAGGGGGGCTTTTGGGGACTCTTGCCACCCTTGTTTGTTGTTGGGATTGTCACCCCTTGGGCCGAGTATAGTCTCCTTAAGGAATGACCACTCATCGTGTACACTGAGTTCTCCTGCCTTTGAGAATCCCAGCGCGTCTCCCACCAATCTCCTCAACTCGTTGCAGATGGCCTTCTTGAAGTCTAGGGCTACCGCCTTGCTGCAGGCCCTTGTCACCCTGCGCTGGATGATGAATTCCTGCAGGCAATGATCGCTATCACCCAGGTGGTCAAGGACCTGGGGCCCCCTTATCAGATCATTGCCTGTGGCCAGGACCAGGTCCAACAGGGCATTTCCTCTGGTGGGACTGTGTACCTCCTGGGTTAAGTGGAGGTCCTGTATCTCGGTCTGGAACGGTCTGACCTGGCTGACTGCTCTTCCCAGCAGATGTCTGGGTAATTTAGATCACCCATGACAACTATATCCCTCACCTTAAGTGCCTCTGCAAGCTGGCCTAAAAATTCCTGGTCCAGCTCCTTCCCTTGGTTGGGGGGTCTGTAGTAGACCCCCACCGTTAAATCCCTCTCCCCACAACCCCCTTGTATCAACCCAGAGCACTTCAGCTTGTCCCTCCTGACCACATTTTGCTGGCAAAGGATGTGTATTGCTCTTTGATATAGAGTGCGACACCCCCTCTCTTCTTTCCTTCTCTATCCCACCTGTAGAGCCTGTAGCCCCTAATGCTAACTGCCCAGTAATGGGATGAATCCCACCACATTTCTGTAAGCCCTACTATCTCTGGGTTTGAACTGGCTATTCTGAGGGCGAGTTCTTCCTGTTTGTTCCCCATACTACAAGCATTGGTATACACGCATTGAATAGCTGCGCGTGCCACCCCCTCTCCCCCCAATTAGGAAGACTATCTGGACCCCTGTTTCTTACCTGGGCACTCCTTGCGTGTGTCACCTGTCTTGCTTGGGTGGTGTCTCCACATCTTCCTGCAGCCCCCTCCTGGGTTAAGTGGAGGTCCTGTATCTCGGCCTGGAACAGTCCGACCTGGTTGACTGCTCTGCAGCCCCCTCTCCCGGCAAGGCTAGTTTAAAGCTTGCTGTACAGGATCAGCCAACCTGAAAGAGAAGACACACTTGCCTTTGAGAGAGAGGTGAAGCCCATCCCGCCCCAGCAAATCCCCTGCCTGAAAGCATAGGTCATTATCTAGGATCCCAAGGCTGCTTGGCAGCACCAACTCCATAAGCGCCGGTTGACCTCACCAATGCAGGTCTTGTGTCGCTGTCCCTGCCTACTCACCGGAAAAAGAGAGGAGAATACCACCTGTGCCCCCCTCTCCTTAAGCTTGGCTCCCAGTGCCTCAATGTTCTTAATAATGTGGTTAGGGTTACCCCTGGCCGCGTCATTTGTTCCCACATGGACGACAACCATGGGGTACTGGTCTGCAGGTCGGATATAGGCCGGGATCCTCTCCGTGATCATTATGGGTCATGTGGAGTGATCATGGAGTCCTGATGTTTCATACTCACTTGAGAGAGGACTAGAAACCTATGCTTGGGAGACAGTAGCCAAAAGCAGACATCTCTTGCAGGGGAAGCCGTTTACAAGCCACACTATGAGTGCATGTGTCTTTCTCCCTTCTACTGCAGATCATATTTTTAAAAGGACACTAAAATACCTTTTTATAAAAATAAAATCTGGTCCTGCAGTCCTGCTACTGCTGTCTACCCAGCACAGTAGCACTTTTCCACACTCTCAGTTGATGGTGACTGGTCTAAGAGAGAGGTCTCAGAAACTTAGCAATGGGTGGAAATTGAGTTTTCTCAGATTCCAAGAGTAAGAGTATCTCAAACTTTGAGACCCTGACAGCCTCCTGAATACTTTAAAAATGTCTCTGTCTTCAGTGTGAGGAATACCTACTAACCATAATTACAGTAGTTGAAACTATGCCAAAATTTCCAGATTTCACTTTAATTGGATGCATGCTGTTCCAACTTGAAACATTTAATTCTTTAATTTTGAGGGTGTTTTTCCTTTATTACTTAAGTGATCAGTCATCCAATCAAGCAGACTTGAAGGTGAGTCAAACCTAACCCCCTATGTAAGTCTCTCCCAGTATCCTTCCTTCTGCAACAGTCAGCATACAAGTAATCTTTTTTTGTCAGGAACCCCACCCAGTTTCTCTTGCAGAAATTCTGCAATGTGTGAGAGCCCCTTGCTGCCTCAAGGCTGTTTCTGTTTCCCTTACTCTACCTCCCTGCTTGTTCTAAAAGGTTAAAGTCCTGTTTTTTTACACTGGCTTTTGGGGGCAAGCTTTCAAAAAGCGCACCCTACATTTTGCCCCTGCCTGGTTTGAACCGGTACATGCAATCCAAAAAGCACTTCTCCTCAGTAGATGCAATCTGCTCATGGAGAGGTGAGGTCTGAGGTTAAAAAGAAAATTAAAAAATTGTGCTCTTATAAAGAGGATGGGTAATTCTGAGCTCAGATCTAGTAGCTGGGTAGAGACCACTTCTGGAAATTTTGGTCCCTTTTACTTGAAACTGTACGAAGCAGCTTGTTTAGAGATTTTTCTTTTTTTCCACCTCCTCCCCTAGCCAAATATTTTGTATCTGTCAAAAATAAAAAAAAGAACTACTTTCTCTGTAATTAGCCTGAAATTATTCTTTAAGGAAATATCAGTCGCCTTTTAACTTTTCTCTTGTCCAATGTTCCACATCATCTGTTCACTGTTATGTGAGGGGAGATATGCTGGCTGATTCCATACAAGAGTTGCAAGTTTCTCACGCAAGGTCCACATCTGCTGTTGTACTATTTGAATTGGACTTGAAGTATTGTTAGGTTTATAATCCAAATATTAGAGCCAGGGGTCAGCAATGTTTTTGGGCAGGGTTCCAAAAACACCCACAACCTCAACTTGTAAGATATTGGAGTGCTGGGGCGGATGGTGGGGGAGCTGCCAGGGGCCTGATCCTTGTTGAGGCAGCACAGCCCTGGCCCATTCCCTACTGGCTGCCACCACACACATGTACCAAGCAAAATGCAGTCATGCGCCATGCTATGGCACCTATGTCAGGAGTTGCCTACCCCTGTATTAGAGTTTGTTAGAAGCATTTGCTGCCTCCTGTATTCCTCCTGTTTCTCTTTTTTCCTTTTGAAATATCTTGGTTTCCTAGTTTCATCACTATGTAGAACTGAGACAATAAAACCTGCAATTGAATTTCTGGTTTCTAGCCTTTCTGTAGGTGTAAACTACAGAAGTGATTGAGAGATGATGCCCACTTTGCTTCAGTTTTTCACTGGACCAAGGAGTAAAACATGAGAAGGCTCACACAGGGCACAGTGGGAATGACAGCCCTCTCACTGTTGATGCTGAGCTGGTGCGTATCCAAGTAGAAAAGCTAGACACTTATAAGTCGTCAGGACCAGATGAACTTCACCCGAAAGTGCTGAAGGATCTGACTGAGGTCATTGCAGGACACCTGGCTAATTTTTTTTTTTTTTAAATTGTGCTGCTCAGGGGAGATCCCTGAGGATTGGAAGAAGGTGAACATTGTGCCTATATTCAGGAGGGGGAAGAAGGAAGACCTGGGCAACTATAGGCCAATCAGCCTAACTTCTATTCCAGGGAAAATTCTAGAAAAACTGATAAAGGAGTCTATGTGCAACTTGCTTGTAGATAATCGAATTCTGACCAACAGCCAGCATGGCTTTGTCATGGGCAGGTCCTATCTTACTAATCTCATCTCCTGTGACCAGGTATCTCGCCACCTGGGCATGGAAAAGGAGGTCGACATTATATACCTAGACTTCCAAAAGACCTTTGATCTAGTATTCCATGATATCCTCATGAGAAAATTGGAAGATTGTGGGCTTAACTGCTTGACGGTTCAGTGAGTGGGAAACTGGCTGTGAGGTAGGACCCAGAGAGTTCTCATGAATGGATCTGTGTCATCCTGGGGAAAAGTGGCCAGTGGTGTCCTTCAAGGGTCCATGCTTGGTCTGGTGCTTTTCAGCATCTTTATCAGTGACTTGGATGTTGGGGTGAAGAGCTCACTGGCCAAGTTCACGGACATCACCAAGTTATGGGGGAGCTTGGTCATGCCTGCAGATACAGGCAGACCTGAACAGACTAGAGAAGTAGCTGAATCGGAACCTGATGAGGTTCAACACTGAGAAGCGTGAAGTGCTCCATCTCGGGGCAAACAATTCCCCACATACCTACAGGCTTGGCGGTGACAATTTAACTTGCACCATGACCAAAAGGGTCCTAGGCTTAATAGTTGATCATCACATGGACATGAGTTGTCAGTGCAATGCTGTAGCCAGCAGGGCAAACCATTCTCTGGCTTGCATCAACTAATGCATCACATGTAAAACCAAGGAAGTGATTCTTCCACTGTACTCAGCACTAGTGAGACCCCAGCTGGAATATTGGGTTCAGTTTTGAGCACCACACTTCAGCAAGGATGTGGAAAAACTTGAGAGGGTCCAGAGAAGAGCTACCTGTATGATCAGACTTGCAAGGCAGACCATATGAGGAGAGGCTGAGGGACTTGGGCCTCTTTAGCCTAAAGAAGAGAAGGCTGAGAGGGAACTTGGTAGCAGCTTACCACTACATCAGGGGAGTATGTCAAAAGTTCGGTGAACAGCTGTTCATCAGGGCACCCTTGGGGAAGACCAGTAGTAATGGATACAAACTCCTGGAAGACCACTTCAGGCTCAATTCTAGGAAAACTTCTTCACAGTTAGGATGTCTAGATTGTGGACCCAACTCCCTCCAGAGGTGGTGCAATCAGCTACCCTGGAAATCTTCAAGAGGAGACTGGACAGTCACGTTGCTGGGGTCATCTGACCCCCCAGGTGTCTTTCCTGCCTAGTGCAGGGGGGCTGGACCTGATGATCTTGTGAGGTCCCTTCCAGTCCCTAATAATCTATGAGTCTATGATCATAACAATTCAGTTTTGAGGCCTTCTGGCTCTGAAAGCATTAGGTTACTATCTGTTATGTATTTGGGTCTGTATGTCTCCTTAGCATAGGTCAATAGGGTGAGGAATGATATTTAATTAAGTTAGCTTTTTCATATTTGCTGTACAAGCAGCATGTTACAGATTTGTGTTCCATCAGCAGATGCACAATTCCACACAACTGCTTTTGCTGGGGTACCTATATCTAACATCAATTTTTTAACACATCTAAATAAGTGTGTTCCTGATAAAATTACTAGGCATTCTGTACTTAGTAGTTGGAGTTTGAAGGACAATTCTTGCATATTCACACATTTACTTGAGAGACAAAATTTCTGTCCAAGCTTCCCCCCAGAATTTGGCTCTTTCCCTGAAAAACCCTGCCAAATTCCTAATTCTGTTGTCCTCAGAGGCACTCCCAATTCTCATGTCCTGAATTGAATGAATTGTATTCACCTAGTCTTCCTTCAGGATTGAGTCAGCAAAGTAGCTATCTCTTCATGTTCAGCTCTACTGCCTGACAGCCCCTATATAAGAAAAATAGAGGGATAGGTGTGCCAGATTCAATTTAGGACTTATTAAAAGATTTCAATTGGAGGGTTTTTCCTTCAGTCTTAAGAATGGTTGCTCTCATTTGTTTGGACCAAAGTTTATACAAAGCATGATGGAATAAGTGGTTTCAAATAAAAGAAGAGTATATTTAAATTTTACTAATTTAGAAACCATTTATACAAGGAAGGTTAATTTAGGTGGAGGAATAGTGGTGCTATCAGTGGACCTTTAAAGACGGTGGGGTAAGATGCACACAGAGTTAAAGAAACTCCTAACCCAGTATAACCAGGATTGGATTTTTTGGGTCACTTTACAGATTAGTGTTTCATCAGCAGATGCACAGTACTTAAACAGGGATAATATGTAGCCTGATTAAAGAAGGAGATAAAATAAAAATAACCAGCAAACTCTGTCTGTGTACTGTTGGCACTTCCTTTCTTTTTTCACCTTGAAACTTATGAGCAGGGATCCTGGTTTTCTCTGTTAAAAATCCAGAATTCTGGCTTTTTAAAATCCTCAGAATCTGTGCTTTTCTACGATTAAAATGAAACTGGTCTGTGTCTGTCTTACCTCAATTGAATACAATGTTTTATTGATATATTTATGATTTTAAAATAGTTTGGAAGCCTACCAGTGCCTCAATCTTTATAATAAAATACATTCTAAATACCTATATATTCTGGTGTTCAATTTCAGGGTTTTTTTTATCATGGAACAGTTTTTTTTATCATGGAAAATCAGAGCGCCATCTGTCCCTTTCACTCACCAGGACACAGGTCCAGCTGTGGCTATTCCCTCCCTGCTGCTTTGTGGTGCTGAGCAGCCCTAATATGCTGGTACCCCTCCCCTGCTGGTGCCCTTATTCCCAACACAAAGCACCCTGGCCCTGTCAGTACCCTTCACTCTGGATCCACAGGCCCCAACTTGCCTGCCTCTGCCAGCGCCCTTCATTCCTGAACTGCAGCTTCCTGTCGCCTTCAGTCTTGTCAGGGCCCCCCCCCCCCCCCCAGCTACCCGGGATATGGGTCCCAGTGGCTGCCTGCTCTATGAGTGCCAGCTGCAGCTGCCCAGCAGCACCCAACCCCAGCTGCTGCATGCAGGAGGTGGCAGCTGCTGTGACTGGAGCAGAGCCCAGCCACCCCGACAGGTGGTAAAACTGGAGTGGAGCCCATAGGGGGCTCCCCACCCTGCTACCTTCCCCTGGGGACCTCCGTAGCTAAGCAGGCAGGACCCAGCACAGAGCAGGGAGGCTCAGTGCTGCTGCTGTCAAGAGCCTTGTGCCAGTTGCACTACCAAGGTAAGGTGCCCCTTACCTGCCTGGCAGTAGTGGGGGTAGGAGGGGAGGACACCACCACTGGCTCTGTTGCTGCTGGACAGGCAAGGGGCATCCCACTATGGTGGTGCAGCTGAAGCAGGGCTCCTAGTGATAGCCTCTCCATCCTCCTGCACACCAGGTCCCATCTGCAGGGCTGTGGAGGCCCCCCAGGGGGAAGGCAGCAGGGCAGGGAACCCCAAGTCCTGCAGCAGGCATCCTGCATCCTGCCCCACCCCATGCACAAATCCGGGGGGGGGTATATACCACCCCCTGTGCTCTCCTTCCCATAAGTGCATGCAGTGGTAGGGAGCCTCCTTGGATGAGCTGCCTGTGGCTCTATCCTGCTCCCTTAGCTGGCCTCATGGCTGCACATTCCCACCCAGCCCCAGCCACCACCCCAACTGGATAGTACCCCCAGCCCTAGCCCTGTCCTACTCTTTCCCTCACTGTGACTGCCTCAATCTGTGCTCCCCGCCCCTCCCCCCAAATAAACTGGGAAACTGTGTGCATTGACCAGGACTGGAGTTGTCACTGGGAGTATGATACAGGCTGCCCCGGGCAGGACTAAGGTCATGCAGATCACTGGGGACAGCCTCAGGCCAGATCCAGTCAACTGGTGGGCACCTGCCCAGGGTAGGTGCCTACCTGCATCAACAATGACACCAAGATCCCATTTCTCCATCGTGCTAGCAAGAGGAGAGCTTCCCAGCCAGTATGTGTGCTGGGGTTTGTCTCTCCCCAGATGCATCACCCTGCACTTGTTCACATTAAATCCCATCCTGTTGCTGTCCGCCCACTCCTGCAGTCGGCCCAGATCCCGCTGCAGCTTCTCCCTCTCCTCTGGTGTCCCCACCTCAGCCCA
>JAGPOW010001327.1:1368762-1620788 GCA_030014935.1 Caiman crocodilus
GATCAGCCAACCTGGAAGAAAAGAAACGCTTACCCTTAGGCGATAGGTGAAGTCCATCCTCCGCCAGCATGCTCTGCATAGAGAAATGTGGGCTGTGATAGAAGAAACTGAAGCCCACGTCATAGCACCAACCCCAAAGGCTCTGGTTTACAGCCTCAATCTCGAAGTGAAAATTATTGACTAAGGCCACAAGTGCTGTATACTGTACCTGAGATGAAAGTCAGATCAACAGGGGTTTGGGAATCCAATTGCATTCAGGTGCTTTTGGAGCTGTTAGACAAGCACCTGTTCATTGACCTCCGTCAGAATGGTGAGACTGGAAGCAGGGCAGTGCATGACTGAGCAGTCAAACCTTGAGTAAAGACTGAACAATCACAGACTTAAAAATACCCGGCCTATTAGGACAGGCACAAATCCAGTTCACATTTGTTTACCTGCATCTCTCCGAGTACATCCTCTGCAACAATTGAAACTAATCTATGTAAACCGGGAAAGACCTAGCTTCCCTAACACTATAAACTTTGACTACAGCTAAACTGGTGGTCCCTTAGGCCCCTGGTGCTAGCTGCTGTACAAATGCAGAAATGAAAGATGATCACTCATTGCCCTAAAGAGTCTACAATTTAAATGTCAGGTGACAGACCACAGGTAAATACAACCTACCAACGCTGGTTCCTTCTCTGTCTACATCTACCTGTCTCTGGTATTGTATGTAAACTGTAAGCACATGGGGGCAGGGACTGTGCTTTTGTCCTTTCTTTTATAT
Organism: Caiman crocodilus; assembly: GCA_030014935.1. Lineage (NCBI taxonomy): Eukaryota > Metazoa > Chordata > Crocodylia > Alligatoridae > Caiman > Caiman crocodilus. The sequence continues at coordinate 1,369,529 of JAGPOW010001327.1, forward strand.
AGTATCTGACACGGTGGCATCCTGATTGATGATCAGGGATTTGGGTTTTCCATTTGTCGTGGAAAAATGTGTATTTAAAAGAGAAAATCCCAGGAAACAGGGTTTACCTTTGCAGGCTGGCAGAGTTCTAGCATGCAAGGGAGTGCATGGCGCTGGGGCGAGCAGGACACAGGAGGCAGGGGGTACCATGTGGATGTGCACACAGGTATGGCATCCAGGCAGTGTGGCAGAGAGCAGTTCCCACAGCTCCCTCCAGGTAAGTCTATGGTTGGGGGGACATAGGCAATGTGAAAGGCATGTGCTCTGCTGCCGCCCCCCCTTCCGATTTAATCACCCACAGAGGGAACAGGGTTGGGGCTGGGGCTGGGGCTGGGGCTGCAGCCATGCCAGACCAGCTCTGGGCAGAAGCCACCTCCGCAGCCTAGCAGGTAGGAGCCAGTGCAGGAGGGAGCTCTGGACTGCCCTGGCTGCCAAGGTGAGGTGCCCCCTGCCTAACTGGCAGCAGTGGGGAGCACAGCTCTGTGCCATGACCTCTGCTCCACCACACCACAGGGCCACAGTGCTCCCTCCCCCATTGGGTCCCACCTACTGGGCTGTGGAGGCAGCTCCTGCATAGAGCTGGTCTGGCCAGGATGCAGCCCTACATCCTTTGTTGCCTGTGTCCACCCCCACCCTCCATCCCCCATAGACTTACTTGGAGGGAGCTATGGGAGCTGCTCTCCACCACACTGCCTGGCTGCCACATGCATGTGTGTGTACCTGTTCCCCCTGCTGCCCTGCAATGTGTCACGAGTGCCCCCCCACTCCCCTCATGCATCACCTGTGCCCACACCCCTTGTCCCCACACACCTACCCTGTTCCCAACACACTGGGGGGCTGAGGCCTGTGGGTCAGGAGTGTGGGGCACCAGCCAGGGCTACAGGCCTGTGGGTCAGGAGTGTACCAGGGCCCAGGGAGGGGACTGTGGGTTGGGAATGAGGGTCACCGGCAGGGTCAGTGGGCTGTGGCTTGGGAGAGAGGGGCACTGGCAGAGCTGAGGAGGACTGTGGCTTGGTAGGGAGGGGCAATGGCATGGGCAAGGGCAGCGCACTGGCAGATCAGGGCTGCTTAGTAACACAAAGCAGCAAGACGGACAGCTGCAGCCGGCTCCATGTCCTGGTAAGTGAAGGGGGCAGGAGGAACTCTGATTTTCCATGATAAAAAAACAAACACTAACATTTATAGGTATTTAGAATTTATTTTATTATAATGATTTAAGTACTGGTAGTCTTCCAACTTGCTTTAAAATTGTAAATATGTCAATAATGTGTTCAACAGATACATATATATTTATATATATAAATAATATATATAAATAAATATAATTTATATATAAATAAAATATATAAATATAATTGTTTCATTTTAATTGTGGAAGAACGTGGATTGGAGGGGTTAATCAGAGAATATGGAATTTTTTAAATAAGAGAATTTGAGATTTTTTTTATCAGAGAAAAGCAGGATTCCTGCTTAGGTCTCTGACATGCCTATTCATATTTATAATTCATAAATATTAATAAGAGTGGTGAAATGATGATGTGCATTACTATTTTTGTAGGCATCACAGCAGAGGTGAGTTTAAAGAGGGGCAGTGCTGTCTTTGTGGATTTTCATGAAAATCTCCTTTTTGTATTTGGGTGGTATAGGAGATAACTGAAGGTGCTTATTGGAATATTTTTGCAAATGGGTGAGTGAAATTGATGGTATAAATATATAATATACAGCCTGTATAATCCAATGAAATGACATAGCTGATACAGTCACTGAGAAGCATTATAAGAGCTACTCCATAGGAATCCTCTTGTTAAGGAAATATAATGATTAAGCTGCTTAACCTCTTTCTGCTTTTATCTTATCAAACCACAATATTGTATTTTATGAACTTAGTGCAGATATTGTATGAAGCAAGTTTTGAACTTAATTTTCCCCTGCTTTCTTTTGTAGGGTGAGAGGGGATTCCCAGGTTTAGAAGGTCAGCCAGGTTTACCTGGGTTTCCAGGACCAGAAGGACCCCCTGGCCCTAGAGGTGGACAGGTAAGTAACAATCCATTGGGGCAGCTTGTGAATGCTAGCTAACGTGAACTTGCCTGATTCTGGTTAGCCTTGGGTTCCTGCTGCATTGATCCAAAATTCATTACTGTCATCTCCAGAAATTATGATGCAGAGAGTCAGTGTTTCAGTTATACAGTTCCTGGAAGCCCCACTTCATGACTTCAATTTTTTCATGTTAGTAACTAATAAATACCGTTAGCATTAAGATGATCAGCAATAGGAAGCCTGTTTGTGAAGTTTTCTACCCATTTCTGCAGTGCCAGGAAGTATAATATGATGTTATTGACATTGCTTCTTCATGATGGGGGTCACATGACCCCCAAAACAAATGCCTCAAGGTAATAATACTGCTAATACTACTGCTGTAAAAGAGAAATGGATCTTCATAAGATCATAAGAAAGTAGAGCTGGAAGGGATCTTACACGAGCATCTAGTTCGGCCCCTAGCTCTGAATAACCTTAACATATTCTAGTGATCTAATTCTGACATTAGAGCAAGGGAGGGCAAAATATGGCCCAGATCCAGCCCACCAGGCCATTCTGTCCACACCATCGGGCCAGGGGGGCTCCATTCATCCATGGGCGGCTCCTTGCAGGAGTGCTGGAAACTGCAGGTGGAGGCACAGAAGCGGCATGGCCTGATGGTGTGCAGCTTTGACCTTTATTGCTGGGAGTCCCATGTGCTGGTATGGAGCTAGCCTAGTATGACTTGAAGGTGCATGCCAGTGGGCTGGACCGGATGGGCTCTGTGCTGTCATGTGCAGCTCCTTGGCTCTGCCTGTTGTGACCCAGGTGTGTCCTGAGGGCCCACCACCTGTTGCTGCTGCCAGCAGCAAGGGCTGTGCACCATGGAGAGGGTGGGCATATGGTGGAGGGGCCCATACCCACCCACAAACCCCCCACGGCCCCACACACTCCCCAGACCTAAACCCCTCATGTGCCCACACACACTCCCACACCACACACAAAACCCCCACCTCCCACAGACACTCCCACAGACCTCACACCCTTCACAAATCCTACACCCCCCACACATCCCCACATCCCCACAGAACCCCACACCCATACTCCCACAAACCTCACATCCCCCACCCACAGCCCCCACAAATTGTACACCCCCCACACATACCCACAGCCCCCACATCCATATCCCCCACAGAACCCCACAAATCTCCCCTGCACACACACCCTCCACACATAGAACATGCAAGAGTAAGATTTTATTTAGAGCTATTGTGCAATCACCTCTATATACACTGCACAAATGCATGTAAATCAGGGCAAAAAAATTTTTTTGAAATAAAATTAAAATACATTATGGTAGATGTTTGATTTTTAGTGTATGATTTGGGTTTTTTTCTGGTTCTAAGATGGCACCCCTCTCCCAAAAGGAGTACTTCTGGGGGGTTAGGGGGTGAGGGAAGTTCCAGTGGCAAAGGTTGGGGGTTAGGAGTGGGGCTTCTGGTCCAAGATGATGATCCAGGGTGGGGCTAGCCTTGCGGTCCTCCACAGCTCACCAGAAATCATTAAGAGGCCCTCTAGGTGAAATAATTGCCCATGCATTAGGGTGTTGAAATACCCCTGGCTTTGTGTGTATGAAATACCCCTGGCTCTAAGTGTATAAATGTGTCTCTGTATTTTTTTTTAATGTAAGCAGCCATATCTATATGATTTGAATCTTCCTTGTGTAACACCTGCATTAGACACAAACATAAGAAGCACCCTGCAGTAGGCACAGGAAAGAATTACTGTGTTTTGTCTTTTAGGAGACAGTTAAGGAAAGCAGACAGTAGACAGGAGATAGAAAAAGCAAAAATGTTACACAGGTGGAGAAGATGAATCAGCAAGGGTTGGACAAAGAAAACAGGAAATGGGGACTAAAGAAATCAGATGTTCCAGTTAGGAAGTTTAATTGTGTTTACTGTTCTTAATGCTCATCTTGTCAGATGTCTTCCTGCATAGCTCAGTGAATTCCTAGAGTACTTCAGACATTAACCTAAGAAAAACAATTCACACCAGCTAATGTTATCTTTTGGACACTAGAGGTCAGCATACTACATTTGGAAAAACTGAACTATTTATTTGTACACACGCTGTATTGAGAAATACTGTTCTCTGTGTTCTTGTATATTAGCTTCTGAAAAGACTTTTCAATCCCAACATAAGCAAAGAAATAATTTACTTTAAAACCTTATCTTTCAGCTGATGAAAAATAGAATATCTTCTAACTTTCCTACACACTGGGCATGTCTACATGTGTACTTATGTTGGTTTAAATTTATTGCACAGTAAGCTAGTGTGCATTAAACAGGAATAGGACGGCATCTACATGTGCAGGTGTTAAAGTGCATTAATGCTGTGTGTGGACTGATTTGATACTAAAGTTAGTCCCAAATCTCTCCACACACACAGTGTTACTGTGCAGTAAGGCATTTATACATGTGTTACTGCACTGTAATTAATCAGGTGTAAATTAGATACCTGCATGATGCAAGTATCAAATTTATGCTCAAGTCGGCATAAGTCGCCATATTTACTGTGCAGTACAGGTGTGCGTATGTAGGTGCTCACCATACTGTCCAGTAATTTTGGTTACTGTGCAGTAAATGCATACATGTAGATGCATCCACTATGTACAAGGCATCTTAAAGATCTTGATTTTTAATTACAACTTTAAGATTGCTTTGACTGATATAGTTCTGTGACTGATGTTAGCTGTTTTCCCATATTATTTTCAGGGTGATGATGGACTTACAGGGCCTGTTGGACCCAAAGGAATCAGAGTAAGTGACACAGCTTTGAGGTATAATGTGTGTCATACTAGATTTATGGTGAATAGAGGAAGAGAGTTTACAGAAAGTTGAATGAGCCTCTCCAGAGGAAATGGTGGCAGGGAAAAGAGCAGGGAAAAGTAAAATTTAATCACAAGTAAAATATATTTCCCAACTGATGTGTCATGTTACAAAAAGTAACTTCAGTAATAAACATCCAATCCTCATTTAGTCTGCCCTGCTATACAGAAGCTGAACTAGCTTTGTAGGTCAAAATCTAGCACTTTTACTTCACTTTATTGTAAATTAGATACACCTTTCTTCAAATGCATCATATCTGAATCCACCAGCTTTTATTCCTGTGATCTATATCTTATGGTCAGGATCTTCATTTGGTAGAAATCCATGTCACTTCATTGACTTCAGTAGAGGCACATCAATTTTCACTGTTAGGGCCCAGTTCTTTGTGCACATACAACAATCAGGGATATGTCCTTGGACATTCTTAAACCAGTAATGGTTGATGTCAGGGAGGGTATGACAGGAGAGGGATCATTCAAGATATGCCCCTTCATAAATTCTCCCTCTAAACCACCTGCTACATACCACTTTGGTGACAGGACACTGAGCTAAGCTAGGTTTGGGCCATGATGATACTTCTTACATTCTTGAATGTGTGTGTGTACACAACCATCATATAGTTACCCAATATTGTTTCTCCCATTTTTTGTTCTGTGGATTTTAATATTTATTTTTTCTGATAATTAAAAAAGAATAGTCAAGCTCCTATATTTCCCCATTATATCATAAAGTAAAATACAATGTGTGTGGCCCTTTTTATGTATGGGTGGTTCTTATTTTTTCTATTTCACCTTGGTTTCAAAAATACTAATCAGTTATATGCAATAAATAATGTTAATTCCCTTTAAAAAGACATTGCTCCCCTTAGCACCACCATGTTTAAAAAAAAATACTTTAAACGTATTTTTCCCCCAGGGACCTCCAGGACTTCCAGGATTTCCAGGAACACCAGGACTTCCTGTGAGTAGGAATCAGCTTTACATTTGAGAATCCTTTCACTTTTTCTTCTTTCTTTTTTGCTCAGAACATTGATCTGAAAGCTAATTTTACTATCCTTTCTTCTATGTTAAAGGGATTACCAGGGCAAGATGGGCCACCAGGACCCCCAGGTATCCCAGGATGCAATGGAACAAAGGTAAGACATTGGACCCTTGTGAAAATTTTCCTTCTCTACAATATACTGCCTTCTCCAGGAGTACAAACAGGCTGCTTGTGGAAACAGGAAGGTTGGCATTTCATTTGTTTTAGTCACACAGTTGATTTTTCCTTTGAAAACTGTTTATCCAAAGTCTGTTGCAATGTACCTTTTCCTCTCCAAAGTCATGAGTTTACATTAATGTTAAGATTTCTAATGTTGCTACTTGTTTGATCATTTTATTTTCATTGCTAGCTAAGCCTCTTCTCTCTGCCATCTTTAGGGAGAACATGGATTCCCAGGAAGTCCAGGTTTTCCAGGTTTACAAGGCCCTCCTGTAAGTAAGACATTTTTTATAGTAATTTCAGCCTCTTATCATCTACAGAGAAATCCTGCCTAGAACTGTGTAGTAGTCAGTGTCCAAATTAAGAGCAATTTATTTTGCAATAGCTTTATTTTTTCTTACTAAATGATAATAAATATATTATGTTTCACCAATTAAATAATAAAAATAGTTGTGCTACAGAGCATGCCAGCTTTTTGGCTGTAGATCAGTTATAAAGCTGAGAGAGAATCTGATTGTCTCCCTGCTTGAGTATTACATACTAACACTGCTGAGATGCCATGCCACCTGCAGAGAAAACAAATGCATAAATGTGTGTGAGAGGAAAAGAAACTTATGTAGTATCCCTTGGCGCATCTCAGGTGTTCTGCTGTCTCTTAGTGGTGAAGGGAAAAAAAGACACAATGCAGGCTTTTTCCACCTTTATATTCCAACCTTATATTATAAAATGTAGTCAAGATTTAGTGAGTGGCATATCAGTTTCTGAGTAGTATTTTCTCATCCTTCTTTATTTTTCTGTTTCTTTTAAATAAAGGGACCCCCTGGCTTTCCAGGTATGAAGGTAAGCATTCTGTATGTTCACAACTAACTACTAAACAGGCCTGGATGTTAAGTGTGCATCTGACACAAGTAACCTGTTTGCTTTAATGTAAGGCCACTTGTACTCCACAGCAAGCTGGACCTAAATTCTGCATAAGGTCCTAATTTCAGTCTGTTACTCAGGTGTGTCCAACTGGAAATTCTGCGACAGTTTTACTCCATATAAAAATGAATGGAGGCATTTACTGAATTGAATGTGTGTGCAAATGTCAAAAAACCTAGGACACAGATTGGGATTATGGGGGAAGCACAGTAGCTGGATGCTTCTGTTAAAGTGCTCAGCAGTGAAACTATTTAGTTGGTCTAATAAAATATACCACATTTACCCAGAGAAACTTCCCAGCATTTGCGCCCCCATAGGATTTGGGATCACGTCTTAAAAGGCAGGTTACACATCTCAGAGGGTTTCTGCAGACTTGAGGACACAGTCATGCACCAGTTCATGTTTGTTTGGTATTCTGAAGGTTTCTTCTCATCCCTATAAGCTAACAAGTTTTGGCAGCAGTTATTTAACAGTTTAGCAGTATGTATTTGAAAACGTGTCTGTGCGTATACACAGCATGCAGCATATACACCACATTAAGACATAGAAAATCCTGTATAAAAACTGTCAAGAAATCAGCAGTTGTTTCTCTGCTTTCAGCCTTCATGGCTGGCCTCATACTGGCAGATTTAGTGAAATGCGCTAAGCTTGCAGATGCCAGAAATGGTTTAGGAGTAATTTCAGAGTCCCCCAGCCCTGTCCATTCTTCAAAAACCACTGAAAATTGAGATCATCAGAGGTGACTGAGTTGCAGGAAAGGGGATAACCGCATATGTGCAGCTAACAGAGAGATCTACTTGTCTGCTGGTTTTGATATTTTTTTCTCCAACAAGCCAGGAGAGCTAGCAGTCTACTGTAACTAAATACAACAGTAAGATGCTATAGTGGATATATGAGTAAATGTTTAGTGAATGTCCTCAATCCACTGAAAAAACTTTCTACTAATAGAAGGACTAAAATTACCAAAATGTACAAGATGTACCAAGTCTGCTTGTGCACACCTTGAAGTGGCCAGTTGTTCTCAGAAACTGAGCTCTTATAATGGGTGAAAGGATAATGCAATGTAGTATATTGCCTTAGAAATCATGCTTCTTACTTGAAGCATCCGTGTGCTTTTTCCTCTTAGCTAAACAGTTATATTTTATTAAGTTTTATGTTTTATGTTTAAGTTTCCTGAAACTATTTGAGCATGGGTTCCCACAAACTGCTGCTGAAAGAACAGCTTGGTACTTTGGGATTTGGCAATGATAACTCTAAAATTGCACTTTCTTCCAATACCTCTTCTTCCCACCCATCCCCATTTTATTAAAAGTATCGACAAATCAGTAATCGTATTTTTAACTTATAAAAGCAGAGGCACAGGCTGCTATCTATAATAACACTTCTTTTCATAGGTATGGGTTGTGGAATTTGGTCTATAGTAATGGCAAATTATTCTCATGAGGTGGGAGGTGGCCCTATAATCACATTGTCTTTTAAGTCCTGTCAGTTGCTTTCCAATGAAGATAAATATTGTTTTCTTTTCTTTTGTGAAGCATTTATGTTTTAATCCCCAAATCTTTTGGAATTCAAGACAGATGTTATGCACACATGTGCAGATAAAAAAATGGTATGATTGTATGGCTGGAAGCAGGGTCTGAGCGTCTAAAAACGAGCTGTGTAAGTAAACAGGGAACATTTTTTAAAGATCTGATTTTTTTCCTTTAGTATTGAGTATTACTGAGATAATAGTCCTAAATAGCTCCAGCATTAATTATGCTTTTGCCTGTCTCTACTGAAGCCACTTTGAGGGAGAAGAATAATGCAGCTTGTTATTAATTTAAGAGACAAGAATTTATTTTAGTGATATCTTTTATTAGACCAACTGCATGGTTGGGATAAAGTTAGATAAGCTTTCAAATGTAGATTATGCTTTATATGGTGACTGGATAAAGTTTATGTTTGTTTAGTGTTCTGAAGTTTTCTTCTCATCCATAAAAACTGATGAAGATGACCTGATGAAGAATGTCTTCCATTCAAAAACTTGTCTCACTTTTTCCCAATCATGCAGTTGATCCAATAAAAAAACACTACTCACAAAAAATGTTGCCTCTCACATAATTCCTGGACCACTGTGGCTATACAACATTGCTCCAATACTATTAATTTAAATAATTTGTTTTTCTTCTAGGGTGAACCTGGTGAAATAATTGTGTCCTCGCTTCCAGGACAGAAAGGTGACCCAGGATTCCCAGGTCTTCCGGGGATACCAGTAAGTTGCATGAAATATTAAACGTGTTTGTATGCTGTTGAAAAGCTGAACTGAAAAGTGCTTAAGTTGACAGAATAATCAGTGGTCAATGCAATATTCAGTGCTACAGAACATACACATAGGAGCATACACATAGGAGCACTTATATGAAGAAGCTGGTCCAAAGTTGAATGTGCTCCTGTGCTTTTGCAGAAGTAGTTACTTCCAGCTTTCAGATGAGTGAGGTGACCAGCAGAGAGCCATTCAGACATGGGAATGGAACTGCTGTGTTCAGAGAACACGACCACCATCCGCTGCCTGCCAGGAACCACTGTATACTTGTGCCTTCCCCTACCCCTTTCCAAATACACACAGAGGTTGTGCCAGTTCTGGAATTCTGTGCTCTTCCCATTAAGGGAAAAAACTAGTACCTGCTGGTGGGCAGTGAGGAGCACTTTCAGCTGTTCTGTACAGGCAGCACCTTGTAGCAACCCCTCCACAGGGTCTCTGTTACAATACCCCTTTCTGAAAACTGCTGAATGACTCTAGGCCCTTATCCCCCTGCTAAGCCATTTATCAGTTTACTAGAGGGGTAAGACCACCAGAGTCTTGTCAGCCTGTACTGACCAGTAGTCGGGGCAACAGTTTCATGATTCAGGGTGATAAACCCCAGGCTATTCTAATTAAACTGAGCAATTCTTTTCTTTTTTTAATCTCAAAGGCTCTATGAATGTTGACCACAAGTAACTCCTGGCGCTAAGGGGTTTTAAGTTTCTCCGTTGATGGTCTTGAAATCTTCCCCTTAGGAGTAGGCTAGATATGGGGAGAGTAATGGTCAGTTCCTCTGAGTGGATATGTACAAAATATTAAATCTGGTCTACGTGGCCCAGGGCCTCCTAAATTGATTCCAGTAGAAGCTTCTTCACTGCAAGGGGCACCTCTGACTCCACCCTTTCCTTTCTCAACAGGGTCCACCTGGCCCGATTGGTACATCAGGTCCGATTGGTCCTCCTGGGCCTCCAGGTTTGACGGTAAGTTTACTTAGCATGTCAGAATTCTGTTGCTCAGCTGAGGGGAGATTTCTCTGTGCTCAGATCTCTGATTAGAAGTGGAGTTGCTAATCAGTGGCTGATTCTTATTTAGGGCCACCATAAGCCCTGCAGATGTTGCACCCTCTGCATCTTCATTTGTCATGGTTTAAATGTGTCATACATCTTCAGACTAGGTTTCTAGCCTGCCCTAAAGCAAGCACCTGTGCTGGCTCTCCCTATCCAGCTCCCATACTGTACAACAGAAAGATACTGTTTCTATCCCCTCTGGTGACCTTCCGGGGACAAAGCTTAAACCTGGATTGCAGTACTTTTTAAATCCACTTGAATCTGTAACGGGACACATTAAAGTAGGAATCTGTCATGCATGCATTACAGCCCTGAGTTAAGTTTTAATGGCATAGGGAATGGCTCTCAGAGGTAGAAATGAAGAGTCAGCGTGAGTTTAATATGGAAATAACTAGGACAAGATACACAGATCAGAAGTCTGATAATTCCTTGCAGTGGTATTTTCTGTTGGCAAAATACTTTGGTATTTTGAGGAAGAAAATGCTATAGACAGATGTTTTCATTTTTTTTGTATTGCAGGGCCCTCCTGGTCCACCAGGGCTTCAAGGACCTAAGGTACTTCTCCCCTTTTTTCTTGGTTTTTTCCTTTAATTTTGTTCCAGGCTTTGTTCTAAGCATTGATGATTTTAACTGTTTGCAGGGTAATATGGGATTGAATTTTCAAGGACCCAAGGGTGAAAAGGTGAGTAATGGACAAGTATGTTTATTTGTACTTCTTGCCTTCAGAATTCTTTGTGCTTCTTTTACTGGCTGCTCTCTTGGCTGACGTGGTGTATACTAAACTGGCCTTTATATGTCTTGCCATCATTTTGGCTACTAGGGTGAACGAGGCCTTCAGGGACCTCCCGGACCTCCAGGACAAATAGGGGAACAGAAGAGACCAAATGATGTTGAATTCCAGAAAGGAGATCAGGTAAGTGGAAGGGAAGAAACTTTATCTGTCTGCAGCAGACACAAGTCTAGGTTTTTATGATCTTTAATTTTCATTCAGAATGACTTCCCCCATCATACAGTTTAGCAGGGTCCTACTTCTTCTCCAGAGCACTGAATTGTCAGCAGCCTCAGCCAGGCCTACCCACTTTTATTTTTCAAAAGATATTTTAGTCATATGGGTTCAAGTGCTTCCATTTGCAAACTAGGAAGCCAAAGCTTTATCTCTACATGTATTTTATTATTAAAAATGAAACTGCAGAAGAAACAATCTCTGAAGAATGTCCCTGGGAAAAACATAATTTAGCTTCTAACTGGCTTTAACAGGATTTTAACAGGCTAGTCAATTCCAGACATCCAGGCTGAGATTTTCTGGGTGAGATTGAAAAATCTTAGCCCCAGTCATCTACTGCACTTAAAGGACATGTCCTGTAAAAATTAAAATGCACTCCACTGAATCTCCCTGTTTTAGATGAAGTCTTAAGTCCCTTCTTCCTTCCTCTTCCACTTCCTTGGCACCTTAATATGCACATCTGGCTTAAGTGGGGAATCTATATCTTTGGAGGCTATACTCCTGATTTTTTAACTAATTTTAACTCATGTTGCTCCATTTTGTGCAGAACAGATTGGCCCTAGCCCTTGTTTGTCATTGGCAGAGTTGCCGGTTCCAAAGCTAAGTTTTAACTTTCCTCTTTGGCAACCTATCACAGATCCCATCTGTGTTATGGGGCCTGTAATGGATAAGCCAGGCAGAAGAAGCAGGAGCATGTATACCAAGGTTCCCCTATTTCCTTTGAAGCTTCTGCAATCGGGGCATGTTTTGAAGGGCCACATCCTGAGGAGTTGTCATCTGTGTATTCTCCTACATTACATGTGTTAGCTCCCCAAAAGCTTCAGTCAGACCCTTGATCCATTTTTAGTTTTGTACAACCACATTGAGATGAACCATTTTGTTTTGTTCTTCCTTTTCTTTCTGCTCTTATTATCTGAACAAACATTTCAGAGAAGAGAAGGAACCACTGGACAGAAGTGCTTTGGTTAGACAGGAAGTGGGGGAAAAGTGGCCATCCTCTGTGCACCCACCACTTTGATCAAAACCATTTACTCTCCCTCCCTTCAAAAAAAACAACAAAAAACCCTTTAGTCCCATTGAAGCTTTTTCCAGACCTAGCCACTATTTTACATTTTCCCTTTGGAGTCATCCTAGAAAGGTCAAGTAGTGTGGTAGTCTCTATTTCACTAGGTAGCAGAGCAGTACATGAAGAAGAAAAGAATTAGCCATCCCCTCAGTTTTCAAGGAAGTTGGGTGAAATTCTGGTCCTGTTGAAGTCAATATCAAAACTCTCCCTGACTTGAGTACAATGAGAATTTGATTCTGAAAGTTTAGGTCTGCTCTCCCATAATCTGGGTTCTGAAGACCTAATCATGCTGAAGTATAGCTACCAAAATATACAAAAAGGGATCCTTTTTACACTATATTTCTTATAAAGCGCCAAGACTAAAGACTAAGTCTCCCAGCAGATTGTATTTGTCCCTACTCTGGCAATAATTTTAAGATTAGGTACTTACAGTTTTGAAGCAAAGAATGGTCTCAGTGGTGCTCAGTCTATTAATGTTAATTTCTGGGTAACACTTACATTTTTTATATAGCCCATTTCTTAATGTTTGTCTGAGCCAAAGCAAAGTTGTGATCTCAGCTGATTACCAAGCTGTGTGGGAAACATGCAAGATAAAAAGTGAATGCAGTGCAGTGAGTTTTGGAGGATTAAGTGACCAATGCTCTTCATTTTAAATTAGAGGTAAACTGCTCATCCAGCCTGTACTACTGGAGGTGCAGCAATATAAAATGGAGATCTTATCCCTGGCACCTTTCGCAAGAGAAGAGAGATTAATTTTAGTGTCCTTGTAGCTTCATTAATTACCATCTGCCTAGTGACTCTTCCTGCTGCACTTGCAGCTGGATAGGGTATTTTTTCACTTCCTGCCTTAAACTGTTATACAGCAGCTGTGAAGTGATTCATCTACATAAATAAGGCAATCAGTTAGTACAGTTTGAATCAGCATTTGGAGATCCTCCTGGATGAAAGGACCATTAGTTCTCCTAGCACTTGCTGTGTAAATAGCAAGAAAGTAAACCTTATATACAAGAACCATCCAGATACCCAATAGTGGGAGTTTTAACCCCTTTTGTTTTTCTTTTTCTCCCCACTCCGTGCTTGCTTGACAGGGTGCACCAGGTGAACGCGGTCCACCAGGACCTCCTGGGCCACAAGGTCCTCCTGTGAGTAACTCCCACTCTGTCATTTTTTATTGGCATAATGTAACAGAATAGTGACTTAGTTCTGTCTGTATCCCTGAGCTAAGTTTAAGACATTGTTTGTGTGTTCAGGGTCCCTCCGGTGGCATGAAAGGCGAAAAAGGTGAGCCAGGAGAACCAGGCAAAAGAGTAAGTAACTTAGGTGAACCGAAGATTTTTCTTTCCAAACAGTATTAGCAGAATTAAGCTGAATTAAGTTGAATTCAGGTTGGGCCATCAGATTCTTGGTAAGAGATTTTTTTCTTTTCTTCTGTGTTTTCATATAAAGTTGCAGATGACAGTGGTTATTGTGAGGCCTGATGTGAGGCCTGATTTTCACTAGGTGTGAAGACCTTCCTATACCTCTTAATGGAATTACCTTCCTGTAGGTCTTAACCTCAGGTCAGGAAGAAGTGAGGTAGAAACTCTGCCATCAACCTTAGGCAATAACGTATTTCAGTCAGTGAAGCTTATAAGATCTGAAGGGTTCCAGCAAGTAGGACAAGGATAATGTGAATTGAAGAGGGATGTAAGGACAAATGGCTTTCAGGGCATAAGTTCTTTACTGGAAGCTAGTTTCCCTATATTATTCCTGAACCTGCAACTTCACTTGAGGTCAGTAAGCAACTGTCAAGATTAGTCTTACAATGAATAATCAGGTGAGATTGAAAGGTTTCTCAGATTTACAAATTATTTGTTTTTTAGTTGCCAAATGATTTACAGGAGGCATTTTGGTTTGGTTTTTCTGTTCCTTGAGCAAACAAGTGATAAGGAAGATGGAAATTAAGCCAAAATCCCCAGTTTGTGTATTTTGTGACTTGTGCTCTCTAACTTGCTTCCTTGTGAGAAATTAATTGAGAGCTGTACAGCTCTGCTAAGATCAAAAAGGAAACATACTTGAGGGTTTTTTTCCACATTACACCTGTTTGCAAGCAGTTTTACTATATATAGGGACATGCATGTTTATCACAGGCTTACAGTGCTGTTCTACTGTGAAAAGTGATTCAAAAACAGCATTCTAGGATTCTACTTTATCCAACAGATCTTGATTCCTGTTGAATATGCTCTGATTACATGTATGAGGAGTTTTTCTAACTGCCAATCTTGGGATCTTGGTTTTTTCAAGTTGAATTAAGATTTTGCACTGGAAACTGTCCTAGTTACACCCATGCTGTCTCATTGTCTGCTGGATGAGCATGAATGAGGGCCAGTGTTGGTTCTGTGGCACAGCTTAGCCAACCATTCTGCTAGTGTCCATTTTGGTATCCCTTACATGTTAGTTTTCCTTATCTAAAAGTTCTACAAACTGTTTTTTGGTCCTGGCAATCTTCTGATATGTCTGTGAATATACAGCCAGCAAATCTGTTCAGTAAGACAATTTATTTTTAAAAAATCACTGTTTTGAATGGAATTCCACTTTAAACCTCGAATTTATTTCCACATTCCTCTTTAGAAAAGCTTCTTTTAAATGTTATAAGAAAAGTAGATTTAAAATTGTAACACACAGCCTTTCTAGACTGAGACTTAAATTTAACCAATCATAGTTTAGATTTCATAGACATTAGGGACTGGAAGGGACCTTGCAAGATTGAGTCCAGCCCCTCTGCCATAGGTAGGAAGTCTCCTGCGGTCAAATGATCCCAGCAAGATAAGCATCCAAAGTTTTTTGAATGAGTCCAGAGTATGTGCTTGCACCACTTCTGGGGGGAGTCTGTTCCAGACCCTGGACACTTGGACTGTAAAGAAGTTTTTCCTTATGTCTAGTCTAAATCGGCCTTCCAGAAGTTTGTGGCCATTAGTTCTTGTTTTCCCTTGGGTAGCCCTGGTGAACAACTGTTCTCCCAGATCCTGGTGCACACCACTTATATACTAATAGGCTGCTACCAAGTCCCCCTTGTCCTTTTTCTTCTCCAGGCTGAAGAGTCCCATATCCCTCAGCTTCTCCTTGTAAGGCTTGCTCTTTTGGCCTTTGATCATCTCCTTTTGGCTCTCCTCTGGACTCTCAAGCTTATCCATGTCACTCCTGAAGTGGAGGGCCCAAAACTGGATGCAGTACTCCAGCTGCGACCTCACTAAAGCCGAGAAAAGTGGGAGGATGACATTCCTGGTTTTGCTTGAGAAATGTCTAGTTTTGTTTGATAAATATATTTGAGAATTCTATTTCTATTCTTCTTCACTTCAATTTTACATTCAAAATTACATTTCCCTCTTAACTACCAGATATATTTATCAATGGGTTGAATTCTAGAAGTAGTTTTCTTTATCTACTGTGAAGGAAGCAAATAACATTATCCTCAACAAAAGCTCTTCACCACTAAATCGTTTTTATTTCAATGCACATTTGTGTCTTTGAAGGGGAAGCCTGGCAAAGATGGAGAACCTGGCCAGCCTGGTAGAAACGTGAGTATCTCACATATTTATCACCTAAGCATATACTTTGTAATGTTTACACTGAACAGTTTGAGGATTACATTTTTTATTTTTTTGAAGGGTTCACCTGGTGAGCCAGGTATAAATGGGGAGCCAGGAAGAGACGGGGAAAAGGTGAGTGATTTATTTGTCTTTATTATGCTACATTAGTATTGAAGCCTATTTATCACTGAGCCTGACCAACTGGTCCTGCTGAGCAGTAGTTGCATTACCTCATCTGCAAAAGAATCCTTGCCATCATTTCCTCACGTTGCCTGACTTATTTGTTTTGATAGCTGATTTCTTATAAGGCTCTTATATGCCAAATGCCATTTAAGAACCCCTCTGTTTCATTGACAGGGTGAGAAAGGTGAAACTGGTCCTCCTGGTCCTCCTGGAAGGGTATGTTGCTTGCTTTCTTTTCTTACTGTGGTTGGCAGCATGCTGCTTTGTCTCTGCATTCTTTCCAGATTACCTGAATGAAGGGCACTTCACGCTCAAATGCTTGTCTCCCAAAATAAACTTGTCAGTTCCATAAATAAAAAACCACACCTTTCAAATCATGCTTCACTCCTGGACCAGAATGACTACAACAATAACACTATACAGATTACAGTGGTTGGCAGGAGAGACTTATTGACAGAGCCTATGAGAAGTTGTTGGCAGGTAGCTTAAATGTTGACCATCACAATTGGGGTTTCTGTCCTTCAGGATAGGGTAAACCTGCCCTCTAGAATCCCTCAGTAACAAACCCAAGGCCAGATAATGATCTCACTTCCACTAACTTAAGTCAGTCATCTCCTTTGTGAAAGCCCAGTGGACTAAAAGAAGCCTAAGTAAAGAGAAATATCAGTAGAGCTTGTCTGTCAGAATGTTTCTCTGACAGAAAGCAGGTTTTTCAAATTAAACCAAGTTTTCATAGGGAACAAAATAATTTCCTGGCCTCCTGTAATCATCCCTACAGTAAGCTGCAGTAAAAAATATAAAATACTCCAGAGCTGTCACTTACAATGTCACCTACATTATAGAGAGCAATCATGCGATACATTCAACTGACCTTGTCTTTAGGGTTGGTATCCAATACCCTTGGTTCAGTGAGAAATAAGTTTCTTCATGGCAGTTCCACTGAAACCAATGGTAGAGCCAGTTTGGTTGGTGTAAAATCAGAATATATCCTTTGGACATGTTCCTGTTGACTTGTATCTGTATAATGAAGCAGAAATTGGCCCCTACCTGTAGTTGAAACTGCAGTTTTATAAAGGAAATGAGACCAAACGGAAGCAAAAAGTTTTAAAATGTCCACCGTAAAGGTGCCATAATTTCAGGGGTATGTCAGCCTTCCGCCTTCAGTGTCCTGGGAAACAGCTATGCTTAGAAGGTTGGTTATGGAATTTCTTGCTTTTTCACTCTAGCACTTCTCAAAACCAAAAATGGTAAGTGAGCTTGTATTTTTAGTAAACCTCATGCAAATTCTGTACAGGCTTGTGGTATTGGTGAATTGGCTTGCTCTCTTTTTTAATTATTAAGATGGATTTTGGATAGCAGTGGATTAGGAAGATCCTGTCATTAGTAATAGGTTTTGAAATGCCTTGCACTGGTTCTTCACATGTTTATCTTTTCAGTCATTTATTTTTGACTTGTGAATATAACAGATAATTTCAAGACCAGGAAATGGTGCAACAGTGGGACCAAAAGGTAGCAAAGGATTGTCAGGTCTTCCAGGATCCAAAGGGGAACGTGGATATCCTGGCTTGCCAGGTCCTCCAGGATTGCCAGGTCCTCCAGGTAACAGAGCATAAAATGAGGTATATGTATGTCACAAGTTCTGATTGGATATTTAGCATCATGAGATTAACTACCACATATATATATAATGGGCTTCACATAATAATCACCATCATAGCTGGACCATTCTTGACAGAACTGAATATGCAGTGAAGGCATATCTGTCTAGAGCTACCTTTGAATCCTAAAGATTGTCCTTGAGTACAGACACAATGCAGGAAAGCAGGGGCATAACAGGCTTGAACACTCATTCTCTATGCTTTAGCTGTTTGATACTGAAAAGAGGGGAGGCACAAGTCTTTAGGACTGTATAAGCCAAAGGGCATGAACAAAATTATTTTGCTGATTATCTCTGCTCTATCCCAGTAAGAGGAAATTAAGTGGCACTTTTATACTACCTGGTTAATTCAAGAATAAATCTAATGGGTTTGCTTCACTTACTGTGCTATAGGAGGAGTAGAAAGATGTAACAGTTACATTGGTTCAGCTGACGCACACTGGCCATGTCTACAAGTAGCCTATTTTACTCTGCATTAAAGCATTACATCAAAAATTGTGTTAATACGCTAATGCACAGTAAGCATAGCTACTGTACATTAAAGCTACCATCACTGAAAAAGCGTGTACTTTTGCTATTGTGCATTAGGGCAGCCTAATGTGCATTTATTTAGTACCTTACATTAGAGATACTAAATTTTATGCGCAGTAGCAAAAGCACATTAACAGACATGTAGACACACCCACTCAGAAGCGATAAATTCCCCAACACTGATTGTTTTAAAAAGTATAACTATTTATACATCCACACACCAAAGGTGTTTTCACTGTATGGATGCAGTGTATATTACCAGTTTCATTTGCATGAGAAGAGAGAGTTTGTGCTGGACTGGTTAACCTATTAAATACAGATTTCAGTATAGGCTGGCCAACTGTTTGATAGTGGCAAAGATGACAGTACAGGTTTAGAAAAGGGTCAGGCAGAGAGAACTATGTTTTTCACAAGACTGCGAAGGGACGTAAGCATAACTCTAAAGTTATGACATGTAAATAAACCTTTCTTCCAGTATTTCCGTTCATTAATCCTGTTTTATTTCCTTTCTTAACTAATTTGTTTATTAAAATCTTGAGTCTCAAGGTCAGGTTTTCAAACAAAAATCTCTGCACAAGCAGTCTGCCTGTCTGCCTCAAGCACCATACATATACCATTGTATGTACAAATTAGTATGCTTTTAGTTTTGCATTCCATCTACCAGGCTTGTTTGAAACCTTCATCCTGTAGTATAATTTTTCTCTCATGATTACATATGTGAAGGTTTAATATTGTCAGTCTGGCCAAATATTACCACCTTGACAAAAGTTATGATTCAGATATAAGAGCTACTAAGGAGTTAATGTTTTCCCATCCAAGGAATCACAACTCTTGGCCCTCCTGGCCCACCTGGATTGCCAGGTGAGAGAGGACAGAAGGGGGATCAAGGTTTACCTGGAATTTCCATACCTGGACAGCCTGGACTTGATGGACAACCTGGACCACCTGGACCACCAGGTCCCCCTGGACGTCCTGGATCAGCTGTTCCTTCTCGTAAGTGATGTCCTCACTGACTCGTAGCCTTGAAACACTTAATATATAGGAAAAGATACTAAACAGTATTTAATGTTGGGGGGTTTTCCCCCTTCTCGTTCTAGGGACACAATTCAGCTATTGTTGAAGTATCAGGAAGGTAGCGATGATTTCAAGTCATCTTTGAGCTTCCCCTAAACAAGCTCATGGTGCAAGTTGGAGTGCCCAAAAGACTGCTCTAACTTTAGTTCTGTGGGAACTATTACACTGACTGGAAATCAGTGGTATGAAGTGCAGTCTGATCCTGTCATATTTCCTTCCACCTCCAACTAGCCTTGTTACATCTCTGTAAAGACAGTTATAGAACCTTATTACAGCCATGATTGCTCTATGAGTGTCAGTTCCCTGTGGCTGTGTTGCACCATTCCAGTGGCACAGTAATATTTACTTAGTAAGGTTGAATATAGGGTCCTAGGGGTGCAGCATAATACTCTTCCTCCTCATGCTAATACAGGGGCAGGCAAAATCTGGCCTGAGGGCCAAATCTGGCCCACCAGGCCATTTCATCTGGCCTACAGGCACCCACCACTGTTGTGAGCACTGGGGGACCTGCTCAGCTTCCCCGGCCTCCAGTAGCTCCTTCTGTCCCTGCTGCAATGCCTGCTTCCAGGTAGGGAAGCAGTGGGGGCTGGGGTGAGCTGCAGCTCAGTGGAAGTGTAGGGCTGGGGCTGGCAGAGTCCAGGCCCCGTACCCAGGGGAGCAGTGGGAGCATGGTGCTCAGGTGGGCAGGGTGTGGATGTGAGTGTGTAGGGTGTGAAGGAGGGTGGGAGGGTATGGGGACCTCTTTCATGTACTCCCTCCCATAGCATACAGCCCCTGCTGTCAGTGACAGCAGCAGCAGCAGCTGGCAGGCCCTTGGGGTACTCGCTCTAGGTGGCATATAGTTCCAGCCAGTTCTAGGAACTACACATGGTGGCCAGGAGACAGGGTAGCCCACCTCTATCATGCAAGGTTCATGTGCATCTCCTGGGACTTGTGCACCACTGGGGGGAATCCCTGTGTGGTAGATCCAGCTGCCTTCCCTGCTCCCTGCCACCACATGCAGCTCCTGAGACTGGAGGGAGAAAGGAGCTGCACTTCCTGGGATGTACATGTGGTGGCAGGAAGTGGGGAAGGCAGGTGAGTGCATCATGTGGGGCTTCCCTCTGGTTGTACACGAGTCCTGAGAGCTACGCATGAACCTCACACAGTAAAGGCAGGCTGGCCTGCTTTTGTTCCTTGCCATCATGTGCAGCTCCCAAAACTGGCTGGAGCTGTGCACTGCTGTGTGGGCCATGAGCACCCTGAGAGCCTGCTGGTGCTACTTGTGGTGGCAGCAGGGGCTGTGCACCATGGCGGGGGGGTTCTTGGGATCCCACATTCATGACTCTCCTTCATACCTCACAGACCCCACACACTGCCCCCACAACCCGCCCACATATATACACCCTGCAACATACCTTACCCCCCACACACAGCCACACCCTCTCACAAATCCCATATACACCTCACTATAGACTCCCCGCAACCACACACCACATGTTGCCCCACATACCGTCCACACAGATTATACAAGAATAAGATTTTATTTTTGACCTATTATGCATTCACCTCTAGATACACTATACAAACACAAATCAGGACAGAAATATTATTTGAAATAAAATTAAAATATGGTATAATAAATGTTTGACTCAGTATATGATTTGTTTTTTTTCTGGTTCCAATGTAGCACCCTTCTCCTCCCAAAAGGAGTGCTTCTAGGGGCAGGAGGAAGGACTTCCAGTGCTAAAAGTCAGGGGTTAGGGGTGAGATTTCAAGATGGTAACCAGGGGGCAGGGCATCTGTCATGGAACAGGGTTACCATTACAGCACTAGACAGCTCACCAAAACTTATTAAGTGACCCTACAGCCAAAATAATTGCCCACCGTGTGCTAACAGAACCCACTTGTTAAAAGTAATCAAGGGTGTCTTGAGATTTGGACTTCAGGTGGGATTAAATTCCCCTGTTCCATGCTTTAGTGATTAAATTGAGTCTCTATAATTAGACTAATAACTCCTTAGAGGACAGTTATTTTTACAATTTACTATCATATGTGAAATGTAATCTTTGATTTAAGTGAAGACTCCACAATGATTGCTGAGGTATGGGGACTGCAAAGAGAGGGTGGGAGATAGCTGAGGTTAAAGAGGAATTCTTGTGATTGGAGTACAGATATAGTTCCCTGTTTCCTTCCATGTTATGACTGTGGTGTTGATGCATTGTTCAGTCTTGAAGCCTCAACTCAAAGTTACCAAAGGGTTTATTGTAAGATAATGTAGTGAGCTTCCTCAGTCTTAGGATTCAGTACAGTGCAGAAGAACTAACTCTCTCAATGCTCTTTTCCTCCTTAGGAAATGGATTATGTGAGCCAGGGCCCCCAGGTCCTCCAGGTCCTCCAGGAGACCAAGGCTTTATGGGGGAGCAAGGCCAGAAAGGTGCAGTATCATAACTAAGCTGTTTCTTTTCCTTGTAGCTAAAACTGCCTTTATAGTTAAGTCCTATATTAGAAAGGAACAAAGAATCCACTCTCTCTAGGATGGTGAGGCAACTGTCCTGTGCTGTCAGAAGTAAACATCTGTTTTATTTGGATTAAAGTCCTGTGGCCAGACCTTCAGCAGAAGTGAAATCAATTTGAGATTATATGTAGACCTGGAGTAAAATCAGTTTGTGATGATACATTGACTTGCACTGCCTGAGGATATAGTTTTTGATGAACATTGTGTTTATGATGAAGAGGAGATTGTGATTTAGGAGTATTGCTATCAGGTGAGGCCAAATTCTTTATAGTTCTGTTTGGCATATCCAGCTGAAAGAGTTTACACCTGCTTCATTGGAAGTCCAGACTTCATGTCATAAGAGCAAAGTAAAATCTCAAAATATACAGATGCAAGAGGTATGATCTGAGTTTAGCCATTTAAACTAAGTCTGATAACCCAAGGGTTAGATGTTTATTTTGGTCTCCCATTTCTAGAGGGATGGGCTTGTAGGGAAGGTATTGCACTGGGACAGAAAAAGTCTGCATTCCCTTCATAGCTCAGCTACAGACTTCTTGAGTGATTTTGAGCAAGCCACATAATTTTGTGCCTCTGTAAAATAGGATTAACTGTACTTCCTCCACTTCCCAATGGGCTTTTTGACAGTCTACTTGGTAATGTATGCAAAGTGTTAGTTACTCCAGTGCTATGCATCAGAGAATGGTCTATTACAGGGGTTCCCAAAGTTTTTATGCCGTGGCCCGGCAAACCGTGGCCCAGAAGTGGCCGTTGCCTGGCAAACCGCGGCCCAGCAGTCACAGCTGACCGCGGCCAGAATTTCCGGCCAGAAGACAGGTAAGGATACCCCCACCCCCTGGGTGGGGGTGGAGGGATGGGCCAAACCCTGCACTGCTGTGGGGCCTGCGGAAGGAGCTGCGGCCTCTTTGCCTGGCTCTGGGGGCCACGGTTTGCCGGTCCACAGCCAATTCCAGTCCAGCAGCTGACCATGCTGTGTACTGGCAGCTAACCTACCACAGCCTGGGGATTGAGAACCCCTTGTCTATTACATAAGAGTATTGCTTTGGCATGCAGGGTTGAAACCAGGAAGGCCAAAGGAGTTGCAGCTAGCAAGGGACATGAAGGGTAATAAGAAGGGTTTCTACAAGTATATCAGCAGCAACAGGAGGAGCAAGGAAGGTGTGGGTCCTTCACTAAATGAGGGAGGCAACCTAGTGGCAGAGGATGTAGAAGAGGCTGAAGTAATCAGTGCCTTTTTCCCCTCCATCTTCACAGGCAAGGTCAGCTCCCAGACTACTGCACCTGGCAGCCCAGTTTGAGGAGGAAGCAACAGTGGCAAAAGAACAGGTTAGGGCCTGTTTAGAAAAGCTGGATGTGTACAAGTCGATGTGGCCAGATAGGATGCATCTGAGGGTGCTGAGGGAGTTGGCCAATGGGATTACAGAACCTCTGGCCATCATCTTTAAAAACTCATGGCAATTGGGAGAGGTCCTGGATGATTGGAAAAGGGCATATATAGTTCCCATCTTTAAGAAAGGGACTTGGAACTACAGGCCAGTCAGCCTCACCTCAGTCACTGGAAAAATCATGGAGCAGGTCCTCAGGGAATCCATTCCTAAGCACTTAGAGGAGAAGGTGATTAAGAACATTCAGCATGAATTCACCAAGCACAAGTCATGACTGACCAACCTGATTGTCTTTTATGATGAGATGACTGGCTCTGTGGATGTGAGGAGACCAGTGGATGTGATATACCTTGACTTCAGCAAACCTTTTGATATGGTCTCCCACAACATTCTCGCAGGCAAGATAAGGAAGTATGGGTTGGATGAATGGACTATAAGGTGGATAGAAAACTGGCTGGATCGTCAGGTTCAGAGAGTAGTAGTCGATTGCTTGATGTCTGGTTGGCAGCCAGTCTCAAATGAAGTGCCCAAGGGTCCACATCTGGAGTACTGTTTTGGGCCTCCACTACAGAAAGGGTATGGACAAATTGGTTAGAGTCCAGCGGAGGGCAACAAAAATGGTGAAGGGGCTGGGGCATATGACTTATGAGGAGAGGCCGAGGGAACTGGGCATATTTAGCCTCCAGAAGAGAAGATGGGGAATTGAATAACATCATTCAGTTAGCAAAAGGGTGGTTCAAGAGAGGATGGAGCCTGGACTGTGCTAGTGCAAGCGGATGACAGAAGAAGCAATGGCCTCAAACTGCAGCAAGGGAAGTTTACATTCGATATTAGGAAAAAATGTTCCTAGTAGGGACAGCAATTTCACAATTTCACATAAACCAGTATAAGTGATTGGAAACTGATTCAAAGCTGTAGTGCAATAGAAGTTCAGTGCATATTAACCACTTTCAAAATAGCCAAAGTTAAACCTGAATGAATGTAGTATCAGACTTAACTGATTTAGGTAGAGGTGCCTATCAGAGAGATATATATATATATCGGTTGCATATCAGATTGGAACCCATTAAAGGAAAATTAACATTATTGGCTATTGGCTTCTTTTGGCCAGTGTAGCTGATGATGTACTTTTAAATACAACGTGCCTTCTGGCTGGGGTCCCCTGACACCATGTGCATGCATGCAGTTGCACACAGAAAAGCAACTGGGCAGCACGGAGAGCAGCTCCCTGCAGGTAAGTCTGTGGAGGGGAAGAGGTGGGGGAGGGGTGCAGATCGAGGCTCCCATGGCGAGGGAGGGAGTAGGGCAGGGACTGAGGCTGTGGATGCTGCCCAACCAGGGCAGTGAATGGGACCGGGGTGAGGAGTGGGACAGAGCTGCAAGTGGCTCGTCCAGGAGGCATGGGAGGGGAGAGGAGGGGCAGTTCCCCACCAGTGCACACACCCCATGGGGATACATGTTCCCCCCCCCACAGATTTGTGCACGGCTTGGATGGGGGTTGCTCGCTGCAGGCTTGGGGCTTTCCACCTGCTGCCTTTCCCCCAGGAGTCCCATGCCAGCCATGCATCCCCTGCCTGTCAGCAGTGGTGTAGGCACTAAGTTGTGCCCCTCGCTGCTGGGTGGGCAGGGGGCACACATCTGGCATGGGGTTCCTGAGGGAAAGGCAGCAGAGCAGAGAGCCCTGAGCCCACAGTGGGAAGCCTGCATCCACCTTTGCCCTGTTTGGCTCCGCTCTAGTTAAAAGCATCTTCACCCTTAAAAATGGTGGTGGCAGTACTTGAACTAAAGTTCATTTGACAAGCTTTAGTTCAAGTGTCCCTGCACCATTTTAAGCACTGGGATGCTGATCCCCTAGACAAGCTTCCCATGGCTCTGTTCTGCTCTCTGCCCCAGCCCCGGGTCCCATTCACCACTCTATCTGGGCAGCACCCCAGCCCCTGCCTCTGCTCCACTCCCTCCCTCACAATGGGGGCTTTGATCTAACCCCCCCACCCATACCTCTTCCCTCCCCCATGCCCCATCCTCTCCACAGACTTACCTGCAGGGAGCTGCTCTCCATGCTGCCCAGCTGCATTCCTGTAAATTGGTTATTGGATGATATGGCTGGTTAATAATCAGCTATCAATATCAGCCAAGAAAATATTTATTGGTGCACCCCTAGGTTTAAGTTAAATTAGTTTATTGAACTTCTGTCCCAGATTGCCTCCAGATTCAAGTTAACTCACAGTCTTCTGGCATCCCAGAATGCTTTGCACCTCCCCCACAAACCCTCCCCTCTCTGAGTGGGTAGACTTGCCTTGGCCCAAGCTGTCTGCTCCAGCTGAGGAGGGAGACATGCTCTAGTGCTCCTGGCTTCTGGCTTGGGCTACTGCAAGCATGTGGCTGCATTTTCATTTAAAATTAAAACTGAATGTCTGTTCACTAACTTATTGATTAAATCTATGGCGCTTAGACTAACCCACAAAGATTGAATTGATTCTGTCTGTATTTAGCACAGGAGGGTAGTAAAACACTGGATCAGGCTGCCCAGAGAGGTTGTGTAATCTCTGTCCTTGGAGGTTTTTAAGATCTGGCTAGACAAAGCCTTGGCTGGGGTGTTACAGTTGGGGATGGTCCTGCTTTGAGCGGGAGGTTGGACTAGATGACTCCTGAGGTCCCCTCCAACCCTAATTTTCTATGATTCTATTTTACATCAAACCTCTACAAACCTCTTAAGCTTTTTAATAAAGCTAATTAGCATGTGGTCATGTTAACAGTATTTTGCTAAGGATTTCTAATACAGTATTTGTTGTTTTACCTTCTTGCAATCTTCATAATTAAAGTTCCTGACTATCACTTAATGTATTTGGAAATCCCAGCTCCATATATCGAAAGATTTGCTGACTGAAGATTTTGCTTGTTGGAAAAAGATCCACATCTGGACTCCTGAGTCCGGAAAGGTTGTTTTCATTTAACTAAGTAAACTCCAGCAGATCTTACTGCAGCTTTGGTTGAGCCCTAATAATCAAGAAGGCAAAACTGGATGCATATGGAAAGCCTTCTACCACTGTATTCTTAAAAAAGTGTGCAATTTTATAAAATCCTCCTTTTAAGCTCTATAATCGTTAATAAAAAATACTTATATCTATACTTCTAATATGATTCTTTCTAGGTGATAAGGGAGATACATGCTTCAATTGTATAGGAAATGGCATATCAGGGCCTCCTGGGGAGAGGGGACCGGTTGGACCGCCAGGTAGCCCAGGTAAGAAAAATTGGTCTTCATCAGTTTTCTTTTTATGTAATATGTTTTACAAAGAGTTTTCTATATGTGATCATACATTTCTATGCAAATTTAGATATAAGAGTTCAAGCTCTGACATGCAAACGTACATACGGTAGACACAATTAGGGGCATCACTGAGTTCATGCAGCCACAGGCTGGGAGCATTGTAAACATTTTTTTTTAAATCTGAGTCTTAAGGATCATATTTCAAAACACTATAGGTGCTCCTGATCAAAGCACTGCGCTTGCTTAAATAATGGGGTGTTATCTTTTTTTCCTGTTAAAAGCACTGTGCTTACTAAGTAAAGGTATATTATCTACTACAGAGAGAGAGAAGTGAATTTCAACTCCTTTCTTTTCCCAAAAAGACAGAAAAACCAGATTGGAGATTTCTAGGGGGAGGAAGGTAGCCACTTTCAGTATCATTGGCATAAAAACTTAATTAAAAATTTGTTTTACTTTGTGAAAATCAAGCTCTTCAAACCAAAAGGATGTATTTGGTCTGAGTCTCAGTGAGTACTTGCAATACCAATGACTTCTTTGTAGTTGTAGTCCTATATAACATAAATTGATGTGTCTCAGCAGGTTTTAGAGAGACAAATAATCTATTCAGTGATTTTGAGGGAGTAAGTAGCATGATTTATCTACAACATTAGATTTAGGTGTTATTTATATTGAGAGCCAGTCTCAATATCAGAGTTGATGGGGGTGGAGTAAAGTTCTCATTACCTTTTCACAAGGTTGTAATCATTTCAAAATACTTAAGGATTAGCATTCATTTTTCAAATGTTTCCAAGTGCCCATTTTTTACAAGAGATTTAGGCATTTAGATACCTGAGTTCGACTCTCTTCTTATGAGACTTAGAGTATGAAGCCCCTAAATATTATTTGGAAAATTGGCCTTAGGCTTCTAAGTCATTTAGGGATTTTTCAGAATTTTAGTTCACTCTCTTTACGCAGTCTCAACTAGAATTTTCAGCAAACTACAGTAAGCATGTAGATCTTCATGGCTTTCATAGTTTTATTCATAAAGCTTCTCCCTCTGTCTCTCTCATCAGGACCTCCTGGTTTCCCTGGACCAAAAGGTGAAAAAGGACTTCCTGGCTTAGCTGGGCTGGAAGGGCAACGAGTAAGTGTTATAACTATCTTCTGTGGAGGACTTAAGAGTTTAGTTTGTTTTAAATTAAATATCAATTAAGTATTAACTAATTCTCCATTTGTAGACTTGTACAGAAGTGGATCCTTACTACCATGAATCTGTAGATCCTTATATTCGGCAGTCTACAGAAGAGGTTGAGTGTAAAATAAATAACCTGAAATAATGTTCTTTTTTTAGGGATTTCCAGGACCTCCAGGTGCCCCTGGGCGACCTGGTCCCAAAGGGGACCCAGGGGACATCCTCGCTTTTCCAGGAATGAAGGGTGAAAAAGGAGACCCTGGTTTCCCAGGACCTCCAGGTCTTCCTGGTATAGACGGGTCTCCTGGACGAGATGGACTGCCAGGTCTTCCTGGACCCAAAGGGGAGTCTGTAAGTTGAGTTTTATAGACAGTATCTTAGGAAGTCCATGAACTCACTTGGGAAAATACCAATTGGGAGCTGTACAGTTCCAGTTTTCCTTAAGCAGAAGAGTAATAGAATAATATGGTAGACCCTGACTCTTCCCTGCCCTGAGTATTGTACCATTTTTGCCCATCCCCTTTGTGCACACTGCTTCTAAATGGGTCACTGGTGACAGCCAGTCCCTCCCAATAAACCAGAAGAGAAACTGCTCTTGATTGGGTGAACAAACTCAGATCCTCCCGGTGTGGCTACCTACACAGCTCCAAGAATAAAGGAACTAAAAATTCAACCTAGCCTGTAGTACAGTGTTAATGCACAGCGATATACTGGATAGAGGGTAGAAAGCTGGGAATACTTGCCTGAAAAGTTCTAAGCAAGAGCAGATGTTTCAGAAAGCTTTAAAACTAGATATTCAGATCTTTCCAATACATATGACTGTCCTTTTTCCTTCTTTGTTTTCAGGGTGGTGTTGTCTTCAAAGGGGAAATGGGGCCTCTAGGTGATCCAGGAGTACCGGGTCTTCCTGGAGACAGAGGACCTATTGGACCTCCTGGTTTTGGCCCTCAAGGTCCACCAGGTGAAAAAGGCATTCAAGGTGTATCCGGTCGTCCAGGCCCCCCAGGAGTTCCTGGTGAGTCTGCTTCCATGTGTTGCTGAGTAATGCTTGTAAAAGCAAGTTTACCTATAAGCCTCAGTAAAGCTTCTGAAATACTGGGTAGGGCTAAGTGCTGCAGGCATCTCAAAGAGTAATTCATCCTGGCATTTCTAAGGCTCCCTACCAAAAAGCCATCAGGTGGTCACAATGTGTACCCTTTCTTCAGCTTTACTGAAATCTGAAGCCAAAGTTTATAAACTTAGGCTGTTTTAAAACTGGGAATGCCTTTCCATCTAAGTGTAGTTCAATAAATGTTGTCAACAAAGCAATTTTTATTATGATGTTGATCACCAGCAGGGAGCTCAGAAATGTCAGATGTAATGACTTAGTGAATAACAATTTATAGTGACAAGAAATACTGCAGTGTCTATGAAACAGGACACAGGGTCTCGAGGTAAGGGTTGTGAGAGATAGAACTATTCAAGAAAATGGAGGTTTTAGTCATGTGAGAAGCAAGGATTTCTTAGGGTGATATTCTTTTATTGGATCAACTGTGTAGTTGGGATAGAGCTAAGCAAGCACTTGAAAGCTCATCTAGCTCTGTTCTAGCTACACAGTTGATCCAAAAAAAGATATCGTTGTAAGAAATCCTTGTCTCTCACATAATTTCTGTACCACCCCTTACACTACTGGTTTTATTCCTGCCTTTTATTCATTAGATAAGGTCACAGAATGTGGCCGTCATTCTTTCAGCTTGCTGAAAAGACCCATATTGCATTGCTCCAAAAACCTTCTTTAATAATCTTGCAGATATGTCCATCCCTGGACCCAATTTATCAGTTTCAATAGAATTACAACAGTGGCAAATTGGAGAAATGTTGTATTGAATCCAGTACTTAGATCCTAGATGATAGCTGTCCTCCTGGGTTTATATATGCAGTAAAGTAATGCATCTGTATCCTTTTCACTGTCAGGGCCAAAAGGTGAGCCTGGTCAGACTCTTACAGAACAAGGAGTTCCAGGTGCCCCTGGTCCTCCCGGCAGAAATGGTGAACCAGGTCTTCCAGGTAAGAGAGAAACTAGTTGTCCAGGTAATATGGTGTGTTTCCCTTTCATTTGCTTTTGATAATTAAAATTACTTTATCTACAGGTGACCCTGGTCAGCCAGGTCAGTCTGGCTTACCAGGTATCCCAGGTGCAAAGGGAGAGCCAGGGCTGCCTGGCATTGGACTTCCAGGCCCACCAGGGCCAAAAGGTATGTTGCTACCACATCTTTAGAAGAGTGACTTTTACTGGCTTTGGGTGGTGCTGTTCTCATAGTTAATCGGTTCTCATAGCTTGCTCATTTCTCAAATCTTAGTCTTTAAAACACCCAGCTGAAATTGCATACTCCTATTAAAATGCAGTGGAAAAAACTCAATTTAGCTGTAGTCTTTCTTGTTTATTCTTCTCCATTTTCTTAAAGCTTAGGCATTTAAGTCAATTGTGAGGCCAAAAACAAGCAGACAAAACACTACAAATTGTGATGGAGGATGATTTGAGCAGCGTGCAACTTACTCAACATAAACAATATGATCTTTAAGATCAGCCTCAAGTTTCCGTTTTTATGAAGAACACACAAAATGGGGAGCATACCTCATCAGAAGTGGTAATGGAAAGAAAAGATTTACTGGGTACAGTGCACAGTGTGCACAGCTGTCCAGACCAAGGTGGGATACTTTGAGGCAACAACATAATTTTTGGCTGACTAGCCATAAAGGGCACACATTCAAGCACGTGCACTTGCAGCAGCTCAAATAGGAGCGGCACAAATTTGAACCAGGGATTTTTGCCTTACTGCACTCGCCAAGACATCCACTTTGGTGTGGGGCAAGTTTTGCCGCTTAGAACAAAATAACCCTGCCCAGATCTACAGCCAGGGGGAGCTAGACCCTGTGCTGGCCCCAGCAGTATAAAAACCTGCCCTGGTGAGCAGCGAGGATTACTTGCTGTCAGGAACTTCTAAGGCTCAACCACTTGGTATCTGGGGACACTATCTCTTATGCTAGCTTGACTGCTGAAGCAGCCCTAATCTGGAGTAGCCCCTACCCCCTCTATCCACTGCAGCAGTCTGGCAGTAGAGGCTGCTGCCACATGCAATAGCATCCACCCCCTTGGAGCTGCGGCCCCATGGCTGTGTGCCTATCGGACTTGGATGGGGAACCCCCACTCTGCCATCTGGGTAGCTATTGCCAAAAAGATGTGCTCCTTGCAGTGGCCTGCTTTGAACTGTCTAAGTGCATCCTCTTCGCCCCAAATGGGCAAGAGATCAGCCACCTCATCTGCCCTTTATCTGGGTCTTCAGTGCTGGTCCTGGACAGGCTCCTCTGCCCAGGACTTGCCACTTGTCTCACCAGCAGAGATTCTGGTGATCCCTGTTTAAAAACTGCAAATTCTCTGAAACTTAAATCCTCTCAATTAAATAGTGTTCTTTCGCTATTAAAATGAAATGCCACTATATATAGAGAGAGATCAGTTGGGCGATGTTTTATTGATATATTTACAAGTTTAAAGCAATCTGGATGCCTACCAGTGCCTCTACCATCATAATAAAATAAATTCTAAATAGCTATACACTTTGGCATTTACTTTTGGCTTTTTTGTCATAGAAAAATCAGAGCTGCCCTTACCCACTTCGCTCATCGGAATGTACAGCACTGATATGCCAGTGCCCTGCCCCTGCCCTTGCCTCTCACTCAACCCACAACCTGCCCCCAGCCCCAGTCCCCTCACTCCTGACACACAGGGCCAGGTATGTGGGTGAGGGGGTTGCGGGGGTGACTTGGGAATGTGGGGTTTGTGGATGGATTGTGGGGGGCGCAGCTCTCAGACTGCCCTGCCCACAGGGGCCACAGTCTGTACCCACCCCCCCCGGCCAAGGCCACCCACAGGGGCCACAGATCCCTTGACAGGGTCCACATGCCCCCCGCAAGGGCTACAATCTGCCCACAGGAACCAAAGCCCCCCCACAGGGTCCGTAGCAGCAGCCATTGGGGCGCTTGGGGCCCTCCTGGCATGGCCACCTGTGTAGCACAGGGCAGCGCAGCATGGCCATGGCCACCTGGTACTGTCTGCCACATGACATGGGCCCAGCCTGGCTCAGCGTGGCACAGGGCTGTATGCTTTCAAGCAGCCCCAGGCTGCTTGGGCTGTCACCCCGGGGCTGGCGCCGCTCACAGGGACATGTTGTGCCGGGCTGGATCCTGCACGCATGGAACCAGCCTGGCCTGACAGCACGGGCCATTCAGAGCCCAAGAGGCCCGGAGCTGCCCGAAGATGCATGGCCCATTGCCGCACTGAGCCAGGCTGGGCCTGTGTATTGTGGCACAGGTAGCACCGGGTGCCAGGTGGCCAGGGCTGCGCCACATGAGGGGCTGTGCCAAGAGGGCCCTGAGTGCCCTGACAGCTGCTGCTTCTGTGGGGGGGAAGGGGCTTGTGGACCTTGCAAGGGAAAGGCAGGGGACCCACCCCTCCCAAGCAGCCCCCCTCCATAGTCCCCTTCCCCGCCAGTCTTCCACACCCACACAGCTCCAGCTCTAGTCCCACCTACCCCCGGTCCCTACTTACCTGAGGACAGAGCCCTGGTCCAGGTCACTGCAACTTGCACCACTCCTTGTCCCGTGTGTGCTGCTGCATGCTGCACCACCAGGGCAAGAGGCAGCTGTAGAGATGTTCTGGCCAGCTACCAGAGCATCTCTTTGGAGGACCCAAGCCTCAAGTTGCCTCAGGGCATGGTCCTGACCATGTCCCGCCCCACTTTTTTTCCGCGGGTTTTCTTTTGATACCTGGATATATTTGTCTCTCAAGAGACACATGCAGGCTCATCTGGATGCACCCAAGGTGTCTCTTTCTTTCTCTCTCTCTTTCTCTCTTTCTTTTTTAAAAAGCCCTTGATAGTGTTTGCTGTGTCTGTCAACAGTATTATTGTTTTGTCCTGACCTCCTCATTGTGTTGTAGGTTTCCCTGGAGTGCCTGGCCCACCTGGAGCACCAGGAAGCCCTGGACGACCTGGTCTAGATGGGCCACCCGGACAGCCTGGTTTCCCAGGACAAAAGGTGTGATGATATCTATCATTCTGCTTGTGTTTTTGTGTGAATTAAAGATTGCACTTTATTGAGTTTTCATCTTTGCCAATGGAAAGTCCTTTCTCAAGTTGGGTGGACATCACACCTATAATTTGCTTTTACCTCTCACACCTTAAAGGACACTCTCCAGTTACTTACTTTTTCTGACTTAGTGGGCACATCTACATGTTCGTTAACGCACCTTAGTTACTCATTTAGTCTAGTACTTGCTTAATGAAGTACTAACTAAGAGTGCATAGTAACCAGAGTTACTGCATAGTAGTGCCAGCGCATGGTTATTTTGTGATGCTTACTGCGTGTTAGCCTAATAACACTGCACAGTAGTTCATTGGCACAGTTTTTAACAGCCAACATGGTGCACAGTGTTTTAAGCTAATGCTCAGTAAGCATCTTGTGTAGTGCACTGTTGCAGTGCATTGCAGAGTCTGCTCTAACACCTTCAGTAACTGGCTCCTGAGGCCCTTAAGGCATGGGCAGTTTGCTAGGGAGCGGATTCTAGTAGGCTGTTCTTATTTCATCTTTAAACTGGTGGAGATGAAGGGGGTGAAATGGCCAATTTATAGATTAGTGGCTTGGAAAGAGGCATAAGTTCTTGTCTAGAAACAGATATCTTTGGAAAACAGAGACTTTTCTTTTAGTCCTTATGGCTCTTCTGAATTTGAGCAAAGGCATTAGCTAATCAGCAAAAACAGTCCTCTGGGAATATAGCAAACAGTGTTGTACCATCAGTTATTTTTTCAGCCCAGAGCTGATGGAAGCACAGAAGATATAATCAAAGAGGACCAGTCAAAGCATTACTATTCTCCCCACCAGACACTTGTACCAAGAAGATTCCCAGAACCCTAAGAAGAGAATTTTGAACAGGATCCTTGTCACCATTGTCCAAATATGCACCATTGTACGCTTTCCCCCCAGATTAATCATAGCTATGGTCCTAACTCCGTTCCAATAGCCATGAGAAGTGATGCAAGCTTGGTCTCCATGTCTTCCTTGCAAGATTAACCTTTTCTTCTCATTCCCTACTCCATCCCAGAGTTTAACAGCATATATGTAGATCCCATCTCAGGTCTTCTTCAGTCTCTGTTCTTGGAGCTTTTACTTTCCCCCCATACTGACTGGGGAAGAGAGACAGACAGAAACTGACTCTGGTCAGGCACTCACTGAAATTGTGAGAGAGTTTCAAGTCTCTGCTCCACGTAATATTTAATTATTTATTCAAGTCTTTGCTGTCCCTGAATTTTGAACAGGGTTTGAACATGGGCCTCACGAGGCTCAGATGTATACTATGACAAACCGTGTATTCTGGGTGTGGGGGTCTTGCTCTCTGCTCCTCATGTTTGAGTCTGGGAAGAGGAAATACTGAGCAAAGAAGACTCAAAAGTATTGTTTTACATTTTAGCTGTCCAAGACATTTCCAGGAAGAGCTAAACTTGGAAATCTCAATCTTTTTCCCTTTGTCATCCCAGGGGGAACGTGGATTTGGTGTCCCAGGACCCCCAGGACTTCCAGGGCCAGTGGGTCCTAAAGGACTAATGGGACCCAAAGGGGATCCTGGCTTTCCAGGAAGCCCTGGTCTTCCAGGACGGACAGGTTTTGATGGAGCTCCAGGGCCAAAAGGTAACAAGAACTCTACCCTCCTGTAACTTTTGAACTCAAAACAGCTCTTAAACCTTGATAAATTCAGATTGGGATTACAAGCGTGTGACAGTAGCAGAGATAACTTATGTCAGGGATACTTTTCCACAGTACAGCCCTATTTATTTGCATGGATCTAAATGTAAAAGCAACTGGGGATTTGCTTTCTCAAGGAACAGGCAGGGAGAAATGCATTTTTGTATTTCTGAAAATCTAGTCTCTTGTTGCTAGAAGCAAATCCAAAGTGGTGATGATGTCAAACTTTAAATAGAGTGACTTTGTTAAGTTTGTTTTCACTTAATCTTTTTTATGTATTTACAAACAGTTCACATTAACATTTGCCAGAACTCTGTTGTCATATATGCCTGGTTTACTGTTTAGCAAAAATATTTGCTGCTAGTTTACATTAGACAAATGGATTATGGCATAAGAACACATCTGTGTATTCTGGAAATTTAAACTGGAGGCTTTTCATGCATAGGAAGAGAAAGTTTCCAGCTCATCTGTCAAAAGTGGCTTGTGAAATTATATATACAAATGGGTGCTTGCATCTCTAATTCCCTGTTTACATGCACGGTGTTCTCAAGACAATATATAGGCAGCACTCCACTTCTGAGAAAAGTCATTTCTGAGAAACAGTGCAAATCCCTGAAATTCCTTGCTGAGTTGAATTGAATGAGAATTTCTTTTAAGGTGACCCTGGACCAAGTGGATCACCAGGGCTCTCAGGTCCACCAGGGTTCCCCGGTATTGGTGGTCAAGGTCCACCCGGACCACCTGGACCTCCAGGACCTTCAGGGCCACCAGGTAAGACTCAAGTGAATGTAGCTCTGGAGTAGTTGTTGATACGTGACCAAGCTTACACCCCAGGAGAGGATGCTCACAAGGATCCCAGGAAAGTACTAATCAGTGAGGCAAGCCAGAGACTTTGTGCCCATTGACTTCAACTGGTACCCACTTCACAATTAGTGGAATAAATTTTGCCTTATTTTACATCCCATATGAGTCATTAGAAAGCACTAGGTTTTCACAGCTATTCATATCTAGGAAGCATTTGCCCAAAGAATATACTTTTCAGAGTTTGCCATTTTCACAAACAGAAAAGCAATCAAGGGTACATATGTCTCTCCTGGGCTTTATCTGGAATCTTACTGGTTTCGCAGGAATTTTAGGAATCTCTGTACTTAGGGTCCTCTCCCATGTTCCTGGGAAGTATATCCAGTGTGCTGGTCCTCAGGACAAGCTGGGGTAAGCTCTCCTCCTCAGCTGAGTGCAGGAGCATGTTATCCTAGTGTTTGGAGTTACAGAGAAAGTAGATAAGATGCCTGCATTACTGTACTGTCTCTAAGGCGACAGAATTAGGGCCATTTCTGTAGAGTTTCACCAGCTTTTACTTTAATTAGTGGGTAGTACTGAAGGTGTTCATCACTTCACAACATCAGGATATTAACAGTAAAGAACTGAAACTGACTTAGTATTGCAGAGTTGAAGTTGAAGATGAACTTTGTTCTCAGGTATTCCAAAGTAGTTGGTCCAATACTACATCAGTCAGAAAAAAGACTCCAAGTTGTAGTAGTCCATATGGATAGGAAAGGATTTCACATATTCACTGTATGAAGACAACTTTATTTTAAACTTAATTCAGGTTAGGATAATTTATGATCACCAGGATAGCCTTTTTCTTCATGCACTTCAAAGCTGGACAGTTTTGAGATTTCCTATAAGCAGCCCGGGATAGGAGTGGTTGTGACTCTTTCACTAGCAAAGGGGGTTTGGCTGTCATCCATTTGAAATTATTACATTTTTGTGAACTTACAACCTCATTCCAGCTCTACAGACATCAGGTGCATGTGCCTGCACGTGTACACTCTTGCATGTGTGTGTAAATCTGTTCACAAAGCATATTGTATATTTAGGGAAAACTACACGACTTTCACTGAATTTTCCATTTCCCAGCAGCTTTAACCAGTGGGAATGTGCTATAAGAACTTGAGCACAACTTTATTTTAGGGCTGAAATGTTTTGAAAACACATCTGTTCTTGCCACATTTACTATGGATGTTGCTAAAGCATGACTACAGTCCTGTATTTTAGGGTTAGGCACCTAAAGAAACACCAACATTTGGACTGGCACAACTGTGGGCAGCAGTTATAGGATGGCCAATCACATTCTGGCCATTACAAAACCTGGGCTTAGATTCAGCAAAGTACTTAACACATATGCCTATCTTCCCACGCTCAAAGTTTAGTACCTGCTTAACCACCTTGCAGAATCAAGCCCTTCATGGGAAAACTATTATGCAGCTGTCCACCTGGAACCCTGGAGTGTACCTATCTCAATGGTTTGATGTTAGTTTTTCACTGTGTGTGTCTGTATTAATCACTGTGGCTACTAACAGCATGATAGCATTAAACGGTAGTGCATGGCTGAGGGTTAACTAAAACACCCAAATTAATGCTAGAGGCACTGCTCCTTGTCTGGTTTATCTAGTGTAAATGTTACCTCCTCCATTTCTATCCTCCCATCACTCATTCCTATCTCTTACCAAGTCATTTGGGGCTCTCCTCCCTAAAGTTACATTACAAAAACTTTCTTGGGATTCTGGTTTTCAATGTAACTGGAAAAATCTTAAGCATTTCCTTGTTTACATTTTCCTTTCCATGCACCACCATGTATTCAAATAGTTTTCAGTGTCTGTTTGGAAGTTTGCAGCTTCTTCAGTATGAAGAAAGCTATTCTAGTGTGTTTTAGGTTGCATATATTTTATATAAATAATGATAATATAGTCAACAGTTCCATTTACCCAACTATTGTAGCCGTTAGGCACCAAATGGTAATATAATCATGTGCACAGGTATAATCATGTGCACTGGATTATATCCAGTGTGCCTGATCTACCTGTCTGCAGAGTAAGAATGCCAGCCTTGCTCCTGAATCTTTGTTCCTATAATGGCAGACCAGGGCAGTATTTACCAGAGCATGGAAATTGGCCTATGCTGCTTTAATCTTTATGGATCTTGATCCTGACAGACTTCTAATAACCTCTGTAAGAAAGATTATAGTAGAGCTTCCAACCAATGCATTGCATTGTCTTTCAATAAGCCTGAGACAATGGGAGGAAGTATCATTTTACATACATTTGTGAAGAACAATAGTTTATATAGTGCCACATTGTACTTAGCTCTCCAGGAACTTTACGTAGGACCAACTGTTGGGTAATAGGTAGCTAACCATTCACAATCAAGGACTCTCAGTTTTTATAAATACAATAGGAATTTCAGGACCAAAGTGAAAAATAGCAAAAGCTGTCCAGCCAGGTACAAAGAGGCATTAGTGAGATGCACAGGCTAGTTAGCATCTAGTAGCTCTAGTTGGTGTTTAGAGTGTAAATTTAAACCTGACTTGCAAAGAGCTTGCTAGATTTAGGACACCCCCAGCTGAAAAAAACAGCATGACTTTTTTTCAGTGGTTTCACTTATATATTTAAAAGTCTTCAGTCCGTTGCTTGTCTCTATGCACATTGGTGGTGCAATTGGAAAATGCCTACGTTTACTTACAAATCAATGTCTCCTCATTGTAATGGTGCTGGACTTAGAATTAGATCCAGAACTTTAATGTAGATTTTTGTTCTAATTTTTATGTGCTTCATTTTGTTTCCTAACCTAACGACTCTCATACAACTTACAACTGCTCCCTGTGTCTGAACTCCCTGATGAATGCTAATTCGCTGACTTTTGAACCTCAGGTGACCCAGGTACTGTGGTTTCTTCAACAAAGCCTTTTCTTATCTTAAATTTTAAATGATCAGTTTATGTAAACTACATTTGAAGAGTGAAATCCATCTCTGGTCTATCTCAGTGAAGCTAGGCAAGCTGTCTTCCCCTTTGGCTTAGCATCCCTAATATTAAGCAATGTTCCTTTTGGCTTTTAGGCAATCGTCACTGAGGCACATTTTTAAGGTACACAAATTTAACGAAATGCAAAGCTTCACTGTCCTTAGAAAATGTCCATTTGAGGTAATTGTAGAACAAAATAATGAAGCTCATCAATAAAGCTAAACTTGGATTTCATTTAAACTGAAACTATGTTTCTCCATGTAATCTGTATGTAAAAGTACTAGACTAAGCTGAATTATTAGCCCAAACTATGAAATGCAAAACCTTGAAATACAAATTACTCCATCTTTTGTTTTCATGAAGT
The DNA here is from genome assembly GCA_030014935.1 of Caiman crocodilus. Classification (NCBI taxonomy): domain Eukaryota; kingdom Metazoa; phylum Chordata; order Crocodylia; family Alligatoridae; genus Caiman; species Caiman crocodilus. The sequence continues at coordinate 1,408,284 of JAGPOW010001327.1, forward strand.
TAACATGATGTTAAAAAGAACTCCTCATTTTCTGTATGGTGTTTGCCAAATCAGTTTCATCGGACTGTGCAAAATTTAATATTGTAACAAGTTTCCTATTAGGAAAACAAGACCTTTATCAACTGAAAAATAGAAATCGAAACATCAGTTGAGAGGGGAAGAAAACAAAATGCTGGGTGAACAAATGTTATGCGTACTATGCAGCTGACAATTTAAACAAAAAATTGTAAGAAAAATGCAGACTTTGTATATAGGTTTTGAAGCAGAGCAATTAGGCTTCAGTCCTACAGACTCATACGTACATGTCAGTTATTGAGTCCACTCACAGCCTAGGAAAAATCAGTTAAGTCTGCTTCTCTGACAGAGCCTTGGAAGTCATGAAGCTTACCTTTTGAGAAGGTTCAGCAAGGAAGCAGCTGTTCTACAACTACCACACTTGAACTTGAGTACAACTCCAAGCTTTGCTCCATCTCTTGCTAAACAGTGGTATTTTAATAATGTTGTTTAGGACCCCAGGGTGTTCCAGGGGAGAAGGGGGATCCCGGTCCCCCAGGGTTCGACATTCCTGGTCCTCCAGGTGACAGAGGTGTTCCAGGATTTCCTGGACCTCCTGGTCTTCTGGGTCCACCAGGTCCACCAGGTCCACCGGGACGGGATGGAATACCAGGATTTGCAGGTAAGTTAGATTTAGAACATGCTGTTTATGTATAGGGTGATAGAGAGAGCTGTAGGTAGATATGTGTGTTCTGCCCACATGGGCATGCCTTCTGTCTTTTGTCTTTATACTTGCAGTTTACTTATTATGCCTTACTGATTATTGAAAAGTTTTTCTGAAGGATTTTATAAGATTTCATTGCAATAAACTTGAATTAGGGACAAGTGCCAGCCTAAAATTCACATTTCAGCACTCCACAATTTTGGGATTGATCCTTGGTTGCTTGGGCAAATATTTTTAATTGTGACACTTGGTGGGTATTCGAACCCCTCTTGTAGTAGAGCTTTCAGTGTTCAGTGTATGATAAGATACATTTTTGTTATTTAGAAATTACTCTTTAAAAGTTATCACACATGGGATTTTAAGTGGTGCTCAAGTCTGGTGTAACCCTGATCCCATTAGAGGTCAACACTCTTGTTGGCTCTAATGGAAGCAGCTACACAAGTGCAGAGCACTTCTGGTAATCTTGTACTAAATATGCATGTACCATTTTTCTTTATGCTGTAATATTATCAAGAGGCTTACATCTGTTTTAAGGTCATAAACTTTACTACTGAGTTCGGTAGGCATGTAAGCATGCATTATTGTTAAACAGATTTTTCAGTATTTTTGCTTTAAGAATTTGACTCTACCTAATAAAAGCCATTACATTGCAAGATTGCAAGAAAGACCATTTCCTATTTGTGCCTGAATATTGCAGTATACGTGGTTTGATACATTGTAGACTGCTGAGATTTTGCAGAGGAGTTAAACTGAACTTCAGCAGGCATAATCTGAATTTAATTGGTTTTGTAAGTGCCTAGTCAGAATTGTAAAATGTGCTGTTTCATATTTAATTATTTTAAAACTATAACACAAATTTCAAAAAGAAATATGTACTGTAAAATCCTCTTGCCTCCTCCATCACTCCCCTCCTACTTTGCAAGTATCTCCCATGTTATTCCAGCTCTCCATGCCATTGATTCTTCCGATATATTTTCAGCTGAACTATATGCATGTTTTATCTAGTCATTGTTGCAGTATAAATATAGATATGCTCCATTTGAAAAAAGTAATTGAAAATGTTGTTCATGTATAGCAGTTGATATTCTTTCCAGTGTTCTGTTTTGTACTGGGGGGAGGGGTTATTCACTTAAAGAGCCCAGTTCCTTCCTATGGAATAGAAATTGGAAAACATTTAATTTTGTGAAACAGTCCCATTCTACAAGGAGCAACATAAATGAGTTCACAGAATCAGCTCATCTATAATTGCCTCTTTGTCTCCTTTTTAGTACATAACAGTTTAAATCATTTGCACACTTCGAAGCGTTTAGGTACATGTATATGCTTCACAAAAACACAGTGTGCACAAATCCCACATGTGCTCCTAAGGATTAATAATGGAAGATCTGGCACCACCTCTAAGAATCAACTTGTATGGGCCCAATCCTCAGGAGAGCTGAACAGCTGTAACTCCTTTCGAAATATGTGGGACTGTCTGGGGTCAGCCTTGCTCAGGGTCAGGCCCAGTATGTGCTAGAGATAAAATAGCGTTCTGTAGGTTGCAGACCAAGCTGTTTTGTTGTACAAGCTAGTACCATAGAAATGAAGGTAGATGAAAGTTAAGTACTGATAGCCTTTGGGTTTTTGTTCAGAATGACAGTGGTGGTTCAATGCATCTAGGTGCCAAAGGTGAGATGGGTGTGATGGGAGCTCCAGGTCCACAAGGCCCTCCTGGCATTCCTGGACAAAATGGCCTTCCTGGCCCCAAAGGTAACGTGTTGTTTTGCTTCTACTTAATGCTGCTTTCAGTAGTTTTGATAGGGGAGGCAAGGCTGCACAACACAAATATTGATAGAATTTGATCTCCAAGGGCAAGCTTGGATTATCTACTCAGTGTTGATGTTTAAAGCAGTAGCAACTTGTCCATGTGTGGTATTAGAAAGGGCAGTCTCAGACTTCACTGTTTCATTTTCAGATCTTGGGTCCAAGGCAGTAAAGGGCCTCAGATTATGAATTTAGATAATGCTTTGTAAAGTCTACTTCAAATAATTTTTAGGTGGATTTTGATAGCTTTGTGCCAGCAAGTCTTCTAAAGACAGCCTTATATCCACATTCAGTCCCTGGCTCTATTCAGGGGATTTGGTAGGTAAAATGTACCAGTTTCCCTCTGCATCAAACAAGGGAAGCAAGTCCCATAGCTGCTGCCACTGAGATTTACTATGGTGTAGCTCCTTCATGTCAGTCATGTGGCATGTAGTGGGTCTGTGTTCGTGTGGAGCCACAGGACCATCTGTTCCCTCTGAGCTGGCCTGTTCAGGGCTAGCATGGAGTCCCTTTCCACAATATAATGGCAAACTGTGATTCCACTCCACCTTTGGTTCCTCATTTAGCCCCACTGCAGAGCTTAATATGAGGTGGAGGGTCTCACCAATTGCTGGGTTAATTTTCTCTCCCATGTGTAGTGTGTGGAGGCCCAGCCTGGTGAAGTCTGACAGAACCATTGATGTAGCCTGTGGATAATGTTTCCCTTTTGCTGGCTTTATGTGCTGCAGGCAATGATGGTTTACCAGGTCAGCCAGGATCACCTGGATTTGATGGACTAAAAGGTGTCAAAGGTGAAACAGGCCTCCCAGGTGCCCCTGGGAAAGTTGATCCAAGTCAGCTGGGAGCAAAAGGAGAGAAGGGTGAGCCAGGTGTCCCAGGTGAGCTGGACTCAGTTAGTCCTTTGTTTAAAAGAAACATGTAAACTGGGTGGGGAATGGAACTCTAGTTTTTCTATTTATTAAAAGCTGGGGGAATGCTACATGTGTCTTGACTGAATTGTTCTGTACAGTCAGTTGCAGTGTCCTTTATTGCCAAGTGTTATAACTGTGTAGCACATAATAGTGTTAGGTCATTTTTTCTCCCTAGAATTGTTCTGTAAATGAATTTCCAAGATTTTCCATGCATTGTGTTCTGTGGGACTTCCTCTTAGATTAGCTCATCTAGCAGGTCACCTGTGCTGAGAGAGAATCCCGACTCAACCTGTTATCCATTCTGATTATTTTAAAAAAGCAATAAAAAGAAAAATGTAATGTTTATTTTTTCTTTCAAGGTATTTCTGGAATACCAGGTCAGAAAGGTTATCAAGGGCTCCCTGGTGACCCAGGGCCATCTGGCCTTAATGGGCAACCAGGTGCACCAGGATTACCAGGTAAGGTGGAACACCAACCAGCTATATATAGCCTTTTAAATGAATGATGTAGTTGGAAAAAATGCATGTGCAGTCAGTTTCATTGTAGCACAGTTGTTAATATTGAGGTGTAACTAAACCAGGTCCCCTGATATAAGCATCTGCAAACTTTGGATTGTTGATGTATTCAGGGTTGGTATAGATTAAAATACTTGTGGCAAACTTGAACACAGTTTTTGAATTGCTGCTGTAATTGACGTTTGGATTGCCATTAGAACAGTTGACAAGGAGAGGTTGCCAACAGTTGCTTGGAGAAGCAAGATGATTGGAGGATTAGTAAGTAGCTTTATCCTGTTTCATCAGTGTATTCCTTATATCATTAGTCATTTTATCTACTGGAGTAAACTAAATGAAAAGATTCCAAAAGCTAACTGGAAGTCACAGCTGTGCTTTCAACTACTGTAGCGGTCATTTTTCACACTATTTATTCTGCTAATGCCTCTGAATAAATACATGAAGTCCCATCCCTGGTTCAGTATTTTTTCTACAACATACCATGGATGCAAACCTTTGCTATTGACTGGTGTCTTATTGGGACTTAAAATTGTTCAGTCTTTATTTGTCAAGGCCAAGTCCTTATACACCCCTTGGAAGCTAATGAACAGCCCTTGTGAATTAGGGAGCCGCAGGTTAGTGTACTTTTCATAGAGCCACATTTAAGAACTAGTAACCACAATCTGGTTCTTGCTTCTTTTAGATGGTTCCAACTGGTTCTGACTATAGTCCCATGCAGTCCCATTTCACTAGTCCAATCTCAGGGAAGGAAGGGCACAGTTAAGTGATCAAAAGCCTGTCTCACATTTGAACGTTCAATTTAGATGGAAGAAAAAAAGCTATCTGAGGATATCTCAGTGTGGCTGGGGACCAAACCAACCCCCAAATTCTAAACCTGTGTGATAAGAGGATGGCCATATTCACATGAGTAAGCTCAGTATCAAAATGATTTATTATTGCGCACTATTAATCAAAGCAAACTACTTTTCTAGGTCTGAAAGGAGAGCCTGGGCTGCCAGGACAACCAGGACTAATAGGCCCTCCAGGACCAAAAGGTGCCATGGGAGAGATGGGGCTTCCGGGTTAGTTTTCACTTATTTTATTTGATTCAGCTAAAATATCCCACCTCTATAGTACAGAGGTAGATTTGTAGGTTTATAGTAAATACTTCAGAAATAGGCTTTGCTTATGGGAAAAAGGAATTCAGATTTCTATATGACGTATAAAGTATAATTATTTACTTACTTTCGAGCACAACAAAATGTGTGGAACATTTTTGTGCCTGGTTTCTATTCTGTTGTAATGTTTAATCAGAGTACACAAATCTTTCTAAGGGTGGGAACAGAGACTAACAGTTAAAGGACTTCACAGTTATAGCATGAAACAGTTGATCTGCTGTTTAGTCCATCTGGTCTCGGGCTCCTGGCAGACATAGAGATCAGTTCCCAGTCCTAACAGTCATGCATCCTGCCATGCCATATGTGCATAGTAGGATGCATGATTGTTGGTCTCAGGGACCAAACCAAATCAAGTAATTATTTTAATAGAAACCTTGCAACCCAATTGTGGTTAGCAAGATTCCTGTCCAGGAAAGCCCAGGGGCTCTCTCTGTTGGAGAATTCAACTGTCCCCCACACTCCTCAGCCCAGCCAGGCATAGACAAGCCCAGCTGGTTAGCTGCCAGGCCCCAATACTCCTAAGGGGATTGTATAACAAGGCATGTTCAGGTGCCAGCTTGGAGTGATCCCTGTAGTTGGCTGCAGCCCAGGAACCTGGCCTAGCTGATAGGCTCCTTATACCTTAGCACCAAGAAAACTGAAAAATGCAACCCCATTCAGGGCTATACTATGTAGCCAGCCAACACAGGGACAGCCCATCAGCTGATGGGCTCTCAGCTCCATACCTAAAACCAGGAGGTGCAGCTCACTGGAGGGCTGCACCATGTGGCTGTCAACCAAACCCCACCATGCAGCCAGTATTAGCCAGCAAGGCAGGGCTACCCTGCTACACATTCAGTTCAGGGCATAATAGAAACCAGGCACAAAAATGTTGCACATATTTTGTGGAACACTTTTATGGCTGGTTTCTCATTTTGTCATGCCTTTAAATCCCTGAATGTGTGGCAGGCGTACTATACACAGCATGATTAACAAGCCAATTGTGTCTTAAGTATAGCATCTTTAGGTCCCTAAGTGGAAATTAAACTGTTGTAACTAAACTTTTTTCAGGTTTAAAACTATTGGTTTAGCTCCTCTTTACACGTAAATGAAACAGCTACGTTGATTTAGTTGACGTGCACTCTAAAGCAGTAATTTCCTGCATACACACACATAGCATTATGTCAGTCCACAGCTTAAGAATCCTACCATGGGTCTTTTTGGGACTATTTCCTGCTTCGTTTCTCAGATTCACCCTACAAAGCAATTTAGAAATGGAAAAGATTTTGCAAATTATCCCCTCAAAGACAATAAAGTATAGCTTATCTGTATAAAAGGGAAGAGAGAGGGTAGTCACTTTTTTAAGAAGAGCTGATGGATGATACTTAATGCTGATGATACTTTTTAGAAAGAACTGCTGGATGATACTTAATACTGATTCCTAGCCTTAACATGTACCTACTTACTAGCAAGGGTATCTTGGTTTTGTGTGAGTTTAAAAAAACAAATATTGCTCATGCACACACCCCCGTGCACATTCTGTATATATTCTGTAAAATTCCTTCTCATTGGGTGAACAGCACACTTAAGCCCTAAAAGGTTGTAGCTCTTTCTTTTAGTTTGATAGGAAAAATATTCATATCAGACACTCAGATCTGGGTGCCCTGTTTACTGACCTCTCTTGTCCAGTTCACATTTTGACTGACTGCTCTGAAACTGATGTAAAACCATATTTTTTTTGTTTTGATAGGGCCCCAAGGTATTAAAGGCTCCCAAGGAACAGCAGGACGCCCTGGCCCATCTGGTCCTCCTGGCATTCCTGGGTTTAAGGGAGAGAAAGGTGACCCAGGGCTTTCAGACATTGGCATCCCAGGCCTCCCTGGTCCGAAGGTATATTTTCAAAATTTGCCTCACAGAGGTGACATGAGTAAATGAGGTTTTGGTGCTTTAAAGCTGTTAGGGTTTTTATATGGTGAACAAAGTTTACAGGTTCTTTGTTTTTAAAGTGAAGGTACATTTTTGAAAATCTGTCTACAGCTCCCTACTTCTTCAGATCAGCACTAACATTTGTTTTATTTCTTTTGCACAAGCCTAATTCACAATTTTGGGGGCAGTTCATTTATTTTTCAGCCTGAAAGTCTCAGTTTTCCAAGTGCTGCTTACCAGAGCCATCCAGTAGGAAAAAAAATGTGTGCTAATCATTTCCACTGCCAGAGAATAATAAACCATTTTCATTGCATTGGTTCATTTGTGCATTGTTCATTGCATTTGGCTGAAGCTGTCTATGAGAGCATCCCATTTACCGTTCAGTTAAAGTTCTGGCCTATGATTAGAGTTGGTGACCTATTGGCAACCCATAGGGAACAGTAAATTAAAATGCTCTATTTCACAAGCAGTCACAGTTAATACTTGAAAAGTGGTGACTAGCATATGCTTTTAGAGAAGTATCCTCAGGAGATAGGCAACTGACGGGTCACAAGTGTCACTTATCAAAAATAAAACTTTAAAAAAGCATACTTTTGCCAAGATTTGCATATATCCATGAAACAAGTGGCTATCTTTCAAAGCCCAGGGAACAACCAGGAGGTCTCACTGTGGCCTTCTGACTAATTTTGGGATTACATCTTTTTAGTAAAAGCAATGCTAAAATAAAATACCAGTTATTTCTTTATTTTTCTTCTTTTTGTCTATGTGACTAAGGGTAACTGCATAGCAACAGAATCTTGGCTTCTTAAAATTGTATTGTTTTTTGCAGCTGATTTCCCACCTAATGCCACTGTCCCTTTTGACCTCACAGTTTTATTGCTGTGAAAATTATTTTGATGTCCTGGCAGACTATGGCACTTGGGCAAGGAGTAAAGAAAGAAACAGAAGCATGTTTCAGGTCCCCTCTGCTAGAGAATATCTTTAGCACTAAAGAAATTAGAGTTTATGAAACCTACTGCACCAATGACATAACTATTATAGACCTAGTTGAAATGCCCATGGGGTGCATCTGGTCCACCAAAGGATTTTATGTAGCCTGCAGTGGGTCTCCTGGCCCCGTACAGCCCAGGGACAGGGTGGCAGCCCAGGCCATGGTGTGTGCAGCCAGTCCTGCTACCCTTGGGCATACAGCAGGGGTGGGGAAGCACAGTGGCCAGACTCCACTTCCCAGCAGCCCCAGGGATTGTGGCTACTTCTAGCTGCTGCTTCCAGTGTCACAGCCAGTTCCAGACCTGCACCTGCTGCCCAGGCACCCCACCCTGTCTGCCCCACAACCACTGCCAGAGCACTGGATGGAGCAGGTGTGTAGGGTCTTCATAGAGACTGGTCTGGAACCCTTGTGGGCAGGGCACACGTCGCTGTGTGAATGGGATGGAGAGGCAGGGATTGGTGTCCAGGAGTGGGACAGGTGGCCAAGGCTAGGGCCAGGGCTGGGATTGTGAGGCAGGTTCATGGTGCAGTAATAGTGCAGGGCCAGGGCCCAGGGCAGAGCCATAATCCACTGCCCACATGTCTCTGTGACAGACACCAGTTCCAAAGGATGTGCTGGCAGTGGATTGCGGCTCTGTCCTGGGCCATGGCCCCATGCTGTCACCGCCCCGGCCCTACCTACCCATCCCATTGAACTTCTGGATGCCACTCCCCGTGGCCTCATCGTATCTGCCTGGCTGACCACAGCCTCCCCAGGTGGATGCCAGACAGGTCTCCATGGGGACCTCGGGGCTCAGTCAGGATCTCCAGGTGATGACAGCACAGTACTGGGCCTCAGGGAAGAGCCACTTAAGAAGTTTTGTTGAGCTGTTATGGAGGGGAAGGAGGTGCTGACCTGGCCCGCAACAGGTCTCTAAAACTCCCTAAATGGCCCTCCAACCCAAATCATTGCCTGCCCCTGCTCTACCTGAAATTGTTTTGTTACCATTTATTCCATGAATGTTTATTTGTAACTTAGAAAGAAGCATAGTTTATTACTTCTATTGAATAAGTAAGTTTTAGTCCACCCCTTAGACTTGCATTTACTAAGGAGTCCCATTTTAACTGTTTCTGTCTCCAGTTTGGGAAGTGAGAAATGTTTGCTTCAAATGTATTGGTAACTGAATATCATTCACTGCAAAGATTTTGGCACTTTGTTGTGTGTGTCTGGGACTTAAGAAACCCCCCAGGGATGCATGCCCATTTTCAAGAAGTCTAGTAAAGCCCAATAGTAAATTCACTGTTAGGAAATTAGTAAGAAATCACTAGATTTTTGTGGGTGTGTATTTTGTGTGACTGTATTTGTGTAAAAGAATTCCCTTTCTGAAGCTTTAATCTTGGTATACATGAGCCAAAGAGAAAAGACATTTGGCTTTGAGAGTTCGGGTGCCAGGGTTGGCAGTTAAAGAACTGCTCTCTTTGCTTGTAAATGGAGCAGCTTTGGTATGACATGTCTGAGATACTATGTACTGAGCATACTAAAGTGCCTTTTTTACAGTATTACAGTCAAAGTAAAAGTGCATTTTGAAAGAGGTAAAAATAATCTCTTAGTGAAGGGCTAAAAGAAAACTCCGACATCATAATCTTTGCGGAAAGTGGCACAATATGCAACAAACTGCAATAGCCACCATTAAAATCTATTCAAAGTATTTCCAGTGCTAAACACAGAGCGTGCCATGATAAACATTAGTTGGGCAAAAAGAGAAATTATGAAAATGTTGATGTTGAGCATTATGCAAGTTAAACCAAAGTACAATGAATGTATCTTAGTTTTGCCTGATATTTTTCAGGGGGATCCTGGTTTGCCTGGATACCCTGGTAGCCCTGGCAGCAAAGGAGTAGCTGGAAATCCTGGTTTGCCTGGATTGCCAGGCAGTGCTGGTACAAAAGGAGAACCAGGCCTTCCTGGATTTTCAGGTAATTTTGCTTTCAATTTTTGCTGGAATTTCGTGTCTTCTGTGCTTGTGGTTTGGCTTTTGCATCCAAAATAGGTAACTCAGATGGCACAAAGCTGCAAATTCCTTAAAAGGTTCTTAACCTGGAAGCCAACTAATGCAGTGCTCCTAGAGTCATCTCTACATATAGGTGTATACCTCACTTGCAGTGTTCGTTCTAAAATCCCTTATGTGCTTGAGGAGAACAGGACACATGAACACACCGGTTAGCTCACCAGCTCCTCAGACCCCAAAACACATGACTTGGGCTATATTTTTCCTACGTAGGTCACTTGTGGACAAGCCTGCTTTCTTCAAAGAATTACCTGTACAGAGATTTCTTCAGTATATACAAATACAATTTTCTTCAGGTTTGGCAATCTTCTCTAGAAAGTGTGAGAGGTGTGTTTTATCAGTATAGTTCAGTGCTTTCAAATTTAACTAATTATGTATCTGTACTTTAGTGATACTGTGACTACAGCTTACATTGACATACCCACGCTATCTTTATAATGAGTAGCTCTATATTATTCCTAATATAGTCACAGGAGGACATAACTGAATGTAAGTAGTAAAACCCACCCAAGAACCTGGATAAATATTCAGGTGGTTATCCCTCCAGAGTTCTATGTTACTGTATAGTGCCCAAGCAACCTAATTTAAAGATAGCTTAGGTCTATCTACCATTGTGGCAGTTACTTACCCAAAAGGGTCATGGTATGTCACGAAGAAGCAAGGTAGCAGGGGATAATAAGTGAGCTATAGTCCCCAATGGTGCTAGCAAAAATGCCAGTGCTATGTTCTCCTAAAGTTAAGTTTTCCTGGCAGACTATCTGATACACTTTGGGTATGTCATTGGCCATTAGCATCAAGTAATTAAGAAGGCAGAGTCTGGAAGGTGGCAGAAAAACACCTTAAGATTGGCATATTTTGCTTTAACTTCCTCATTTTCAGTTCCTTCAGTCCCTTCAAATGAACATTTTCAGTTTTACAACAGACAGCATCAGCAAATGCTGTATAGTGTCTTGAGGCTTTCACCTTAAACAATGACCCAGTGCATCTCAGTGCAAAGACCATGCAGTGTCATGTTTGATTTAAGTATCTGCATTTCACAGGGACACCAGGAATTCCAGGACCAAAAGGAATTGATGGCCCTCCAGGTAATCCTGGTCTGCCTGGGTCGCCTGGGCCACCAGGTAAGCATAAACTGTACAACAAGGTCAAATTGTAAAAGGCATCAGATTTTTTCCAGAAGTTCAGGCATCTTTGCCTTATCTAAGTCTGATTCATGCCATTCACCACTGTAAAGCTCTTGAGCATTAAGATGTATAAACTACAGCAGGTGTCTGAGTCCCAAATTTTGGTTTACAAGGTAGACAAGAAAAAGTGATTTGCAGTAGCTTTCTGACACGGAATCCCCTCTGTCACCTGTTGAAGAAGTCTTTGGCAAAATTACCAATGGTCACAAAAGATGTATGGCAGGCAGGGCAGATTTATAATGGTGGAACTATATTTGATGTAAAAAGAACCATAACTGCCATGAATACTAGTAATGTAATTACCATACCACAGATTAAAATGGTGCTTTCCTAATTGGGTTTAAACCATAAACATATGTAGGTCAGTAAAAGTTTTGCCTGAGCCCCACAAACCTTTTAAAAATCGACAACTTTTTATTTTGCCCTATCAAGACCTATTTATTTTGGTCTTGAAAACCATCGTATATATGTACCTCATTCTCTGAAACTGAACTAAAAATAATATTCCATTAGCAATCCTGACCATTTCTTCCACTGATAAAGGAATCTAATTACTTTTTGAAACTAACACTTTGCCTGCTTCACTATGTGCAGTCTTTATTTATATTAAGCATTACAATGGCTTAACTTGTTCTTAAACAGTAGGTGAGTTTTACTTACCATTAAACTGCTTAACAATCACATACCTGTGACCTTCTTGAGCAGTGGGAGAAGGAAAGAACAGAGTTTTAGTTCTCATTCCTGTGGACCTGCCATTCCATCAGTTTTAATCTGTTGGGAAAATGTGTAGGGTATCTTTTGGCTCCAGTATATTCTACCCTGTTTGTAGGTGATGTTGGCCGCCCTGGCCCTCCAGGTTCTCCAGGAGAGAAAGGACAACCAGGTCGAGATGGTATTCCTGGACCAGCTGGACAGAAGGGTGAACCGGGTGAGGTTTCTGCCTTTTGATTTTTGTCCAGCCTCCAGCAGTACAGGCCAAGAATTACCATAGCTCTTAGAGTTGTTTCTCCCCAGGGACATTTGTAGTCAAATGCAAATACCTCCCATACTATTCATTCCATTCACCTTTGCTTCAGCTCCCTCTACCTTAAAAATGGCAACTGTAAGTCAACCACAAGTGGAAAGTTACCAAAACCCACAATATGAAAGAGAATGGAAGGAAACTGTCATGAAAGCAGCATATCATCTTTGGAACAGAAATACCTAATGCTGAGGAGAGGTGGGTGGCTGAGCAAGAATCTTGATCATTTCAGAGGCGGAATTACAGCAGAGCATTTTCACTATTACCAACCTTGCCATCACCACTACTCTGGTTTTTCATTTCCTAGGTATTGGAAATCTGTATATCGCTATCATGTTGAATCTGTTCCTTTTCAGGTCTCCCAGGTTTTGGGCGCCCAGGACCTCCAGGACTCCCAGGATTATCAGGTAAAGTGTTTCTGTTGCTTTTAGTAAAGAAGACAAATGTTTATACGTGGAGGAAGACAATGAGTTGTCAGGTGGTAAAGCATAATAATTTAACATAATTTAGCCTTAACTTAAACACAATGTACCACAGTAGGACTTCTCTAATCTGTATTAGTAAAAAGGACACGTTGTTCATCCTTGAATTTTGTGAATAAGTTATTAACAGGGATCCTGGTTTTCTCTGTTAAAAAAAAATCCAAAATTCTCTGATTCAAAAATCAAAACATCAGCATTTTTCTGCAATTAATACAAAATGCCACTATATACATATGTAGGTATCAGTTGAACGCAAGGTTGTACTGATATATTTACAAGTTTGAAACAATTTTTAATTTGGAAGCCTACCATGGCCACAAGCATTATAATAAAATAATAAATTCTACATACCTATATATTTTGGCGTTTGATTTTGATTTTTTTATCAGAGAAAATCAGAGCTCCCCTGTCTCCCTCACTCACCAGGATGCTGGTCCAGCTGCAGCTGTATCCCATACTACTTTGTGGCACTGAACAGCTCTGATACTCTGGTGCCCTCCCTGCTGCCCATGCTGTTGCCCCTCACTCTCAACCCATAACTTGCCACCCGCCCAGTCCTGCTGGTGCCCCTCACTCCTGACTCAAAGCCCCCTGGCTGTTCAGTGTCTTTCACTTCTGATCCACAGTCATAGATTTCATAGATTTCTAGGGTCGGAAGGAACCTGGTAGATCATTGGGTCTGACCCCCTGCTCCAGGCAGGAAATAACGCTGGGGTTAGGTAACCCCAGCCTGATGCCTGTCTAATCTCTTCTTGATCACCTCCAGGGTAGGGGAAAGCACCACCTCTGTTGGAAGCCCATTCTATATTTTGGCGGCCCTTACCATAAAGAATTTCTTCCTTGTGTCCAATCTAAATCTATCCTTCTGCAGTTTGTGGCCATTATTTCTGGTAACCCGAGGGACGCAGTGGTAAATAGAGCATCCCCTATTCCCTGCTGGCCCCACTTAATGAGTTTGTAGACAACTACAAGATCACCTCTCAGCCTTCCCTTGTGGAGGCTGAAGAGATTCAGATCTCTCAGTCTGTCTTCATAGGGTCTTACCTGCAGGCCCTCAACCATACAAGTAGCCCTTCTCTGAACCCTCTCAGAGTTGTCCACATCCCTTTTGATGTGCTGCGTCCAAACCTGGACACAGTACTCCATCTGCAGCCTCACCAGTGCCACATAGGCGGGAATTATCACTTCCCTAGACCTGCTCGTGATACTCCTGCTGATGCTAGAAAGAGTGCGGTTAGCCCTGATTATTACCTTGTCACACTGGCGAGTCATATTCATTTTTGCATCAGCCAGGACTCCAAGATCCCTTTTCACTGTTGTGGTGCTCAGAATGGTACCCCCCAGTCTATAGGTGCGTTGGAGATTCTTTCTCCCCAGGTGCAGCACCTTGCATTTATCCTTGCTGAATTGCATCCTGTTCTGATCTGCCCACTTCGCCAGTCTGTCCAAATCTGCCTGAATTCGCTCCCTGCCCTCCAATGTATTTACTATGCCCCATAGTTTAGTGTCATCTGCGAATTCGGACCAGGTGTTTTCAACACCTTCATCCAAATTGCTGATGAAGATATTAAACAGTACTAGTCCAAGGTCCACTGCCACATCCCTCCAGGGAGAAACCAACCCATCCACCAACACTCTGAGTGCATCCCATAAGTCAGTTTTTCACCCACCTTACTGTGAAAAGATCCACATCACAGCTCCACAGTTTGCTCATAAGAATTGGGTGCAACACTGTGTCAAAAGCCTTTTTAAAATCCAGGTAAATAATATCTACTTCCTCCCCTGCACCTAAGCACTTTGTGACCTGGTCATAAAAAGAGACCAGGTTAGTCAGGCAGGATCGGCCTGCTATAAACCCATGCTGGTTGCCCCTTACTATTGTGTTACCCACTTGCCCCCTGCAAATATGATCCTTTATGATTTTTTCTAAGGTCTTGCTGAAATTAGAGGTGAAGCTAACTGGCCTATAACTACCCTAATCCTCCTTCCTCCCCTTCTTGAAGATAGGGACCACGTTGGCCCCTTTCCAGTCCTCTGAGACCTGTCCCAAGTGCCACAAACACACAAACAGCTGCGCCAGTGGTTCTGCTATGTCATTGGCCAATTCCTTTAGTACCCTTGGATGAAGATTGTCAGGGCCTGCCTACTTAAATACGTCCAGCCCTTCCAAGTGCCCCGTCACTAGGTTAGTGCTGACCGTTGGTAGATTGGTATTACTCTCATTCCAGGCTGAAGGCTCATTGGGAAGTGCATTTGTATCTGTGTCCAGGAAAACAGAAGCAAAGAAAGTATTTAAGAGCTCCGCTTTTTCCATCCTATCAGTTACAAATTGCCCTAGTCTATTCTGTAGCCAACCCTATGTTACCCTGCACCTTTTTCCTGCTCCCTGTGTACTTAAAGAAGGACTTTTTGTTATCCTTAATCTTTGTTGCCAACTGAATTCTGTATCTGCTTTGGCCTTTCTCACTGCTTACCTGCAAGCGTGAGCCAAGTAGGTATACTCCTCCTTGGTGGCTGCCCATTGCTTCCACAGCCCGTAGGCCCCCTTTTTCCTCTGAAGGCTCTCCTGGATTTCCCTGTTCAGCCAAGAAGGTTTCTTGGCTCTTTTGCCTCCCTTTGCATGTACTGGGATGGTGTCCTTTTGTGCCCAGTCCTTTGAGGAACTTCCACAGGGGTTCCTTCTTGGACCCCCACCTCACAGATGTGATTACCCCTCAGTCCCACCCTAACCAATCTCCTGAGCTTGTTGAAGTTGGCCTTCTGGCACTACTGCCCTACTATTCGTCTTTCCCACCTTACGCCAGATAGTGGTGGTCTCTATCCCCTAAATTACCTTGTATCTGTAGCTCTCCCACCAAGTCCTCCTCTGAGGCCAGTACCAAGTCAAGTAAGGCATCTCCCCTAGTGGGACTGCATACCTCCTGTGTTACATGCAGGTCCAGTATGCAGGTTAAAAACCTACATGAACAGGCAGACGTGGCCAACTGCTCCTCCCAGCAGATGTCCGGGTAATTTAAGTTACCTGTGACAACTAGGTCTTTTGAGCATACTGCCCTTGAGCGCTGTTTTAAGAATTCTAGGTCTAACTCTTCCCCCTGGTGTGGGGGTCTGTAATAGACCTCCACTATCAAGTCCCTTTCACCCCTACCCCCTTGTAGTCTGACCCATAGGACTTCAATTTGCCCATCCTCTACCCACATCTTTATTACAGAGGATGTATAATGTTCTCTAACATATAGAGCAACACCCCCCACGTTTTCTTCACCAAATTGTCCTGCCTGTATACCCTGTATCCTTCAATGTCCACTGCCCAGTCATGGGTAGGGTCCCACCAGGTATCTATTACACCAACCAGGTCGACGTCTTTGTCTGCAAGCAGGAATGTGAGTTCCTCCTGCATGTTTCCCATACTTCTAGCATTCGTATAGAGACACCTAAGGCCCCCGATAGGTGCCCTTAATATTCTCCTATCTGATTCCTAATGGGCCCCTTAGTGCTTACCTGATCATTTCCAGCATGCAGTTCGTGACTTGTCCTACCCAATCTCGTCCTGACCTCGGCATCCCCATTCCCTGATGAAGCTAGTTTAAAGCTCTACATAGGAGGTCTTCCAGCCTGTAGAAGAATAGACTTTTTTTTGGAAGGAGATATAGGGCATCCCGTCCCAGTAAGGTCTTATCCTGGAAGTAAGGATCATGGTGTAGAAAACTGAACCCAGCACGGTGGCACCAGCTCCGAAACAGTGAGTTGACTTCCTCAGTGCAGTTGCCGTGGTGCTGGGCACGGCCACTGACCTGGAGGACCGATGAGAAAACAACTACTTGAGCCCCCCGAGCCTCTAAGCCTGTCTCCCACAGCCATGTATTCAGACCATGGGGTAGTAGTCAGTGGGCCTAATTAAGTCTGGAAGCCTCAGTCCTAGCGCTGAGCAGGCAGCATACCTCCCATACTGTAGAATCCGGGCAGCAGATGGTTCCCTTCGTTCCTCTAAGGTGGGGGTCGCCCACCACAATGACTCAGCATCTTCTCTGGCTGCCCACTTGCCTCTCAGCCCGCCTGGTGGTAGCTGTGGATGTGGCCCCCATTGCTGTACTCTCTCTCAGTGATGTTAGGGCATCATACCTATTTCCCATCTGCACTGGGAGAGTTGTACCAGTAGGGTGATATCTGTGTCTGCAACGTCTGGATCTGGAGGTGACTGTCTTCCATCCCTCACCCAGACCCCAGCCCTTCTGGTGTCCCTTACTCCCAACCCATAACCTGTCCTGCAGGTGCCCTCACTCCTGATCTACAGTCCCCCATTCCCCAGCCTGGCTGGTTCCCCTCATTCCTGACCTGCTGCCACCCCCAGGCCTCAGCTCCCCAGTGTGTGGGGAAGGAGGCTTGTGAGGTAGGGGGTCGGTGAGTGGGGCTGGGGGTGTGAGGGAATAAGCAATACCATAAGTGATGTGTCACTGGAGCATGGGGGAGCACGTGCCCCCACCCCGGATTTCTGTACCCATACCAGGGCTTTGGGCTGCAGACTGGCATTGGGTAGGAGCCACCTTCCCAGCCCAGTGGGCAGGACCTGGTGCAGGGCGGGAGTGCCGCACCGCCATGGCCACCAAGGTGAGGTGCCCCCTACCTGCCTGGCAGCAGTGGGGGGGCACAACTCTGTGGAGTGTTGGTGCCTGTTGTTGGTCTGGCCAGGCTGTAGTCCTGTGTCCCACTTTCGGAACAGAAATTTGGGGGGTTTGTGACACCCTGCTGCCCTCCCAACATGTTGCCTATGTCCCCCCCATGCATTGCCTATGTTCACCCCGCCCCCCTAATCCATCACCTATGCCCCATGCTGCTGCCTTCACATATCACCTGTGCCTCCCTGTAGATTTACCTTCATGAAGCTGTAGGAGCAGCTCTCCACCACACTGCCTGGTTGCATTGCTGACCACATGTATGTGTGTGCGTGCAAATGCACGTAGCACCCCTTGCCTCTGATCACCCTCCTCCCTCTCCCTGCAGCCCCTTGCAGGCTGAACTCTGCCAGCCTACAAGAGGAAACCCATGGTTTTTCCAGGTTTTTCTCCTTTAGCGGGGAAAATCTGCTTTTTTCCATGGGAAATGGAAAACCCAGATTCCTGGTCATTAAGCAAAGAAACCACCAAAATCCACTATAAGAGAGTTAATTTATAGAATTGGATATTATACTTGTACTATGTTGTTTTGAATGTGTGTGCCATAGTTTCCAGTCTTCAAAATCGATTTGGGAACCTTGGTCTCATTAACTTTCAGTGAGACTAAGACTCTTATGTTGTTTTGAGACTTTTGAAAAAAATACCCAATACATCTTAATTTTCCCCTGGTATGCTATATGTAAATTGTAAAAGCTTCATATTGGGATATTTCTCCACAACAGGGGTGGGCAATTATTTCGGGTGGAGTTTACTGAGTTTCAGGCCGCTTACTGAGTTTTGGCAAGCCATCAAGAGCCTCGTGACAGGCATCCTGGGGCAGATAAATATTAATTTTCTAAATTATTTTAGGGGCCCCGCAGGCCAGATAGAATGCCTTGGTGGGCTGCATCTGGCCTTCAGGCCACATTTTGCTCACCCCTGCTCCACAATGATGTCATGTCCATTATATATTTAGTCAGAAGCAGGGCATAGACTGGTGAGATAGATCATCATTGGTTTGCAGAGTAGCACGTCACAAATTTTATCATATTTGATTTCCTGTAAAAATTCCTACATCTTGGAATCTGCTTGTCTGATTCTCCTTTCACGTATACCAGATTTAAACTGGCATACCTACATAAGTACACTGGCATATAACTGACATGTTGTCAGATTTATACTTTTATAAACAAGAGGTGAATTAGGCCCTAAAGCCACAACTGAAGTTTGGATATTTTACATCTGACTAACTAGTTTTAACATGTTAATTAATACGGCTGTTTGGTTTAACAGGGCAGAAGGGTGAAATGGGATTGCCTGGTCCTCCAGGAGTCCCTGGACGTCCAGGTCTAAAGGGTGAACCAGGTTTCCAGGGATTCCCTGGTCCTCAAGGTCCGGCAGGTCTACCAGGCCCCCCTGGGCCACCTCTGGAAGGTCCTAAAGGTAGTCCTGGCCCCCAAGGCATACCAGGAACATCAGGTAGGAATGTCACCCATAACAGTCAACCTCTATCAAAAACTCTCTATCTTGCTGGCAGGTTATCAGCCTTTAGAATGTCTCAATTTCTGATCAGCTCGTTTAATATACTATTTGGCTGACAGTTCAGGCCAAGTGTTTCTACAGTCCAGCTTCTAATATGTTTGCCAACACCCAAAGGACTTTGTTTGCAAAAGTAGCAATATAGAAGAAAAATTTTTAAAAATGACAAATTCTATTAATCTCTGATACCTGGCAGCAAAATATAATACACTGATATATATATATATATACTTGAGAGTCTCAGCATGCTGTCACAGCAATCATCTAGAGCAGTGATTTTCAACCTTTTGTCATTTGAGGACCCCTAAAAAATTTCGAACAGAGATGCAGACCCCTTAGAAATTTTGAATGAAGGTGTGGACGGACCCCTTTGAATTGTAAGTGTGGGTATTTATATACTTTTGATTGACCATAGCTATCTTTTGTGGACCCCTTAGAGGACCACAGGTTGAAAACCACTGATCTAGAGAGCACCAAATTGACTTTCGCAGCATCTGCCAAATGTGTCTTTGCAACACAGTCACTTGATCAACGAATTTCATTGTGCACAAAAATACAAGTAATAAACTCCATCGTTCTCAGACCCATGAAAATCAAATTCATGTTAGAATCACAGCATGAGCAAATTGGATAGTGGCCTTTTCATCTCAACCTCATGTATGCAAATCATTATTCCATCGCATCACACCGTTCCAGCGGACTCAGTGCACCACCATCCAGTCTTCATCTTTTCATTCCATGTTTGCATTTTGTTACTGCATCTACTAATTCTGGGAATGACAAAATGCCATCCTGTGCTAACTTGGCTGAGCAGGTCCCTGGTATATTCTGGAGAAAGATTATTTGTTTATCTTGTCTACTTATAAATTATTATTATAATGCTTGTCAGAAATAAAGGGCTGGTTTAGTGTCTTTTCATTACTCAAAGACCTAGATTTGAAAGCAGTTAGTTACCAAAGTTATGATACACTTTTCTGCTCAGGAAAGGCAAAATGTTAAAATGCATTTGTTTTTATTACTTTTTTTCCATTTTTTGCTGGCCTGCAAATAGAAAAATGGATATGATTTTTTAAATTCAATTTTGCAGGAATTTAGAAACTTTTCCACTAGTAAATGTTTTGCATGAGGAAAGTAAACACTGAGTTAGGACATTTGCAGAATGGTCATTATACTTATGAAACACATTTTTTCACCCAATTAATTTTGCAAAATGTAATTTTGTTAAAACTGGTAACATTCTCACAGCAAATTTCAGCTTTGACAAAACACAACTTGCTGTAGTTCACTAAAAACTATGACACTCCAGCCTTTTGATATTTTAGGGGAAAAGTGGTATGTAGGTCCGAAGTGTTATGACAATAAAGTCATTCATTAGGCAGCTAGGTGCTTCCCCACAAAAATCAGAGCCTTTATTTAAAAAAATAAACAAGTTGCACTAAAAGTTATCCCCCATATAGAAAGTAACTAAATGAGGAACCTCTTGTCATCCCATATTTTGCTGTGGGCCTCTTATCGTCTTTATGCTTCTCTGCATAAACAAAGTGATTACTGACCTAAATCATTTGGTGAGATCGGAGGCCAGGAACATCTTTTCATGTGGAGTTAGGTTATGTTAATTAGAAAATGCCAGTGAAGCTCTACTCAGCCATGTTTGTTCTCTTTCTCTCTCATTTCTGTTTTTGATGCATGTAGTATATAAAGTGAAATGTTTGTCTTGCTCAGTTGTGCATGGACTAATGCGGATAAACCAAGCTATTATTGCAGTTCTGGTACAATCGGCACTTCAGTCTTTTGTTCCAAATGATAATGTAGCCCATTGTTGGGATCTTGCTTTTGTAACATTTCAGCATAAGGCAGCTAGTCACAAAAGCAGCTGTGTTGCTGTCCAATTATCCCACTTCTAAGGAAATAAATAAAAACAAAAGGTTGAGTGCATCCATTGTTTGTTGTTGACTTCTGGATCCGTACTAAGAGTAGTAGAAAATAACAGGGCAAATTCAAACCTGTGAGTTGCTCCTAGGATAAATTTGGATTGAGGAGAACAATAAGACTGGGTCATTTTGCTACACCAGCAAAGCCAGATATCACAACACGGTTTGTATCCCAGTATTTGTTATTGACCATGAACAATAATAGCTTGGCATTTGCATTCTGTATGTGAAGGAATATTGAGCTAAATCTAAATGCAATGGTTAACTTAATTCTTTAGTTTGTTGACATTTCTAACAGTTTTGATGTTTTTCCCCTGTGTTAATGATGACCTTGGTGAACTCTGACCCCCTCCTCCCAGGTCCCTCAGGTTAGCCCCTTAACTGCAAATAGTAACTTTGCATGAAGTTGAATGTATATACTTCAAAAAACCTTTTTCAGTGTATAAATGTAGATCATTAAGACTAGGTATGCCAAGTCATTCTCCATCCCTTCCTTTGGAAGGGTACTATGTTGCCAATTCTTTTTTATTTTTAATTATTTAGATTACTCTTATCTTAGTGGGTTTGGCTAAAAGTGGCTCAAATAAGTCCTTCTAATGTTTCGATCCCAAAAGACTTATGTGCAGCAATGCTGGTAATTTAAGAACTGTCAGAAAATGTTAATGACTCTATTTTAATGCTAAATTAAAATATTTGCATGGTTATGAAAACAGCAAATCCTAACAGCAGTATATCACTGTAACAAAGCATGGTCTATTGGGTACCTCAGGCAATATCAGGAGTGCTGGGTTGCATTTTGATCTCAAAATAACATCACTTTTACTGTTATTCCTGATAAGCAATCTATGCAAGTCTATCAACATGCCTCAAAATATATAACAGTACCACAAAAAAAAAATACAACTTACACCCAGAGCTAAAAGTCATTAAGTCTAAAGCTCCTTAGCCATGTTTTTTTCTGTTATTCAGTTACCCCGAATGAGTTCTAAACTTCTGGTATCCTAAGGCCCTCTGTTTGCTTTGCATAATACTGCCTATTTAATAATATTCTTGCCTTTACCATTTCAATCCTAACCTGCCCCATATTTAAGGTAACGGCTATTAAAATGTTATATTATATAAGCAGTAACTTTAATTTTTCTTCTCTTAAAATCTTCTTGGACAACATTAATGGGAGAGCCAAATGCAAGCCTTCAGACTCTGCCATCCCTATTGTCAAGGGGCTAATCCTTCAAAATGTAGGGTGCCTTTTTCCCTTCAATGCCATAGGCAGGTAGCACCTTGTTAGAAGCTTTGTGCAGCCTGCAAGATTGTGTGCCTCTGGCTAGGAAACAAGTTTGTCATATTTTTCCCAGTGCAATTTAAAGGGAAAAGTAAGATTCCCTCCCTCCTCCCCCTCTCCACACACTCTAAATTCAGTATGCTGCACAGTATTCCCACTCCTCCTTATATAAGCATGGTTTGCAGATTAGTTAAATTTTAAGTCTCTTGTTTTATCACCTGCAGTTGTTGATTATAAATGATCCCAGATGACAGGAGCTAGACCGAAAAAGGTAGTCAGACCAGAATAAGACTGTCCACAGGGAACTACACCAGAATTATTGTGCTTTAAACTCAGACCTTATCATCATTGTCACATATAGGAAAGCCCTTCTTTTTCCTGGCCTGATTTTACTAGTAGATGGTGAGCAGAACTGAGGATGCTCTTCCTTTGTCAGGTGCTATTTTGACTAAACCAAAGCATATTGCCTCCACCCCCTCCTTTCTCCGCAGAGGGGGAGTGTTTTTGTAAGCATTTAGCTTACTTCTGCAAACTTACTTTAATAGTAATCTGCAAACATGCAGCACCAGTTAGATCCCCTCAAGCTCCCAATATCTGCACTTAAAATGAAAGTGACTTGGCATCCCTAGGTAATAACTCTGACCTCTTGAAAGTTTTGCTGTGATGACTTCTCAGAAACAACCAATGTGAACTTAGCAATAGATCAAATTCAGTGTTAAGTGTCCACCTAAAGAATTAAGGTGCCAGGCAGCCTCTCTTGTCTGGCTACCTAAAGAAACATCTTGCTCAGATCATATATAAAACATTCATGTGGTTTCATCTTCTTATCCAACTATGGTTCTATCTGTGGTACAAACCGTCATGTAGTGGAGCCTGGTACTTCAAGAGAGGCCCAGCATCAGTTCCATCTCCAAACAAGATATTCATAATTGCCAAACTCAGCAGAAACTATCAGCTGGTTGTCCATCATACTTGTAAATCATAGCAAAACTTTGAGAGAATTAATTGCATTTTATAGGAAATTAACATTAACAAGCAACGAGGTGTCTTTGTCTTTATTTTTAACTCTTTTAAAGCTAATATTAATAAAGTATGACTTGCCAAGTATATAGAAAAATAGATCATTGAGATAAATCAAACATGTATTTATTGTATTTTTAGCTGAACATTGCATGTTACAAATATGTCAGTCATTTCACTGACGTTAAAATATGTACATGGCACTGGATCTAAAAAATGTATTAATTAGGGAGTATGGCAAAGGAGAATATAAGTAATTGCCTGCATTGCAAAAGGAGGAACTCAGATTTCTGTGTGTGTTACAGCTTTTTTATCAAGAGTGAACAATGCCAACAGGAGAACAAATTCTAAATATATATGTTCATCTCTTGTGTTATTTTCTGTGTATTGAATTTCTCATGCCATCTTCAAATACAGGGCGTGGGGCCCATTTTATTCCATAGCCCATAAGCTTTCCACCCCTCAGCTTCCGTTCACAAGTGGCATTTAGACCTGTGCGGTAGGACTGAAGTGCTGATTAGTCCTCTGCTAGCTGTCCTCCTAGGAGTGAATTTCACCCAAAAAGCCTGAGTCTCTGGCAGTTTAACTATGTGTCCATCAGACTCCAGACCAGTGAAATCCGAGTATTGTCAGTGAAATGGTTTGCGTAAGACTAACTAGCAGCAGACCTCAGCTGTAATATTAAAGCAATAACATGCTCTTCAGTAAAGCTTTAGGTTCCTTGTTTAATGAAGAGTGTCATGTTGGCCTTAGCAGCCTAATCACCAGAATAAGTTGTATGAGAAAATATGTACCTGTGTTTACTCATGTATGTTTTTTGCATGCATGTTGATTACCTTGTAAATACAAAATATACTGGTGAAATGGGTTATTGTTTAGTGTATATGCTATCATCTGTACTACTTCTAACTAGCAATCTTGTTTTATACTGTGTGTGATGTCTGATCCTTCTAACATCGATCATTGGGCTTTGGTGAACTCTGATCCTTCCAGGTCCTCCAGGTTAGACTCTTCACTCGGTCAATTTGTTTTACTGTATTGCATTTGTCACAAGAGAAATGAGTGTTTTCTGTAATTCAGGGATGATATTTTTAAGGGCTGTGGTTACCCAGCAGTCTTCGTGCTTACAGTTAGCATTCCTGAGAAGGTAACCTGTCCTTGTTTTCTTGGCATGTGTGTACTACTGGACCCATTTTTCTCTGAAAAGAAACACTTGTATGGTGACATGTTTCTGCAGCTGACAACTGCAGGACATGTTGGAAAGGTGGTATAAAAATCATGGTGAATTAAAAAGAAAACTGTATCAGGGGTTTAATTACTCAATGCTCTTCAGAATTGCATGTGGTAATCTAATCCATCAAATCCATTCTTCATACATGGTCTCTATGACAACTTTAAAGAAATTATTAAAGGTTTCAGAAGAATTGAAAAGCTGATAAAGTCATAAAATCTTATGACATTATTAGCAAAGAGACAATTATGCAAAGAGAGAATCCTATTTATTATCTTATCTATAATTTAAATCATAAATCATATCAACGCTTTCCAGTTATTTGTTATGTGGTTTCTATTTGCTACAAATGGTAAAAGTGACCCTCTATTTTTCACTGTGGCACAAAGATGAAGTGGTCTGATTGGGTCCCTTGGTTTCAAGAATACTATGTGAGCTTCAGCTGCTGTTTTGAACTTATATGTAAATATTGGTAACAGAATATTTCATCTTCGCTATCATTGACAGCACAATGTAATTTCTGGAGTCTAATCTAAACACTCCTACTTTTCAGTGGAGAAATGTTGTTGGATTACTTTTTTTTCCTTAAGCATACACATAGGACATATGTATCACCACTGCTGAGCCTGAGATGATGTTCAGAAACTAGCCCCACTGACATGTTCCCACTGTGCACAACCTATCCTGGTAACTAGGCAGTGACAAAAAATAGCCCAGTGTGGGGGGAGAAGGAAATGAAAAGAGCAGCCCTGGGGCTGGGGCCAGTGGTTGGTTTTCCCAACCCCAAGGCAGCACAAGGGAAGTAGACACAAGTTTCATGCACAAGTTTGATCTAAATTGAACACACCTGGTACTAGATAGATCCAGATTTATTTTAAACCAGGTTCTGCAATTTTTAGATTGTGTTGTGTGCATGGAGCTTCTGTTCTGTTACAGGTTTACACTGATTGCCAGTCACTGAGACAGGGTCCGTAAGTGTAAGGTCAGCACCAGGATGATCCAAACTTAAATTGGGTGGCCATTTGGAATCCAATTAAACCTCCTGAATGTCTTGACTTAGCCACAGAGGGAAAATAATTCAAACTAATGTAAAACCTCTATTTGGTTTATCTGGTGAAATCCACCTGATGATTGGCGATGACAGAGATACTTGAAGCAGGCCTTCTCCCCTGAAGTTGGGTGTAAGGAAAGATTCTTCCCTGATCTGCACCACTGTCTCTGTTGCCATCCTGCACTGGGCTAGCCTTCAAGAGAAGCTGGCTTGGGGTCTCCTCAGGCAATAGCCGAACTCAGCACTGAACACAATAGGCTTCTGCTTCCCTTAGTGGAAGTAGCAAACTTTCTTTGCCAAAGGTGACAGGATTTTACATTGTTGACCTGGTTCTGATAGTGGCCTTAGAGGAATTTAATCAGTTGAGGTAACACTCAAAATAGAGAACATCATATGTGCTCCCTTTTAGACTGGCCTCTGCCATGCACTCTTCCTTGGGAGAAAGGTAGAAGCTAAACTGCAGTCTTCTATGCAAATATAATGAATATAATGAATGCACTACTCTGAGGAAGGCTGGCATATACTGATCTATGAATATCTGTTATGCAATGTCAAGGTCCACCAGGTCCAGAAGGTCCCCGAGGACCCCCAGGAAGTGGAGGACTTCAAGGGGAAAAAGGAAACCCAGGTCCGCCTGGCCAGCCTGGCCTGCCTGGTCTGAAAGGAGATCAAGGACCCCATGGTCGTCAGGTACAACAAGGATCTTCTAGCATGGAGTGTTTCATTTTTAAATAGACCCACATGTGAAGCATTCTAACTGGAAAAATAATTTTATCAGAGTGAATGTGGAGCCAGACAGTGGTTTCTAACACACTGGGCCTGTCCAGAGCCTGGCCTTCAGTGAGGGAGCAAGAAGAGGGTTGGGGGCATCTGCATCCCTTTCCCACTCACTGGACATACCTTCACAGGGAGATGAAAAGTAGTTAATGCCCCACTGGTTCTCTGCTTCCACCTCCTAGTGCAGGGCTATGTTCTATCCCTCCAGCTGCCATGGGAGTATGCCAAATGTGTCTACCATGGTAGCCTCTTGGATGTGGTCCTAGATAGAATAAGGGAGGTGAAGGCTGCTGCACCTTAGGGGGCAGTGGCTGCTGAAAGCCTATGGTGCTGTTGGCTGCCTTGCTCAAAGCTTCCACATCCACTAAGGTTATTGCAGAGGTGGGCAAAATACAGCCTGCAGACCCCACCCAGCCCAGGTGTGGGGGGCAGGCCAAGCGGTGGTACATGTGGCTAGTCCCAGTGCATGGCAGGGCAGGGGCAGCGCAGTGGCCAGGCTCACTTCCCAGCAGGCCCCACAGCTGTGGCTCCTTCTAGCTGCTGCTGCCACCCCTGCTCTACAGCCACCACTGGATATGGCCCAGCTGCCCGGGCATACTGGCCTATCCGCCTTGCATGCACCACAGGGGGCCAGGGTCTCCATGGAGACTGGTTCGGGACCTGCAGGGGCAGGGCAGGCAGATGGACTTGGGGAGCAGTGTCTGGTAGCAGGATGGCCTGGTAGGGCAAGGCTGGAATTGGTATCACAGGGCAGTGACAGTGTGGGGCTGGGGCCTGGTGCAGAGACTCGAGCGCCAGTTCCGCAGACGGGCATGCAGGGAGTAGATCACAACTCTGCCCTGGGCCCCAGCTCTGTGCCATCTCTGCCCTGTGATCCTGGCCCCAGCCCTGCCCACCTGTCCTGTTCCCAGCAGCGCTACCTGTAGCCCCATCCCAGCCATCCAGCTGAGCACTCTTTACCTGCAGGGATCCTGGGATTGCTGGGCGGTGACAGCACAGGGTCAGTGCCCAGGGCAGGGCTGCAGTTCGCTTCCCGCATGTCCATGCCTTATAAGCAGTGCCCATTGCAGGGGTGCACAGGGAGCAAATTGTAGCTCTGCCCAGGGCCCTGGCCCTGCATTGTCAGTGCCCAGCAATCCCAGCTGTGCCCTGCTGCGCCCTGCTCACCCATCCCACTCCTAGATGCCACTGCCTGCCCACCTGCAGCCCATCCCATCCACCTGGCTGAGGACAGGGCAGAGCCACTTACAGAGTTTTGGTGAGTTGTTATGGAGGGGTGGGCAGAGGTAGTGATCCAGGCTGCGACAGCTCACCAAAACTCCTTAAGTGGCCCTCTGGCCCAAGGACTTGCCCGCTCTTGGGTTAGTGGAATCCCAGAGATTTTTGCTTGGTCCTATCACACAGCTTTTTCTTCTAAGACCCTTGGTGAGAGGAGTAAATAACTGAAGCTTATTTGTTTAGGGTGATCCTGGTCGTCCTGGTCTGAATGGAATGAAAGGTGACCCCGGGGTTCCAGGTGTTCCAGGTTTTCCAGGTACTTAAAAGACATTTCAGGCACAGCCTGAAGAACTTGCCACTGGCCCCTTGTAGAGCCTGCTCTGGGCACTTGTGGCACAACATGCCAGGGAGCATGTTTTCACTGTTTCACTGCTCTGATTTGCCATTTCAGGTATGAAGGGGCCTGTTGGACCTCCAGGACCAGTCGGCCTTACAGGTAGTCAGGGCCCAGCAGGCCCACCAGGTGTGTATCATGGTGAATGTTACTACCATCACCTTACCTTCAGTGAAGTAGGACTGGACAGAAAGGGGTGGATCTGACTTAATTCTTGAGATAACTTTCTCAGCATGGGCAGAAATATCCCAGCAGTGGAACTCTTTCTTCACTGCCCGAATACAGGAAGGCTTCTTAAAACCCTCCTCTTTTAAAGGAGATCAGTTGTGCAGGAGTGCAGTAACTAGCAATATCTCCATCCAGCATTTGTTCTGCTGAGTTCTCATTTGTGATTGTTCACTTAAGGACACCACACAGATAAGGACTTCATCCAAGTCCAGTAATGGGGTTGATTGCATTCCGCATACCTTTTAATCTGTGGAACAGCTTCTGTAAGAGCAAGTGTCGCCTCTTCTGCAGGGATGTTCCCAAGAATAAATATTTGTCTTGAACCTCTAGTTGCAGTATTCTTTGCATTGATCAGTTCTCCTCTCACCACTGGTTTCACCTTTAAAAATGAAATGGCTGTTCAGCTAATCAGATTGTCTCTTACAGGCTCCTTCATCTTGGCTTGTCCATACCTCTAATATAACTTGTTTTATTGCAGGTCCACCAGGCTTACCTGGCCCCACTGGACAAACCCTTGTATATAAAGGTGATCCAGGTCCTCCAGGTGCTCCAGGCCAACCTGGAGCCAAAGGGCCACCTGGATTGCCAGGCCCACAAGGACTTCCAGGTATGATTCTAGTGAACTGCAGGGTTTGTAACTTGTTTTTTCTGTTTTGTTGGGTTTTTTTGTTTTTCACATGTAGCTAGCTGAAATCATAGCTGATCAAATGCCAAGCCCCCTGAGCATCAAGTTAGCAGGATGCATAGACAAACCTGTAAACTTAGCGTGGTGAAATTTAAGGACCTCATTTACAAGAGATATAGTAGTTTCTTCCAGTCTTAAGCTGTATGAGAAACCATTGAGTTAGGTGCTTGGATTTATTTCCTGAGACTTTGATGTGTTTGCAAGAATTGAATTTTCACGTGTCCATTTATCTTTTCTAGGCCCAATAGGACTTCCTGGGGATGCTGGGCGAGATGGACTCCCTGGGTTTGATGGTCCAGCAGGGCGCAAAGGTGACAAAGGACTTCCTGGCCATCCAGGTATGATAAGTACCTGAGTTCCTATTGAGGAGAAAGGGGGTTGGTATATGAAAGCAATGATGCTTTAGTTGGGAATTCAGGAAAATATTGGCACTTGGACCCTCTCCTGCGTGGATTGTGGTCAAGTTGCATTCTGAGAAACAGAGCATCTCAACAGGATAGGCTTTGTAAGCCTCTTTCATAGGGCATCAGATACCAACTTCCAAATCTACAAGTCACTGTCTGGTATTATCACTCAATGTGCAGGTTCCATCTACCCCATCTGAGCATTTGTAAAGATTGCAGTTTTTGATTAAGTGCTGTGCTGTTTGTTGGGCACCTCATTCACACAGAGAGCTGTCCAAGATGTTTATTGTGTGAAGTGTTGTTTTGAAGCATCTGTATCCAGATCTCAGTATTCAGCTCAACCCACACTTCTATCAAGGTCATGCTGAACAGGGGACTTGGTTTTGGTATAACATGCTGTAGAAATAGATCTGACCTTTCGCAGCAGTTGGCCCACTCTGTTACTGCCCACTGGTTTGGTTCAGTAGCCCCAATCTCTTTGAACAACTTGTGGGCTTCATGTACAAACTGTTTTATGACTTTTGAGCCTCTTGATCCTCTCATTTGTTTAGGTCTTCAGTTAATAGTTGATGGAGGTGATTTTTGTTACCTCTTATCTCTGTTGCCAGTAGTGATGTTAGAGTCTGTCTTCTTATATCACTTGGTCTGTTTTTTGGTCTACTGCCCAAGAGTACAGGGAGTACATCTGCGTGTGTGTAAACTGTGGAACTTGTTACGAGTCTCAGTGCACTGCCAAGTACAGTGTCATGCTTTATAGTATGCCAACTTCTGGACCATTTAGGAACACAATATTCTGCTGAGGCATATACCAGGGGTATGCAATCCCTGGCATGGGTGCCAATGTGTGACACATGAATGCATTTTGCTTGGCGCACATGCCTCAGGATGGACATCAGAAAAGGAGCCAGGGCTGCACTGCCACAACAAGGATTGGGGATTGGGCCCCTCACAGCTCCTTCACCATCCATCCCTGACCTGCCAACATCTTACAAGTCAAGGTTGCAGATGCTTTTGGCACTTTGCCCAAAAATGTTGCTGACCCCTGGCATATATTATTGCAAGTGCAGTGGTTCTGATCACTTTAAAGTTGGCACCTCATGTCATACTGGCTAACCATCTTAAGGCAGCTACCCGTGCAGAAACTTTACTGCTGACTGCCTGAATGTGATGTTTATAGGTAAGGAAACGGTCTAATGTGACTCCTAGGTAGGTTGGAGTATGTTCATGAGGAAGGATGTCGTTGTCTACCCTGATATTCAGTGTGTTTGTGGCTTGATGATTTTCCAGGTGGAAGAGTGATGATACCAATTTACAGATGCTCAACTTTAAGCACCACTTGGGAAGCTAGTCAGCATTGAGTTCCATGTCTTTTCCAGTTAGAATCATAAAGTTAGGGTTGGAAGGGACCTCAGGAGGTCACATATAGTCCAACCCCCTGCTCAATGCAGGACCATCCCCAACTAAATCATCCCAGCCAAAGCTTTGTCTAACTGGGTTTTGAAAACTTCCATGGATGGAGTTTGTACCACCTCTCTAGGTAATCTGTTCCAGTGTTTTACTACCCAGGACTACTACAACTGCAGGACTTTGCACTTGTCCTTGTTGAACCTCCTGAATTTTCTTTTGGCCGAGTCCTCCAATTTGTCTAGGTCACTCTGAATCCTAGCCCAACCCTCCAGTGTATCTGCTCCTTCAGTCATGTCTGTTCCTTAAGCTACTATGGCAATCCTTGTTAGTCTAAAGATGCCTTAAATTGGTAACTTCAGCTATCCTAGGGACAGAGCTGGCATCAGCTTTTGCACTATTTTGAATGTAATAGTGTGCTCTTTGCAGTATACACTACACATGGCTTGTAATGAGGACTGTCACAAATAAGGAGGCATGGGAGCTAGCAAAATGAAGAGTTAAGTTTCTCATTGAAATAATGAATCAGAAGATCAGATATCACAATGGAAAGAATTCCAGCAAGTCCACAGTCAATCTAGCACGGAGTTCAAAGTGAGTCAGCTGGCTCACAGAAACATGTTTGAACTCTACTTTATGGTGGTTATGATTTACTTCATGTTTCCAAAACCAGTCGCATCCTTTCCCCTTATTTCAGTGGCCTTTGGGTAAGGTGTTCAGAGATGACTGTGCTCCCCTGAGAAGTGGGGGTTGAGGAGTCCTGTGTTATGGTCCCTGCTTGAAAGACTGTTGTTGCATTTCGCATAGAAAAGTCATTAGATAAAATATCCCAGCAATCCCTGGGGCAGGGACCAAGTCTCAGGACTTCCCCTCCCCAGAGATTACCTTGATCATTGGGTTTGGAGATATGCTCTCTCTTACCATCCCTATGAGTAATCTTGTTCCTATGAGTCTTGCATTCTTGCTTGCCCAGTTTCAACAAAAGGGGTGGAGAGCATCAAGCTCTTTTGGGCTATTTGTCAGCTCTGCTGAGCACTTGCTGATCCTACTGAGGACAACAATAGTTAGGAGTTGTAATTGCATCAGTACCTAAATTCCCACTTATGTTCGCTTATCTTTTTAATTATCTCCTGTTTTCAGAAGGTTTAAACTTAAGTGGAGGGGAGAACTAATGCATGGTTTTCTGCTTTCCCTGTCTGAAACACGTACAAAGAGTTGCTGACATTACTGGAACAAATGCGTGTGTTGTGCTTCTACCACGGAAACAGGTTCACGAGGTATACAGGGGCCCCCTGGTCCGGACGGCTTGCAAGGCCCACCAGGTCCTCCTGGAGCAGCCTCTGTTGCTCACGGATTCCTGATAACTCGACACAGCCAGACAACAGAGGCGCCATTGTGCCCACGAGGAACAGCAAGGCTGTACGATGGATTTTCTCTTCTCTATGTCCAGGGAAATGAGAGAGCCCATGGCCAGGACTTGGGTGAGATGCACTGTATGCAGTATCAGTGGGAATTTTCTGAAGTAGCAAGAAACTGTGGTTTCTTCTCACAGTTCTCTGGTGCCTTCTGATCTCCAAGGACATACCAGTTCAGGAGATCATTCAGATAAAGGTGGAGGGGTTATGCTGAGATCTACCATTACCATAGACTTGATCTCCAGTACTCACTGGAATCCATGGCCTAAAAAAATGTACATTTCCTTCAAGCACAGTGAAATGAAAATGCCCCTTCTTTCTCTATTCACGTGGGAATATTTCTTCCTAGGCACTGCCGGTAGCTGTCTGCGCAGGTTTAGCACCATGCCCTTCATGTTCTGTAACATCAACAATGTTTGCAATTTTGCATCAAGAAATGACTATTCCTACTGGCTATCCACTCCAGAACAAATGCCCATGAGCATGGAGCCACTGACTGGGAAGAGTATCCAGCCATTCATTAGCCGGTGAGACGAAATAGACTGTAGGATTTGATGGGGGCTCTGGTTAAGTAGCGCACCTTAGGCATTTGTGGTTTAGAACCTGAAGACTGGACATTAAGAGGTGATAAAAAGACTAATGAGTTATGTGCAGTCTCTGTGAGAAATAATAAAAACAGATTATTTAAGGGAGGTGCATGTGTTACACTTGTAACATGCCTATGCCTAGATCTAAAGAAGGCCCCAGAGCAGAATCTAAAGCCCTGCGTAAGAGAGATATGTTGAATTAGGAAACATTTAAGTGTTGAAGCAATGGATGTTTGACGTTAGCAGATTAAATCTACATTTTAAAAGTACTAATAGACTGAAGGCGTCCTTTGCCTTCTCATTTATACACTTGCAGTTAGCTTTAACAATGTAATTTGGTTTGTTTCCCTCTGTAATGTGTCAGAGGCTGTTAACACCCAGGAGGGCAGAGTTCATTACCCAAAAAGGGTATGGTTATGTGTAGAATCCATACTTATGGCTTTGTGGAGGCATGCCACTGAATCTGTTAGTGCTGCTTCTTATTCTAGTGAATCTTTTTAAAATTATTACAAATAAATTGATTTTGAATTCTGGCTACTTAAAAACAACTACATATTTATTGGTTGCAAATATTCCATTGCCTAGAATCAGTCTTGGGCGATTACTGGCATTGCTTATATAGATACAACTCTAGCTGAAGCCAATGGGAAGCCAGCCTGTGTGAGTGGATATGGGTTCTAAGTGTCCAGGTAGCAGTTAGTTAAGAATAAAAAAATGAAAGAATGTATTTCCTTTGGGTTGCTATTTCATCTTGCCTGTAACCAGTATTGCTTATCCCTGCCATGCAGCAGTTGTTTGTGTGGTTTATGTGAAAGGAGTTGACATTTGGGGTCCATGCAGATGAGCACACATGCGTGGTATGTGGTGCTGCAGACCCATCTGCAGTGCTATACATCTCACATGCAGGTGTTCCCCATGCTGCTACCTTGCAGCATGGGTGGCGGTTTGACCCTGGAAGATCCGGCTGCTGACCGCCTGGTGGCTGCAGCCATGGGAAGCCCCTGGGACACAAGGTAAGGCTGCTGATGCCAGCACAGTTGGCCTCAGCAGCCAGCAGTACAAGGTGTTTGCTGCGGCTACTTGTCCCCAGGGAAACAAACGTCTTCACTTGTCTGGACGTGCCCTTAGAGTCCATTTTCGAGTAGTTGCACAATTTAAATACAGATCCATTTCTCTGACTGGCATAGATGTTAGCAGCCTCAGATGATGACTTAAGGGCTCACTGAAGCCAATGGGAACCTTTCAGAAGCCTTTGGACCAGGCTTACATAAATAGGAGGATCAACTCTGCTTGTTAACTACTGACACTGTAAAATCAGGATTAGTGTACAATAGGCAACTCAGTGTAGAAAGCTTATGCTGCCACTGCATATCTCATCTGTTCTGTGGATACTGTATACAGATTGTTCTGATATGTCTCTCTGTTGTTTCACTGACTCATTTGGAACGACTACTTTAAAATGCACAGTGTAACATGACCCAGTACTACTTAATTCAGTTACAGAACTGGTTGAGAGGTTATTATATCTGAGCTAGTAATACTTAAACCCTCCAGAAATAAAATGCACCATAATTTATATCAGTTAATGGAATACATTATTTTAATGTCCTTCTTTTATTTTTTGCTTCTCCTAATATTCAGATGTGTAGTATGTGAAGCTCCAGCCATGGTCATAGCAGTCCATAGTCAGACCATTCAAATACCATCGTGTCCACTAGGATGGGATTCTCTTTGGATTGGTTATTCTTTCATGATGGTAAGGACCATCTCCCTCTCCCACCAAAAATTACACTTACTTCTGTTTTGTACTAGCTGCTTTGGGATTTCCTGTTACAAATTACAATGGCTGCCATTAAGTAGGTACATACTTGTCATTACTAGCCATGGCATCTGCAGTGTTAAAGCTATTTCTCACTGTTCAGATCCCACTGTAACTGATAACCCTAGTAGATTTTGCCTTTTTAAGGGTATTACTGCATATACTGCATTATATCAACGAACACAGCAAAGGATTAAGATGATGATTTTTGAAACCAGGCACCTTCTCCTGGTGCTTACAGCTCTCAATCTAACTGACAAGTTGTCTCTTTTCTAGCACACAAGTGCAGGTGCAGAGGGCTCTGGACAGGCCTTAGCATCTCCAGGATCCTGTTTGGAAGAATTTCGCTCAGCCCCTTTTATTGAGTGTCACGGTCGTGGTACTTGTAATTACTATGCCAACTCATACAGTTTTTGGCTGGCAACTGTAGAGATGTCAGAAATGTTTAGGTAAGAAAAAGAAAGCTTGTTTCTTAACTATCGTTTCTAGTACAGTGAATACATGGGGA
The DNA here is from genome assembly GCA_030014935.1 of Caiman crocodilus. Taxonomy (NCBI): domain Eukaryota; kingdom Metazoa; phylum Chordata; order Crocodylia; family Alligatoridae; genus Caiman; species Caiman crocodilus. The sequence goes on from JAGPOW010001327.1 coordinate 1,443,160, forward strand.
ATTGGGTTTACTTTTAAAGACAACTTGCTTGAGAAATTTTTTATGAATTCCTACAAACTGTGTGGTTATTGTACCTTTGACCCTTGTTTTTGTGCCCAAACTATGAGAGAACCTGATGTCAGTCAGACCTTGGGCAAAGTATATGTGCCTGTCTTGCATTTCATATGACCAGTTTTTCAAGAACTTGCGTAATTAGTAAAATATTTTACATTTTGTCCAGACTTGCTCAGGTGCATTCTGTTGCCTGTTTCCAAGGCCTACAGTCCATTTCCTCTTAACCCTTCTTCACATTTTCCAAAAGTAGCCCCATTGAAATGCATGGATCTGTTTCAGGAATACTCATTGTTCAGTGTAATGATGGCAGACTTGGACCCTGAGTGATCACTTCTGGGTTTTTCCTTGAACTTTAAACAGACTTAAATACTGCACCTGGTATTTACAGGAGGAAAACCATGCTGTACTAACATTAGTGGAAATTCTGCCCTGAACTTCTCTGGGGCCAGAGTATCGTCCTAGGATTCTGCAAACTCATCAGGCTTCTACTCTTACAGTTTCTTTTACAGTTCCCAGTGGCTCAATTTTTATCGCCATGCTAGAAATTAACAAGTATGCAGATAAACTGAGAAATGGTACAGAACTAGCTATATGCACAAAAGGTGTTAGAGCAGAGGTAGCCAAATTGCAGCATGGGTGCCACAAGTGACATAGGCAGCCTCTCTATGTGGCATGCATTAGATCAGGGAGGGAACAGGCAGCATTGACAGATCAGGCGTGGAGCATGGGGAAGGAAGCAGAAAGCAAAGCAGCAGATAAGGCAGGGAGCACAGGCTGGGAGCACAAAGAAGAGCAGCAGATCAGGCAGAATCAGAGTGACACTTGGAGAGGGTGCAGAGCTGTTTTGTGGCACACATACCAAATAGGTTGGCCTACACGCTATTAGACAATCATAGTGGCCATCTATTGCATGGAAACAGATTAATTTCCATTGAGAACAACCTCGTAGCACTTTGTTTTAACATTAGGTAGTCATTGCAGGGGGAGTTATCAGTGACAATTAACAAGTCTTCAGGAATGTCTGCTCTGGCTCAGTCTCAGGAGTGCTCTTTGGCACATGCTGGGCGCAGGCCTTGGCATCCCTTGTTACATCTGTTAAATGCACTACATTACCAAGAGTCCTGTGACAGTATGAATATGCTGTTCCTGACCAATAACAGCACACACAGATCTTTTAATCTTACCACTATGGTAAGTCCCACAGAAGCATAATTTTCTCTTCTTTTTTTCTTTTTTTTTAAATAATTACTTTATCCCCTTCAATTTTAAGCAGTGGCATTATCTAGGTGAACCTGTAGATTAATTTACTGTGACCTGTAAGCACACCCACACAAGAGTGGAAGTAAATAATGTGGTAATTCTGCCAATTTTCTATATTCTCTCATGGTACAATGACATTTTTTATATCTGCTGTTATGAAATCTTTCCATTCAAAGAAGAAGCCCAAGGATTGTAGCTGTAGAGCATCTTGTTGAAGAAAAATACTTTGTAGGGTTCTTTGTTTCTGCCTGAGGAACATAATTTCTGGAAGACAAAAGTCATTCTTTACTTCAGCAAGTGCCTGTGAACTAAAGCCTTGCTGTAGGCACTACGGACTGAAGTTGTTTGCTGGCACAAGACTTTCCCCATATTGAAAGTCTGGGCTGAAATCAACATCTCAGCTCCCATGGGAGTTTAGTACTGCAGCATAGCCACAGTAAGGGTGTTAAGCACATTCTCATGCTGTGTTTCAGGGAACCTCTTGACCAGTTCTGCAAGCCCCACTAAAGTGGTTTGAAGCTCCCAGGTAGAGGGATGCTGTGCTGAACTGGGGCTTCAGGCTTTATGGACTAAAGTGGGACATACAAGGCAAGAAGCTTCCACAAGCAGAAAAATAAAAGCGCTAACCTTGTGTTTTTGCATTTCCACCTCCAGTAAACCTCAGTCAGAGACACTGAAAGCTGGAGACCTGAGGACACGAGTTAGCCGTTGTCAAGTTTGTATGAAGAGGACGTAACATCCTGGAGATTTTTTGTGAAAGTTAAATTCCTCGGGTGCACTCTCCTCCAGCTGCAACAATGGTGCTACTATGCAGAAAGAACAAAGCAAATCCAAACTGTTTAACTGATTCAGGTGTGCCTCGCCAAAGTGCCAAACCAAGGGCTGCTTGGTGCATGTTGGACAAAAGGATTGAGACAAGGAATTGACCTCTTGAAAATGGAAGAGATGCTGGAGGTTACAAAGGATCAGAAGATGAAGTTTTAATTTCTCTCCCAGTATCAAAATGGCACCCACCTTTCTGATCAACCAAAAGAAAAAAAAACAAAACAAGCCACATGGCACTGAGTATGTTGAAAGTAACAAGACTGCAGTTTTGAAAAACATTTTCATGGTGCTACTAACCCTACCATATCCCAGGTTTTAATATGAAATGTTAAGCTTATTTCTCTTTGTAAGTAATGAAATGTGTATATTGTGTAAACACCTTTTAGTTCACAGTTCCAGTCATTTAGACACAAGCCAGCCTAAAATCACTGTTCAAAAAAAGTGTATGCTCCCCTCCTCCCCAAATCTACTTTTTAAATATCCGACAGGACTTTATATCCAATCTATGGCAATGGGAGAACCTATACCTCTTGTACCAAACTACTACTGATTTTTAAAATTTAAATTCTTCCCCTAAGTGCCAGTCAGACTTCCTTCGGGAAACGTTTGTACAATAATTCTGTAGTCCTTTTGGTCAGAGTTTTCAGCGTTTTACTGTACACCATGCTATCAGTGGTTTTATTTGTGCTTAGAAATCCTGAACCATTTTAAAAGGACTTTTTCTATTCTGTGAAAATATGTGAAATGCTTAGCCATATCTATATCCTTTTTTGAATAAATCAAGTCATAGTCAGTTTAGCAGTAGCCGGTCTGGTTCAGCAAATATACCCCTTTGAAATATCCAAATACCAAAGCAATTAAGATTATGCTTACAAAAAAACCTCTCTTTACTCTGAAGTGATATATATATATATATATATATAACACCCAGAATAGCTGTACACTCTGAAAAACCTTATGAATGAAATAAAACAAGAACTGGTAAAACAGTCTTTTCATAATATTTACACGTTAATCTTTTTATCGGTCTTATGTGAATTGTATTGATACACAGCCAGTTTACACAATGCAACAGCTTTTGTGTATGTATAGTTCACATAAGGCCATGAAAGATGGTGCGGTTCCTTGTTTATTGCATTATTATTATTATGTAAGAATCCTGCTGTGCGTGTCCTAGATTGTCACAACTTGTGCAATAGCTGAAAAGAAGTGGTCACTTTTTTGAACACTGTCTGTGATTGTTCTGTTTCTGTGGTCAATACTGTTTCTTGCACTTATGTATAAGCATTTAGGGCTCCCCAGCAAAGGGAGTGTCTGCTTGTTTATTTTCCAGATGGTCAATCTCTTTCTTAATATTTTAGTTGTATTTTCCACTTGCACCATTTATTAGCACAAACTTAGCCTGAGAATTTCTATACTGCTTTATAAAGGTGAAGTATTTTTCAGCTAATTTTGAGTAATGTTAACTAATTTATCTGTGAGCATGCTAATGGCTATTGTGCATCTGCTCCTCCACTTCTGCCACCACCCACAAGCTAGACACTTAAATGACTTTTAGATATATAGAGATAATCTATCCTTGCTGAAAGCCAAGACATAGGATTGAGCTTGCTGAGCTAGATGGCAAAAGTTCTGAAAATAAGATGAGTGGTGACTACGAACGCATTTGAGTAAGTATGAAAATGGTCATTATACTAAAGTTTACATTAAAATAGAAAAGCTTCCTTTGTTGTGCTTGAAATGTAAAGTGCAGTTTGTGGGCCTCTCATTTTGTTTCTACGCTTGACCCTTGCTTGGTCTTATGCTGACAGAAGGCTCTTCTGCCTGTTACCTGCAAAGGAAGTGGGCAAATCAGCCACATGCTTCCTTCAACTTGAAGTTCTCTCTCATAAAACAAACTCAAGCAGAACCAGCTACTTCTGCTGTAGTCCCCAAGCCAGAAAACTGCTAACCATAGCTCCTTCCCTTCCAGCCTTAACACTTTAACTTACTGCTGCTTCCTGAAAGCCTTGCATCATGCCCTAAAAGTCCACACAGTCAGAATGTTTTGGAGCCATCAAGAAATACGTTGCAAGTTAATGGCTCATCAGGAGGATGACTTCCCAGCAAGCCCTGGTTTTTGTTTTATTTTCCAATACCAAATCAACTGAGTGCTTGTACTGGTAACAGCTGAGCAGGGGGGCAGCCTCTCAAGTGTTCTTGTATTTGGGAACCTGTTGAAAAGCAGGAGTGGGGCTCCAGCATTCTACATGCAATTTTCTATACCGTGGATTTATATTCTGCAGCATTTAAAACCCTAATGTTTGAACATCAGTAAATCATAACAAGTATAGTTCCAAGGCTAGCAGTGGCTAAACCACTTACTTCCCAGTTCCTACCTGCGAGTGGTGAAGCTGCTTCCCTCTAGTTCCAGATACCTATGAAATATCCTACTTAGAATGAAAGACAGCAGACAAGCAGCACATTGGTTCATGCTGTTTAGTTGCCAACCCTGCCTGGTGCATAAGCTGCTCTGTTTTGTATGTCATTTCTGCCATGAAGTACAGAGAAATGCTAGAACTCAAAGCCTGAGCAAGTTGAGCTTGACGTTGTTTTATTCAAAGAAAAGCAAAGCCCTAAAGATGAAAGATGGGTTTGTAGCTCTTGTTTTAGTTCTCACCTCTGCTGCCAATTCCCTGCGACTGTAAACAAATCACTGAATCTCTCTGGGTTTTAGTTTCTCAGTTCTAAAATGGAGAGAATTATGATGTTCCCCCACCTTTCGTCTTACTCACTTAGATTGTAAGCTCTATTGAGCAGATATGTCTCTTATTACATGTATGTGCAACAACAGGGGCCCAGTCTTGGATGGGACCTCGAGGTGCTATCGTAACACAAAAATCATTAAACCAGAGGTAATCCCTTCTGTTTGCAGGTTTGTGTTATTAAAAGTCAAAAGATTCTTTGAACTGGTGGAAGTTCCAAGTCAAATCCCCCTCAGGCAAACCCAGCTTGCTCACTTTTTTTCCAAGCTGGATACAAAATTGGAACAGGCCCACCCTTCAGTTCAGATGCAAAAACATCCTAGGCAGTTTCGCTGCTATTAAACCTGCGCTCCAGCCTGACAGAGACCCTAGCCTTGAACCAGAACCTAAGCCTGCTCTAGACATGAATACCACCACCTCCCAGCTGGAATGAAAACATTTGGATTGTAGATTTGCAAAGCATTTATTACAATTGCTCCCTCCCTCCCCCTCAGTGAGTCTGACATTTTTCTAACTAGAGTATTTGCTCTGTTCTTGGTATTTGCATAGAGCCAGGTTTATTCCTGGCTTGCCTGCCCCAGTAATTGTGTGTGAAATGTGTAGGCAGCCCACAATCCCATAGCAGCTATATGTGGATGAGGTTGTTGGCCACACGAGGGCACCATTGGCTTGTACAGACAACTGAAGCAAGAGAAACTTGACTTACTGCAAGTGCTTACATCAGCAATGGCTTTAACAAACGCTTACTCAAACGTGAGCGATGCAGATAAACTTTCTTCATTTGCTTCAATCTGCTTCGGAAGCTGAACAGTAAGCAGTTTGCCCAATGGACTGGAAGTCTGTCAAATTTCATAGCATCAGCTGCAACTTTGGCTGCCCTGCTGTGTCATATCTTAAGGCAACATTAAGTTGTGAATCTTAATTTTTTTTCCAGGTCCTTCTCTGCACCATTAACAGAGGGAGACTGTTTTTTACCACTCTTAAGAAAACAGCATCAAACTTTCTTAGTCCTAGAACAGAAGGTATGCATCGGCTAATTTTACCTTATAACCCCAAACACTTAGTCAGTATGAAGTGGAACTGAAGTATTTCAGAGAGAACCACAGTCAGAGTAAATGAACATATTTCCACACTGTTTGATTTACAATAGATTAGAATGTCACCTGTCAGATTCAGTCGGACACACTTCCAACCGGTACAGAAAGGCTGCTTCCTTCTGATGAGAGGTAGTTAGCCATGTTGGCATGCCTTGTATCACAAAAGGGCAGAGAAAAGATGCCCTAGTTAGTTGGGGTTTTTTTTAAAAAAAACATAGTTGTGCAACTTGAAAGGATTCCACTTCCATTACCTAACAAACTGCTCCAAGGCTGAGGTAGCTAAAAAGATCTTTTGAGATGACACTATCTGTGCTTTGTTATCTAAATTACATGGCATTTCCTAGCATACATGCTAATCGCATGAGTCAGTGTGCTGCAGAAACTGTAAGGAAGTCTCTTTTGAGGGGCACCACTGGGGGAAATTCATTCTGCTGGATTAAAGACTATGCTATTTTGAGCAATATGTATTACATACTTATAAACAGGTCTTTCCCAGAAGCAAGTTAAGCTTTAGACAAGCCAGTGCTGCTTCTGGGCATGCAGTACCTCTGCTGCTATGCTAGTTCCATTGGAAACAGGCTGGGAATTGTGCAAGGCCAGCCTGTGATAACTTAGCTTTCAGGGGCATTTTATTGACAAGAAGCAGGACAACACTGGCAATGAAAGGCAGGACAGCAGTGATGGAACAGAGCATTTCAAAATGTAGGACAGGAGTATCTTAAGAAACTTGAATTGTGCAGGGGAAGGGTGATGAAATCAGTCCAGTCTGTATTAGACTGGTAACCACCCCACAAACCATCACAACTGACACAGGGGTTGAGATGAGCTAGTTAGTAAAGCAAACTGCTTTTTCCTAAAGGCACGCCTTGTAGCTTAGGGGTGAAGCACAGCATGGAGGCATAACATGATAGCTACTCAGCTAACAAGTGATTTCAGCATCGAGGGATATTATTCACCTGTAAGTGTAAACTCTTCAAGGCAAGGATTTGAATTGATCCCATGCCTCATGTAGGTTTTTCTCATTATAAATGTTCTGAGAGCTGAAACAGATCCAGTATGCCCAATGTTTCATGGGAGTGAAGGAAAAAGTCCTAATCCTAAAAAAAATAGTAGTGTTAAGGGGCAAAAATAAAGGGAAATGGTAAGGATATAAATTTGTTCTTGTTAATGTAATAAAATTAACCAGAATTTAGAGGCCACAGTTTTATTCCATCTGATCTCTAGACAAATCACAGGTAAAAAAAAAATAAGCATATACAACTGACAGATAATGTCAGCACTTGAATGACTTCAGCTCTACAACCAGGAAAAAAAAAACAACACACTTATGTGGCCTCTCAGTCTACTGCACAATTACTTAACTTATTTCCATCACATTTCTACAACAAGTTTGCTGGGCAGCACATGTGCATTAAAGCTGGGAAATCTGAGACGTTTTGACAACAAAAGTAAAAAAGGACACACTTAGCAACATCCCTCTTTTTAATAGACGCCTTAATCATTGCCTTCAAAATCTTAACAGTCTAATTGCCTTCTGATTTTGATTGAAGGCTTTTCCCTGGTTAAAAGCTGATACAGTTTTGTCTGCTAGTCACCCAGATGGGTTTGAAACTATGAGCAAAGCAAAGTCCTTGAAAAACTAAAGCGCTTAGCATAGTTCAGGTCTAATGAACCCTTTAGCAGCAAAGGCCTCTTAAGCAGTTATTGTGCGAGTGTTGCAACAGTCTTGACAGTGTTTGGATAATTTTCACTGTTTATTTACTGCTTCTATGGCCATTTCTGCCATGTACAAGTGCTGTTTTCTTTTTCTTCTGCAGCATACAGTGCTTTCTATAAAATGAGGCCCTAAATAAGGGACTAGTTAGAACAATCCTATTTTTACAGAAAACTTAAGAGGACCTTATTTTGGTAGTGATTCAGTTTAGTACATTAATTTACAGAACAGAAGTGTAAGATTTCAGCTGAGCATCTTGAGAATTCAAGGCACAGATGCAGAGTTACCATGACAAGTCTCATTCATGGAGAAAAATAAGGGAATTCATTTCTGGGCAGCAATTAGTTCAACACGCACGTATTCTGAACTAACTCCTGTTTCAGAAGGTCTATATATAAAAATGCAAAACAAGGTAGTATTTTCTTCGTGCTTTAAACATTAAACTGAAGAGACAGTAAGCTTTTACCACCTATCACATTAGAGGTGGAACCTGGATGGCTAGCCCCAATTTAAAAACACACAGGCCTCCTTCAGCCCGTCTTTGAAACAAGAACTGACAGCGTGTTCACCAACACAACAAGGCTGCTCCCTCTTGCAACCAAATGTCAAAGAGGTCAGGCCCATGGTATGTTGTTTGGATTATTTAGTAATTACAGATAATCTCTATCAATGGGTATGGAAGTTAGTCTGAATAGTCCCAACACTTTCCTCTAAACTCACAGTACCAGTACCTGGGGCTGGCATTTCATTCAAAACCTACTGTTCTCTTTGCACCACGATTCTGTTACAGACAGAGCTCTCGATGGTTTGCTGCAATCATTTACAGTTTAGACTACTGCGGGGGGGGGGGGGGATTTGATTTCTGATGGTCTGAAAAGCAGGTTCATGGCATCGGATTCAAGCTCCAGAACAGTATAATAATACTGTGATGACAACACCCCAAAGTACTAGCACCCACACGCGCGCGCGCACTTTCTCTGATCAAATAAGACTCACACGCATGGAGCTACATGAACACTTATTTACTGCAAGTAGCTCTATGGAAAGCCAAGTCAGATAAATATAAACACTATACAGAGCTTCAAGCCAGTCTCCCAAAACCGCAAATGCGATGTGTTTACAAAGAAAACAATGTAATAATATTTACAATGGAAGACAAAGCCGGATCGATCAGCTCAACTTTTAAACAGATCTGTGAAGCAGAAATAGCAAATATAATGAACAGTTTCAACCATATATGTTTTAGTTTGTACAGACAATAACTGTCCAATATCAAATTAAATTTACAGGACAAACATTGTTCCATCATTGGTATTTTTGTATTATACAGCAGCATAAACGGGTAGCTGGAAGGTAGTATACATAGTGATATGTTTTACATATTTTGAAAACATTCTTCCAGCACAATACTGAATAAATTAGTTGCTGTAAACTAAGAGATTCAAAAAGATTGCATATTTATTATGCCGTACCTGTTAGTATTTGTACCACTATAGTTGAGGTTACCCATTTACCTATTTATTCAGCATTTATTGAATCAGTGCTGTATATTGTACAATGGCAGCCTCAGGACCTAATATGAAATAATGTATGTAACACATCCTTTTTCTTCAACACAACCTTTTTCCTTTCACATTAGATGGTTTTTGAACTAGTGTCTTCATCCGAATTTCAATTTATTAAAAAAAAATAGATGTAAAGCTTTTAAAAAAGCTCTCTACACATTGCATCATTCATTTACCAAAACCCAAAAAAGCTAAATGGCAAGATAGTATCATGTTCTATAAAAGTGGTAATATTTTTAAATTATCAGCATACATTTAGCAGCAACAAAGTACTGTACCGACTACAACTTCTCTTCCAGATTCAAAAACAGGTCTGTGCTTTTAAACTCTGCAGAAACAGATTTCCTGTTGTTGGATACTGCATAAACTGACTGATACCAACTACTTCTGCAAAAAGGTCTTCGTAGTTTAGTGACGTACATTTTAAGACTACTCAAAAACAGATTTAGGTACACATCACTGAACAGCAAAACTGACGGTGTCTTATTCGTTATACACACTGTACTAGCATTTGAAAGGTTGTATGTCAGAGGTGAGGCGGCCCTACAAAACACTTGTACAATATACCATGTAGAGGATTACCAGCTGTGTGGTGCAGTACAGCATGAGGATTTGTGTACCACTTTTAAACCCTTTATCTAAAGTCAGTGCCTTTTTATTATTATAATACATTGCATGTACCAACTAGTGTCATGCTTTTTAAAGATCTTAGCAGTGTTAACAAAAGCCTAAACTGATTTCAACCAAAATCAGTATAAGAGTGATGCACCTAGCCCTGATTTTTCTACATTTCATTTTTAAATTCCAAATAACCATGGTTTGTACTTTTAGGCAGAATGCTAAGGACAGCATTAGTTTGTGAGCCAACTATTTACTTTTCCCCCCTTGTTATACAAAACAAACATGGTCCCAAATTAAAAGAGGACTTTGGTTGACAGTAAGATCAATTAGGGTGGTTTCTCTTTAACAAGCTACCACATACAAACATTACAATGCAGAAATCATAGAAAGCTGTAGAAGATTCTGCACTTTCCCATCTGAATTCATGAAAAGAGACTTCGTATGTTTGCAATTCATATCTATAAACAAATAACTATGAGGAAAAAGAAAAAAAGGAAACATAAAAGATAACCAGCCCATTAATCCTACTTTGTACATACCAAAATTCGAAGCCACAAACTTCAGTTTAAGCTCTGACAGACATATCATTAAAATACTAAGAGCTATGATCAAGAAACACCTCTTGTATCATAAGCAAAATAAGTGAAAAACCAAGAAGAGGTCTCTTCATCATAGACTTAGGTTCAGTTAGGTGGTTCTCCCCTCCCAGCCCTCAAAAAAATTCTCTCACTGTGAAAATATTTCTAAACAATGCATGGTGAAGCTATCACTTATCAACGTACCAGAGAAGTAAAACCCATGCTAAATAGACCATCAGCCACCAGCCTTGACGTCTCAGAATATGAATAAAAACAAATCAAGGGGAGAGGCTGAGGGGGAAGTTGTAGGATCTCTCCTCTTCAGTATTCACGTTGCCTCCAAGTAGATAAGCCGGGGAAAACCAAATTCCAACACCAAAGCACAGCTATGAAAAAATCTTAATTCAAACTAACTCAACTGTCAACAGCTGATGTCTATGAAAAACCATTAAAAAGATGTGTGTCTGTGCTGGTGGAAGTGAAAATAGCTGGCTGGAGTTGAGCTCTGCTTCCAAAAGCACCACACCGTTTCTGGAGCTACCAGCAGAAAAGTCTTCTAACAATGGTTTCCATGGCAATGCAGTCAGTCTAGAAAGAAACAAAAAATAAAGTCAGTAACACTTGAACATAAATTATCCTGGGGAAAACAATTCTCTTGAAGAGAAGATGTGGCGTTTGCCTACCACAAGGGACATTGCTGAACACAGGAGGACAACTGTTCTTAAAAAGGGGGGTTATTAAGCAAAGTACAAGCATCAGGAGATAAGACACTGACAGGAACGAGAATGACAAAGCAACCCAAAAGAAAACAGGTCCCAAGCCAGAGTCCACCCCAACTTCCCAGAGAGCCCTGCCAGCTGCACAGGACTCTGGGACAGCAGCAAGTTTACAAACGAACTACACTGCATGTTGCAAGTCTGATCAATAATCTCACCATTTCTACTATCAAACGCACCACTTGTACTTAAGTGATTCCAGTACCCAGTGACATGCCATCAGGTTATACAACCTTTATTACCACACATGCAATGCAGAGGGCAATATGACACTAGCTGTAACGAGGGCTGTGGCAGCACTCCCATTCCTAACAAGTCACTCCTGCTATAAAGCAAGTTGTCACCGTCACAAGGAGTGCAAGGCCTAGGCCAGGTGCCCAGGTTTTCTGAAATACCCACTTGATCATGAACTCAGACATGGCAAGCAGCACACGTATGGGCTGAGTGTCAGGTGCACCTGTCAAGATGGTTCTCTCTAGTGCCGAAGAGGAAGTCAGTGTTCAAATGAACAAGAAGTTCTCAGTTGGTATCAAAACCAACAAAACATGAAACCAAGCTCAGAATGGAGGAAGATGAGGAACTGTAGGAACAGAAATACAGCCACCTCAGAGAAGAGTGTGGCGTCTGTAATCCAGGTGTGCACACATGGACACGCTCTCTCTATTCTGGAGACGTTTAGAAGGAAAATGGCAGTGAAGAGCATGCGACTGCACCTCCTGCAATGCTCCGAATACAAAAAAAGAATCCTACAGCAGGGGTCAGCAACCAGCAGCCCACGGAGCCAGGAGCCATTGCCCAGATAGTGGGGAGAAGCTGCAGCAATCAGTTCTGCCATGCCTGAAGCATTGCTGACCCCTGCTCTGCAGGGTCATCCAAATCCCTTGCTGACCCAAGCAGCTTTCTTCCCTGACCCCCAGCAGGATCAGCTTGGGTACCTTTCCTCTGGACTAGAAACCTGCAACTCTAGCCAGTCCATCTGACTCCATTTATTACCCACTTGATAAAAATCATATCTGTCTCTCAGTGTCTTTACCTTTAAAAATGGAAATAACAACACTTAGCTTTTGTTAGGAAGAGTATGCTGGGACCACTTAAAGACCTTTGTAAATGCTATGCATTTATCTTCAAATCTGTATGATTAACCTACCAATTACAAAGTATGAATCTGAAACTTCACCTTGTAAGTGACATAATTGTCTAAAACCTAAACAAAATGTACTGAATAACTACCACGCTGATACAGGGTCTCGTACCTCCTTTTTCTTCATAAAAAGGAATTTCACTTAAAAGAAAAACAAAAATATAAAAGCAAGAACAGCCTGATTACTACAGAGAAGACTCTCTCACTCTCTCTTCCAGGTGTGAAGAAAGTCCCTCAAACCTTCAAAGCATTTTATACTGAAAGTCTTCTAATAATTACACAGTAAAGGCTGGCTCAGTCACTTCAAATGTTAATCTCAAAAGTGAGCACTGCACTGCTTCAGAGCCATCTTAATTAAAATAAAAGCACTGAAGAAGATATTTTTGTTTGTCATACTCTGCAGTTTAGCTAGCAATACTTTACAGAACAGAAGTGAAGCTAAAGGCATCACTTTTTGAACAGTTTCCTTCTTCAAAAACAGGATGGTTTTGTTCAGGATCAAAGGATGAAGGGCTAAGCATCACACTTAACAATGAGTCACACTTCAACCAAAACAGCATCCCATTGCTCATACTAATACAGCTAAGACTTTCATATTAACCTATGTTCACTAGGAATTAATGTTTCCCACCCCCTCCCTTGCTTTGGATCTTCAAGTTTACATAAAAGGAAACTTCAAAAAGTATCTAAAAAGCTTTTGTCTGTACATTTTTCCTCCACACCTAAGTTACAAGACACACCTGAAAGCTGTTTGACTAGTTATTCTAATCTCTCTAAGCATTTCCCCAAAACATTTTGAACTCTAAGATTGTCCTGTTAAACAGCTGTGCCCTCAAAGTCATAGAACTCAAACTTCCAAGTCTTTTTCTTCTTATGAAATCCTGGAATAATTACTTGCCAATTATATTTCAAATGATTAGAGATCAAGGACTTGCTCTTCTGGAGAGAAGGAAACCGCTCACCTTAGAACTTGGTTCCCTTGAATACAGGAGGCAAAATTCAGAAGGAAATGTAAACAGCACCAGAAACTTCAAAAGTAGTCCCAGTTGGTGCGGTAGGCATGCAGGGGGCCAGAAGAAAGCCTATCCAGCCAGGCTTTATGCCAATGCAGACTTCTTTAGTCTCACAGGCCATTGTAGCCATGATGTTTAAATAAGGGAACTCTCTGGAAAATTCATGCCCCACCTCCCCGCAATACCCTTTTCTAGTCTACTGTGAAGTTAGTTTTATCTTATATTAATGAGCCAAAAGAAACTGTAAAAAGGTGTCAAGCAAAGCCTTGTTCTTAATGCTTATAGGTGTAAACATAACTTACAGATTACCTACGCCCTTGTCCTATCCTCTCCATGAGATACCCTGTCATGGATCTCAAGCCTCTAACTGGAGACTGGAGACCTCCAGAGTAAAGTCATGAAGGGCTCCAGCTTTTCCCCAAACCCCGGTCACAAAGCTGAGCCTTCTAGTCCAGCAGCATAAACACCACAACGGACTGATGTCCTCAACTCTCAGTGCCCATTTTTTCAATCAATGCATTAATGTACATGTGTACTGACGTAAACGCAAGAATGCCAGCCCACATCAAATGCAGGACCCCTGAACTCTGAGGGGATATAGAGCTACAACCAATATCTTGCAAGATTTCCATCAGGGACCAAGCATACTTACACTTACCACAAGTTGAATGTACAGCGTTTGGAAGTTCATTCCTAGCTAAAGACTGACCACAGCTGGAGAGGCGCATCAATCATGTTACCCACAAGAGATCAAAGAATTCCTCTATTCCTTACTTCCACTGGAATCTCAAGAGGCTGCTGAGGTTTCCCAATGTAGAGACATGCCATGGATACTGTGTCTACAGTTGCAGTCATAAATCCTAGGGCCAAGCATCGTCTAAACTGTGATTTTTGAAAATCCCTGCTAGGTAAACAGCGTCCTGAATTCTGCTCTGGACACAAACACGTGCTGGACTTTGCCTAGCAGCATCCTTTTCAGTTTTGTACTGCAGTAATCTATAAGAGGTACACAAGTTGGGACCAAAGTTAAGCTTAACACTGGACCCAATAAGTCTGATTTGCATTTGCACTAAGAACTCTGTACATGACAGTATCCAGGCATCTTAAAGAGGATGCCTCTTTGTAAGGAACATCAACAGTGCTAGAGAGGTGTAAAATGAGTTCTGTAATAAGAGTAAGGACCAATGGCTCCTAAATTGATTCTGAGTAGATGGTTCTGCAGAAGAGAACATGGGCACATTCAGTAGGAATGTGAGGGTGTATATGCACATGTGTAGCCACACATGCTTCCCACTCTCCAAAACAACAAAAGCAAGATTTTTTTCTAGGTTTTCCAATTCCTCTGTGAGTGACCAAGCACGTAGGTGTATACAAGTGTACATAAGGGAGGGGATGTATACAGCTAGATATATTGGGAGGAGGTAGAAATATATATAGACTATATATAATGTGTGCGCACATGTAGTTGTATATATATAGAAGATATGAATATATATAGGTGTATACACATGGGAGTGTGTGTGTGCGTGCGCGCATATGCACACAAGAGAGAGCACAAAATGGATGGATGGATGTGGGGAGGGGTGTGAACGCACACCACCCCCCATATAGACACACATACATGCTGACCACGTTTTCTATTTCATCCACTCCCTCCCATATTTTCTCACATTCAGTGTACAAGATAGATGTACACCTTGCTTTCGAAAGGCAAAATGAAGGAAAAACTCTTTCCTTGTCATAAGTAACTGAACAGCAAGCAGCAGTTAGGAAGCTGAGTCTGCTCACTGTTCTGCTCCCTAAAGTGCAGATTTTTCTTTTACTTTTACCTGGTAAGCAGCAGAAACTGCTCTTGCCATATTTCCTGAAATACAATGCACACTCCAATTTCTAGCAGCTAGTTTTTGGAGGAAAAGGAACATGCTGCATGTGAGAAAATAAGGTATATTCATCAATGAAGTATTGACAAACATATTTGCATTGCCTGCTGCTTGTACCTTTACAGACTGTTAGATGGCTAGGCCTCCTGATAACATGATTTTCTATAAATCTGGTTGGCTCCCCTCCCCCAAGTCTCCACAGTGCTAGATCTCAAGTTAAGTATATTAAATATGAAAACTGCTAAGTAATATTACTAAATACACATTCATACCATTTAGTGATTAACACCGTGCGTCTGTATCTGTGCCTCATCACTGCTTTTAAGGAGATGGTAGGAAACAGGCCGTCTAAAAATTATAAAAATGAAATAGAAAGAAAAATGCCAATACCACTACAATTTAAGTAACTGAAGACAAAAACTGATGCTCTTCTCAAATGCGGAAAAGCAGTTCCCTCTTCAGAAAGATGCATCACTGATTAAAACTGTCTGTTCAAGGGGGAGGTCAGAACATCAAAAGCATTTCATTTACAAAAATAAAACTTGCCAGTTTGGTATCACCATCACTGATACGTACCTGCAATAATGTTAAGATCCAGTTCATGGCATTTGGGGAATTATTCAACAACCTATTTCATTCACCGTTTGCCTTCAACACCAGAACTGCAAAGCTTATTGTGACAAATCTTTCATAAAAGGCCAACATGCAATTCAACAAGAAATTAGGGGGGAAAGCCACATTTGTCTCACTAGATTAGATTCTAAACATGGCATACACTTGATGGGAACACACTTCTAAGGGGCAGACATTGCAATTTCCATTTAATTTCCTGCAACTGTATAGTTAAGTTTTCACAACAGATAAAAGAATCAGAATCCAGATTAAAGAAAGGAAGAGGGCATTTACAGAGAAAGCCATCTCATCATACCCTTTAATTCTTCTTAAAGAATTAATTTCAAGTAATATTAGTTTTATATGAGGGACTTGTAATGAAACATTTTAACAACCAATTTGTGATCGATAGAAAACTCTGCTTTGATGCAAAAACTGAAAGAAGGTGAAACAAATCCAGACAGACTCAGAACTGGACTATGGGGTAAAGTGTCATTCAAATTCTCTCTCGCATGATTAAAAATGTCATGTCAAAGACGCAATGAAAGTGCTTTCTGAAGATTACTATCAATGTTTTGTTTATTTCCTGTATTTTAAGTTAGAAATATAGTACTTCCAACTCCTGCATAGATCAAAGGCACTGGCATAACACCAAATTCCAAGGCTCACGCTGTTTAATAGACTACAGGGATCTCTATGCAGCCTCAGGATCTGAAACAGGTGTTCTACAATATCAGCTCCCAAGCAGACGTCCATGAACAACTGGTGGTCAACATCATCATGGTAAGGGGTCTAAAGCTGGTCTGTGCGTTACATGAGGCTCTGACACCTTTACAATAAATATCAATTAACAGGTTTGAGAAGGGCATATGGGAGTTGAAGAGAAACTCTGAGCACTGACAGTGGTTTCTAGGTCCAGAAAGCTTGGGAAGCAGCATCTAACATGCTACTTTGCAGCCACTACAGCAATGGGCTAGGGGAAGAGAACTGAAGTGCATGCTAATTTAAACCTTTCAGATAATTTATTTTCATAAAGTCTCTCTCATACTCTCTTTACACACCAAGCAGTAGTAGCTGGAGTGTTTGTTTTCTTGTGACCAGATACAGTCTAAATTCTTATCCTTTCTTACAAGCACTCATTTGAAATTATCAATCTTTAGAACAGCTCCAGAAAGCCTGCTCAATTTGTTCACCCAAATACCACAACAACTTCAAATGTAAATTAGGTAATTTGGCACACATTTAATTATAGTCACTTGCATGTGCAGTTACTACTACTGTATCTACAAATCAATACCCTAATTCAGAAAAGCATTCCCATTTAGGAAGGCACTGAAACATATGTATGGCTTTGAAGACATTTACCACATGCTGGAAATCTTACCGAAATAAGCGTCTAAGTAATCCTGTTCAAATTAAATTTCATATATATTTTGCACCTATAATCTGACTGACCTTTTAAAAGCAAAACAAAGGGCTGTCATAAACTGCAGGAAAATAAACCATCTCCTGAGAAATCTTCTCTAATACAGAATCCATTTCACTGGATAAAATTTAATTCAGAAAATTAGTTTATCTTTAACAACTTCCCTCCAAAAATTAACAAGTCTATCATCAACTTTCAGCACTGAGATGTGACAAGTAGAGCATTTAGAAATTAAGATGTAGGAGAGTCTGAAAGCCATCTTTACAAATGATCACTTCATTCAATTTACAAATTCATGATCTTGAAACTCCACTCCACAATCCTAGAACACTTTAATAATGTTCTTAGGGAACTACCCCATACCTCAAGATGTCCTTATTTTGCAAAGAATAAGCTTATCTTTCGCAACACTGGTCTCTTTTGTTTTTGTTTTGACAAACAGTAGCAAAATTTCTAGGAAGCGTTTATGGATACACCCCTGTTCTCTCTCCTTTCCAGCTGCTCTTAATTCTAGGAAGTATATTTACACACAAGTTGGAGGACATGGGGGGGAAGCCTATCTGAAAATTCAGCTTGCACAGGACAGTCTAACACAATTATTTACTTCTAGGCAAAGTTCTGCCTCATCTGCAGCAAAGTGATGTCTGCTGAAAGTGTGATGTACACCATGCCTTCACAACTCCCCCCCCGCCCCAGCAACTAAGCATTTAGACATTCAAACTTTCCTTTCCCTGAACGTAAAAAGCACCAAAATTACTTTCTACTTGCAGAGATATGCATGTGCAGCAAGCTTCTAAATTACAGTGACCCAGATCCTGAGGTGCAGACAAGGCAGCACTTGGCAAAGCTTGGGAGAGGAAGTCAGGCAGAAAGGTGATTTTCAAGGTGTCTTTGTAATCCCTGATTTCAAACTGGCTGTTCTGCGTCTTGCTAGAAATCAGCCAGAATCTCACACTGGTTACTTATGGCCTGGAGAGGCCAATCTGGAAGCATGGAATTATCAATGTAAGGATAAATCTAGCCACAGCCCTGTTCTCAATCAAGACTTTTGCAGAAGTGGACTGAGAACAAAACAATTTTTTTTACCCACGTGGCTGCACCAGAGTAAGCCTCCAGCATAGACACGCAGCACTAGTGTAAAATGAGGCTTCCCCTAATCGGAAGCAACAATACAGTTTCAAATACGCATAAATTACAGGGGTGCACATGCATCAATGCTGGGGGTTTGCACCAGCACAACTACATGAATGCGACCACACAACATAGCCACAGTGGTACAGAGACCAACTGGAGAGTCCCATAAACAGAAAAGAAGACTGCAGCCATCTGTCAAACTTGCAGCTTGCTTGTGCCATTGGAGAATCAGCCCAGGAAGATTTATTTTCCATATTTTTCCCCTCATTGTGTTCAACCCTACTCCCACTAGAGTTAATATAAGACTGTGTCTATCAAAAATTACAGCCTTGTAGCTGATCAAGTTTTTGTTGCAAACCAGCCAACTGATTTCCTATTTAATTGCAAAGGAAATGAAAAATTGACTGAAATGTTATAAATACTGCTTTTTAAAAACAAACCTATCTATCGTGCCAATTGAAAGTGTATGTAATTTGACATAGAGTTGCTAGAACTGCTGCTCTGCTTAAATTTCAGTTTTAAAATATTTTTCTCCAAACATCTGGCTGTTTCCTTAAGTGGTACAAGAGGCATACCACAATAATTGCTTCTAAGTATCTTAAAGATTATAATTTAGGAAGGGGGGAAAACACTAAAAACAAAGATCCCTCTGCCTGGCAAGCAGTCAACTGTGCCCTATCTATGCAATTAATAGATCAAAGAAAAGTGTGCTACAAAAGATCCACGTATAGGAGTGAATTGGGGTCTCCCCCTTTCAAACAACTTTTCAGTAAACTCCTTTATATTAAAAGTTCTGTTGGGTTCTCTCTCTGCCTTCCCAACCAGTCTACTCACCAGTCACCATTAGTGAAGATGACATACTGACTTCCAAATTACTTACGTTAGCTGCTCAGATCAATACTCCAATACCTGATATTTTTGCCTTAAGAATGGCTGCTTCTAGTATGTTATAAATGACTGCTGATGGCAAAACAAAATTCTAGGTATTGATATGAATGGTTTGTATTTAAAGATAAAAAATAGTTGAGAAATTCATTGCTAACACAGAGTTATGATTATCCAATGTTCTCCTGTGCCCTTCCAGAACATCTGGGGCAGCGATATCCAAACTTCTGAAAATTTGGAAATGCAGAGTTTACAAATACATTCACACACCCTTAACTCTAAGCACTGCCAATGAGAACTACCTACATGCATGCTATCCTTGCGTCAGCTACAGTGGAATAGTGGAGGATTAACCGGAGTAGATTGGAAGAGCTCTAACAATGAGCAGACTGTCCAGGCAGGCCATACACATATGGAAATGGGGATTGAGCCTAAACCCCATATGTGTGATTGAAGGAAAGGGGTTCAGACATCCCAGAGGCCTCATTTCAGTGCTGCATTAAGGAGGTCTTCTCAGGGGCAGGGCCCAAAAGCCTTTTTTGCTAAGGGAACTGCCAGCAGACAGGTGAAACAGGAGGCTCTGCATGGGTCTTGCTATTTTGGCTGGGGGAAATTTGAGCCTCTCTGACCTCTGCACATTTGCCAGAATTCAGGAAGACCCTTCCTCTCATAGTGAGGTGAGGAACATCTTGAGCTGGTAAGAAAAACTGCAGACAAGCTTCTTCTCTAAAACCTTAACAATTGGGGTGGTTCCAATAACTTTGAGTATGCAATAACTAAGATATTTGTATATGCCATGTATTATTACCTTGTTCCCCACCCCATTTGTCTCTATCTGTTCAGTTTCATCTTTTAAACTGCATAACATCTTTAATTTATACAGCATTTAACAAAAAAGGAACCCCCACCCTTGCTGCCTTATAGATGCTAGCACAACATAAATGCATAATAATAGAAAGAGATACCATGAAATGATACTATTCGTGCATGCATGAAATGATACCATGCAAATTCTGAAAGTCGCACCAACACTCTGGCACTTGCATAGTTTCACATGTATTGTCCAAGTGATTTTCAGACTAAATCTGGACAGTTTAAGAGACAGCTTTATAAATCCTAGCTCTACAAATTCAATCTGGAATCTAAAAATCAACTTTACTGGGGGGAAAGAAATAGCTCTAACACTTATGCAAATCTGACATTCTGCAGTGAACAACAGATTCTAGGCACCCAGTTACAGTTCTTTACAGAATACTAGTAATGAAGAAGTGAAGAAGGGATTACACAAGTTTTCTAAACAACAAGCCTGAAGTGTAATGGAATTCAGCATGTCTTTTGGATCCCATTCAAGATTATGTTTTAAGCCAAATTTCAATAAATTGTTTGTTTTTAAACAAAGGAGGTGCAGTGGTGAAGTGCTGGTATGGGTCCAGAGGCCTGAGTTTGAGCTGCGCTCCATGTTCGAATTGAAGGTGACCTCCAGCTGTAAAGAGTAGCTGGTCACTCCAGTTGGAGAACCAAAGGCAGCCAGAAGTGATACTAGCCACATGGTTCTCTTCTGTGCCATGGCTAAGCTGACATGCCTTTACCATGCTAGGCCAGTGGGCCTGAGGGACCTTTATAAAGTGCCACAAAATTTAGCAGACCTAGACACTTATTAATATTTTGAATAGGATTTTAGTCTGAACTGCAATTATATTTTTCAGTTCTTAGTCCTTTGTACAATTGAGGAGTTCAGCTTTATTTAATCCTTAGCTGCTTCACCACGTTGGTAAAGCTCTCAAAATTTCAAATGTTTAGAGTGTTCTATATAAAAGTTGGCAACAATCCCCACCACCACCACCACCATTTTAGCTTTTCACCATTTGTTAGAAGTTATACAACTCACTCAGCATTTCAGCGGAAGCTATAAGCAATAAAACAAGCTGGCTTGGCACGGGTGGGCTATAAGAATCACTGCTCTCTGTGGGATGAGGATGTCATTTAGCTCCTACATGTTTGGAGGCACTGCTATCTTTATATTGAAGGGTTTGAGAGGTTGGTTTAATTTTATAGGTATTTTCATTAACTCCATTCCATGACAGTTACTTTCAGAAACTAACATCAAGCAGAAGAGATTCACAAAAACTTGATATCCCTCTCACAGCCCCTCCCCCTGCACTCTTCCCCCCGGCCAAAAAACCCTCACAAGTCCTCTGCTACAATATGGGAGCCAAAGAAAAGACCTCATATTTACAATATACTTCTAAACTTTTTGCCTCTAGAGTAAAACTAAATGTCTGCATAAATTTTATTAAAGTAAGATGCTCAATATTCAATTGGAAGTCAGCATGATCATTCATTTTTATAAAAATATAAATCAACAGAATTCAATGAGCACCCATGATGAACTTTGGGTGTCGTTTCCCAACTGTGAAATTCATAAGTAAATTGGATTAATTTATAGCCATTGCACAATTTATGGCCACTGCACAATCCCCTGATAATTACAGACCAACCTCAAAACAAAAAAAGATATTATTTTGACATAAATAATCCACCCAAAGCATCAAAAAGGATAGGTAACTGCAAGAAAAAATGGAAGTGTTAACCCACATAACTTGTTAGCTCACTACACCAAATTCTAAAATGAGACACCAGAAGTTGTATGATGTCCATTCCCAACAGTGTTACACCATATGAAACAGATAATTCTTACTCATCAGGTTTTGTTCTCTCGTTTTGGGTTTTTTTTAATCTTTGTTAACACAGCTTTTTCGTTAGTGTCTTATTTTCTGATTTTTCCAAAAATTATTTTTCTCAATGTATATTTTCAATTAATGGCGACAAAGTTGGGGCATCACTGTGTACTATGCCATTTCTATGATCATTAAAGACAATTATTATGTTATACACAAATTATAAATAGCAAGGAATCTTGTTGGTTCAGTTGTTACCCTATTATTTAGTTTAGGTTTTTTAAGTTTTGACCAGTTTTATTATTTTTTTGTGTGTGCGCAGCAATGCCTGAAGGCTCCTGTCACACAATGCTAGGCACCGGGGACACAACTCTCTTCCTTTGAATACTTATGAACTAGTTTTTAATACCCCACATAGTAAATGATCATGTGAACGACAAGAGAGAAAAACAAAAGAGTCTGCACTATGAGAAGGCGAGATTGCCATGTCAGAAGGTGTAAATACATAAATAAATAAAAATCAGTACCTTATGAACCATCATGGCTAAAAATTAAACATAATGATCACACCATGAGGAGACAGTCCTACTAAGCTGAAAAACCAGGTTATTGGTTCAATATTTGTTACTAAGCATTACTTCTCTAAAATGTATTGTTAAACTTCAGGAAATGTTTTCAAAAGTTACTGCATTTAGGTTGAAAGGAGAAAAGCTAAGCTTTTAACAAGGACTAGTGCAACATTTCCTCCTTCTAACCCAGGCAACACAACTCTTTTTGAAATATGAAAAAAAGTCTGCTTGTAAGATCAGAAATTCAACAAGTCCCTACTGGGGAAATGAACCACAGCAAAAGTACAGAACTTTAAAGTTTTGTCAGATTTACATGGTAAATCTCCAACACTGCAGCAAAAAGAGATTTTTACAAGTTGGAAATCATATTCATTAAGTCACCGTATTTCATGACCTACAAGGGTTAGGCAATTAGTACATTTCTCTTTTACCAGTGCTAGAAGAAAAAAATTATCCAGATGCAGACCCCGTTAAACATCCATATGTACTTGTACTTAGAAACTATTATGCATTTCAGATTTGTCATCCTGTCACCCTTACAAGAGTCAAACTTATTTCCTTTGCCCTACTGCAGTCTTCAACTATGTTACAAATTCACACTGATCAAGGGTCTGCTTACTACCTGTGAAGGTAGACTACCTCAGCTACCTCTGAAGCTCAAGAATGTTTAGAAATATAGATTCTTCTTTTTTTTTTTTTTACTAGAATAAAACCCATCAGCTTTTCTTTCTCCCCCAGTTACTTTTAATGACTATTTGTTCCCTTTTTTTTTCTTGACTTGCCAGGTATCATTTTAATTCTCAAAAATACAGAAGAAAAGTTTTTGTGTTTCAACTTGTATAATATAATAATCCGATCATTAGGTTGCCTTTAATATGCTAATAAAGCTACATGTAACAAAAGACAAACACACATGAATTGATAGGGTGGGCCAATAATGTCCAGGTCATTACAAACTATTTAAAGATGACTCGGACAATACAACACATTAGATTTGAGCACAAAGAACGGTAAAAATTGATCCCCTGCCTCCAAAGAGAGAGAGAGAAATGTAAATTTAACAATTCCACCCCCATTTGTTTTTATTACTCCAGTCTCCTTTTAACTGGACCTCACTTGATGCACTCCTCTATCTGAATAAAATGTTATTTGAAATAAAATATGATGGGTATTCCTTCTTTTTCATGTTCAAAACAACTCTGCCTTAGCAATTTGAACACTATTCAGTGAAGCAAAGAAAACGTCCCTACCTCTCAAAAATGAGCACCCAGAGCTGAACTATATCGGGAACACAGGTGATCTTATATACATGTCAAAATACGCCACAGAAATACGACTTGCATCTTAGTTCTAGTCCATTCTTATCATGCAAAAGCTACCTTTTGCCACAAGTCAACTGATTCGGAGTGAAGCAGATTTTTACATAATAAAGCACAGCACACATCCTGTTTAGAAGTGAAAAAGGTAATTTCATCTATTACTATTGTGACTCCACAAACATTCCAATGAGCAAGCAAAAAAACAAACAGCAGCAGTCCTTAGGGAGCCATCCCCCATGGAAAGTAATCCTAAATGGAATCATAGACAGTTTATGTAAGAACTGAATAGGCTTTGCACAGCATTGATACTCCCCTCCATAAGAGGAATGAGGTCCTTCAAATGTAAAATTAGGATGGGAGTGTAAAATTTCAGATGCAATAACAAAGCACTAGTCCAAAATTATAACAAAAAACATAACAAAAATCCAAAAAAACAGATCCAATTTGGTATGGAACTGGAAAAAACAAAACAAAACAAAAAACACTTTTTCCCTACAGGCACAAAACACTTTCTAGCGCCGATGAGAGGCACTGCTAAAGGTAACTATTCCAGCTTAGGCAGACAAGAAATCTGTCTTTGGGAAGAGCAATTTAACAAACCTGGAAACGCGTCTCTGAATACTAGCTGCAACCAAGGATTTCAAATCCTTCTTAAGAAACAAAGCTGCATCTGAGAATTAAGTGAAACCAAAATGTTATAATTTCACAGTAGCGGGAGCATTATTTTTTCTTAATTCATATTTTCTTGTTAAATTGCAAGTAAAACTAACTGATTTGGGGGCAAAAAAAGTCATAATTAATTCACTCCCACACTACACAAAAGATGAGAAAAATCTGTTCCATTTTCAATAGTTCATCTACAACTTCAGAAGTGGTGCGATGTATTTTAAGCATGGCAGCAAGTCACTCAGGTTGTTAAAACGACATCTGTTTCTACAAGATTAAAATGTTTTTACAAGAATTATTATCCCTACCACATTACTTCAAAGATCCATGGAGTATGTCAATGTTCAGACATATTATACTAGGAATTTCAAGAAATTTTGTAATGATTTTATGCTTTAAAATGTTCTTCCAATACAAAAACACCTCTTTTTGCAAAGAACTTTTAAAAGGCCCATATGTCTCAAATCCAAAACCAGTAGTGACTGTATTGGCTTGGTATCCAATAAACTATAATTCTCCATGTGCAATAGTTAAAGCTCCCAAACTGATTCTGTTCCACAATGAACAACATGCATCATTTCCCTTTAGGTTTCCAGATTCTAGATGAAAGTAACTCAACAGTCTACAAGGGCTCGTCTCGCTCATAATTCTAACACAAAGTCACATGTAAAATTCAGAAACATTTAGAAGTCCTTCCAGCTCCAAAACAATTAGCGTCAGAATACTAGATAGAGACACACGAAACATGATACAAAAGTAGAAGAAAAATGTGAGGTGATATTAAGCTGAACTTCACATTTAGTCAGAACAATCAAATGTTTTGTTTTTAGAAGCCAGAGTATCTAGATGGGTTTACCAGTCTGAAGAAACATACTTGCAGTATATAGACAACCACTACAGAGTTTATTATTACCCCATTCTCATTATCCTTCTAAGTCTGTACAAGGTCCAAGAACAAGGTATATATTAGCTAAACCCTGTTTGTAGGAGCTTTAGTGTTCTGTACTCTAGCACAAAATCCCATGACTAAGATTCAGGTAGTCACAACTACAAAGTGCTTGCATATTAACATTGTGTAACAATTTCATGAAGAAGAAGGTGTTTCACTAATGATCTAAAATTTAAACATGAGAAACCGGAGTTCTGCACAGTTGTTTTTCTATTAACAATGTTCATCAGAAACCTCCCCCCCACAGGAGTTCCATTTTGCTTATACCTAAAATAAAAGCCTGAAGGCAGATCAGTTCTCTTTTTTCCATTTAGAGTTAATACTCTGCCCCTCCTCCACCCAATTTCATGAATGGAGAAAACGTGACGGGTTGATTCACATCACTGAACCTGAACCAGATGAAATTCAGGAAGCAGAACGTCGACTCAATGGTACACAAGGAATCATGCTCCTTTCGTACAGAAGCTGCAGTTAAACCTGCAGAACCGTAATTAGATTTTATTTTTACATTAGCCCATTTTTTAAATTCAATACCCCTTAAAAAAGCAGCTCAGCAAAAGTTAAGTGATTTTTCTATTAACAATACAACTACGCTTAAAAGTTAACTGATGTGTTTATGGAGGAGGAAGTTCAAATATACTAGAAAACTTTAGTTATCTGTAACTTTTGATTGATTTATCCTAAGGGATAGCTTCTATTA
This sequence comes from Caiman crocodilus, assembly GCA_030014935.1. Lineage (NCBI taxonomy): Eukaryota > Metazoa > Chordata > Crocodylia > Alligatoridae > Caiman > Caiman crocodilus. Next base: position 1,469,366 of record JAGPOW010001327.1, read on the forward strand.
AAATTCAAGAGCAAATATACAAATCAAATATACTCAATTATTTATATGAGAAAGATTTCATTATATGCAGGAGTCCTCTTAAGAGGGGGTTTTAAACAAAAAGTTTGAGCTACGAGTAAAATATAAACAGGTATGTGAGAGTGCACAGCTCTGATAAAAGGCTTCAAACTGTACTTAACACATTACATTTATTTCAGAAATATATTACGTGTCAGACTGAAGAAAGAAGAAAACACTTTGTTGAAAAACAAGGTAATTTTCTGCTTTTTGTTATGGTATTATTACAAATACATTTGGAAGAAGATAATATTCTTAAATATTAAAATGTAAGCCTCACCACAATACAACATGGCTACATTTTCTATACAGACTTTAATAAACAGTAAAATAACAAAAACATTTCTGTATACCATATTCCTGTTTCAAGAGTAGCATGTGGATGAACATTAATATCCCTATAGTTCAATCTACCCCAACAATTTATAACTTTGGAGAAATAGATACAGGACAAAAACTTAAAAAAAAAATAAACTAAGTGGAATACTGCACTGAAGATCTGCTTGTTCACCACTGGGGTGGATTACCCAGAAAGTGAATACAATTCACCCCCTTATGCAAAATTGGTATGCTTAGCTGTAGGAGAAAAAATGATTCTTTCAAAAGGAGTATATATTGTAATAGTTAAAAGGCTATGATGAACCTGAAACAACAGTATCGACTACTATATACTTGCCTGAGCTCCCTGTGAATTCCCATAGTTTTAGGCACGGGGTAATTAAAAAAAACAAAACATAAAAAACCACCAAATGAACAAATAAGCCAAACCCCCTTTTTGCCCACCCCGCTGTGGAAGTCCTACTTATATGGGGGAGAGTGGGAAACCACCTGAATGTATAAGGGAAATGCTCAAACTCATTATTGGCAAGTACCACAAATTGGAGGGAGATTATCAATCAAAGCTTCAAGGATATTAAATTTTAGATATTTATAGAAACACTGATAAACATTTCAGAAAGAAATATAAAATTTCTTGACTGAGCGTCCCCTTCAATAACATATTAAAATGTAAAATTAGTACTAAAGCCAGAATCAGATCTTTTTTGCTCTACGGATAATTATACTTTCCAGAATATAATTATAACATAGGTTTTAAAGCTCTATGGGGAAAGCTAAGGATCAGTAAGGTCTGGGTTTTTATATATGGATTTTTTAAACCAAAGTGGCTCTTTCACATACAATGTGTCTGTCTTACTGGGCAGATCCTTTGAAGTGTGCAAGACTAACTTTGGAAAAGCCCTTTTTAGACTGGCATCTTTTACTATCTTCTATATTTGATTTTAACTGAGAAAACAAAGGAAGAAAAAGAACACCAAGACAAACCACAGATTTCTGAACAACCACAAGAAGTGGTGCCACAGTCAAATGATATGCTAGCTGAGTCAGGCTTCCAATTTCTAGTATTAGAGGCTCTACAATTTAAACATATAATATCTTTAAGCCGTAAACAGTAAATCTAAATATTTTTAAAGTGCACCAAATTCAGAAGTACTCAGTTTTCAGCTTTTTACTGTAGTCAGAAGTCAGAAAAAGTCCTACCAACAGAGAAAGGCAGGAATGGAAGCCACTACACTTCAGTGGTGAGTAAAAGATAACTATTAGTCAATTCCACTGCCCTGTTTTTCTGTTTACAAAAAAGTGGGCAAATATCAATGTTTAACAAGGATTAAACATTACACTTTACCGGTCACTAATTATTGACTATTAATAGCACCATATGTACAAAGCAAGAGATGAAAAACCACTCCTTCCAACATAAGTTTCTCCTCCCTGCACAGGTGAGAGAGAGAAAAGGTCATTAGTGGGCCACCAGAGGCAGGCACCCAAATATGGATCATGCTGCCAAAGTAAAGCATGCCGATTCTAGGATTTCACAAACATGGTGCGCTTGCATAAATACCAATATAAGCTTTAAGAGTTAGAGGACATGTACAGAACCACAGTAATAAGACCCAGCTAAGGAACTGCCATTTCCTATGGCCACCAGAAGAGCAGAGAGCTTAGTAGTTGTTTTCTTGTCTGTATATGAGTAATCAGGCAGTAGTAGCCATTTTCCCCAATTTGTTTATTTGTGATTTATACATGTGAAACTTTAATCTCTTAAATTATTTAATCTTCTAATAAGTCAAGGAAGCCAGGACAACCTATTTTGGAGTTTGCAATGTTTCTGGACCCAAAGTATAGACGTCAGAGCCTGCCCACTTGCTGCCTCTTATTAAAAAGCACTCTGGGTTTTCAAAGACCAGGGGGCTTCCAACCCAGGAGGAGATGGAAGAGAATGGGAGTTTATGGGCCTAATAATGCCCTATACTCTAAATGAAGCCAGACCTGAGGGAACAGAGCTGGAAAGCAGAAACTGAAGGGAACAAGTTTCTAAAAGTTGTAGGAATTTGTCTTCACCCTCTCTCTCGCTTACCAAAAACTTTTCCAAACCTTCCAAGGCATGGATTCTCCACTGACTGTGGGGATCTCAAGAACACAGATTACATGGAAAAAGCTTCAAGTTCTGGTTAGCAGGGATGAGAACACAGGTTTAGCTCTACCCAGATTCCAAGCACAAAGAACAAAATACTCATTTCAGCCATCTTTCAGATGTAAGAGTACTGTATTTCAAATCATGATCAGCTTTTTAAGCCCAACTTAATCTTTTCCATCATGTGGCCCCCATATTATATTAGAAACAAAATAAAAGTTTGGGAACCCTCCTTAACAGCTAGCCACAAAAAAGTCATTTTGACCTCAGATTGGGAATCAATGATTTAGAACATGATTAAGGTCCTGTCGAGGTTTTACACAGTCCAAGCTGAGATCAGTCTGGCAGCACATTAAGCTACCGAGGTAGAGCAAGTTAGCTAAATCTAAGCCCTGAAGGCCAGGAACTACATCTTTTACATTTGTTGAGGATCTACCATACTATGGTTCTTGGTACAAGACGAACTAAAATAGGATCATGCAGGAAAAAAAAAAAAAAAATCACAGTAGTATTTCCCCATTCTAAAATTAAGACAACAGAATGATGGATAATACTATCAAGTATGGCATCAAATTAAAAAAAGGGAAAAAAAGGCAAATGAAAGTGTTAAAAAGATTACAGACCTTTTCTTGCAGCCTTACACTTCAAACCATCAGATCTGGTGAAGTCTATGCTTACATAAGCTCCACTGTCCAAATTCGAAGTACCATTTTGGAGATGGCAAGTTGGCGTAGCAGCATTTGCCTCACATCTTATAGAATCATCATGTAAATTCAGAGCTATATAGTTTAAACCATTCTGAAATCCAGTAGAGGTATCTCTGGACATTTTGCTTTCCTGACCATCGGTAATGTTTTCATCAGGTTTCAACCAAACATTGTCAAATGAGGCAGAGCTGTGTCTTTTGCTACTATCCGTAAAGAAAGAAGAGGAAGTTGTCACAGTCCCAGCAGAAGAAAAAGTTTCAGAGCTGTGCCTCCTTCTGCCCTGCGGGTCGGCCCGAATCACTTTAGGTCCCATTGGAGGATCAGAGCTAGGAACAGAGAAGCTACTGTTACTAGCGTATCTGTCCACAATACACAGTCTATTAACTATGGAAGTAGGACTGTCTATCTTTATGCCACTATTAGATTCAGTAGCAAAAGGCCTAGGTGGTGTGGTTGCCATGTTGAAAGTCATCTCCGTGTAATCATCAGTCCTATTACTTGTAGTGCTAACACAAGCAGTACCAAATGAAAGTCTAGCATAGTCAGCATTTGGCTGGTTTCTAGGAACACTGGAACTTGCATAAATTGAAATATCTGTTAAAGAGTTGGACAGTTCCTTTGTTACTTTTGGTGATTGTACATCAAGGTCAACACTCATATAATCAGAAAGCGGTGACTGTCTATGGTCGCTGCTTGAGCCTAGAGATGACGGAGAACCTTCTGCAGACAAGGAATATGGTGTATTACTTGCTTTCTCACTGAAATCAATATTTATGTATTCACCAGGGCTAGCTGGCTCAGGTGGAACTGTACGATCATACATTCTTGGTATAGTATTACTTCCTCTCGTGCCTAGTGGAAGCCTTGTAGGTCTGGTAGCCCTGTTCTGTGCGAGTCCTTCATCTGAAGGTTTCACAACCGGCGATTTAGAAATGCCATTAGCTAATGCCTCACTGTTGACATTTTTTATGTTTTCTTGTCCTCCGTATAACAGTTTTCCAGGTGATGACATCGGAACGTATTCATTATGATCACCATTCTGTCCTGATAATGTCTTAAAGCTTCGCGGCAGAGAGAAGTATGAACTGAAAGCTTTGGAAACAGAGCTGGTATGAATATAATTCGACTCACTCGGCTGTTTTGGAGGCGCTGAATTCCCAGGTGACATATCCATATACTCATTATTTACCATCTTATCATTCCCCCCTTTAGAAATAAATCCGGTTAAAGGGCTTCGTACAGGTGAAGAGCTAGCCCTTGGAAACATCATCATATATCCTCTGGAGTCCACCTGAGATGACGACCAAGAATTATTAATCTGTTTTGGGACAGAAACACTTTTAGGAGTCATTGGCAAATAATCACTGCTGCTTGTGAGAGAAGATGCAACTCCAGGCATCATTGGCATGTACCCATCATCCCTGGCTTTACTCCTGCTTTGGTTACATAGAGAGTCAAGGGTAGCATCACTATAGTCAGATACCTGGTTATCTTTTACTTTTGGTGATTCAGAACAAATTAACTGTCCATGACTTCCTGCAGACTCTTCATTTAATAAAGCTGTGGTTTGTGTAGTTTTCTGCTGCACTGCCACAGAAGTTGGCTTAGTTAGAGAGTAAGTTCTTTTTCTGAAACACTTTTCAGCCTCCATATAATCATCTTTTGCACCATCCTCCGTATGCTGTTTACTCATGGACATGTATTCGCTTAAACAATTCTCTTCTCTGATAGGTGGCGTGTTTCCAAGTGAATCTGGAGTATTACTCCTGACACGAAAGTACCTGAAATCCCCAGGGCTAGAGCCATATTCGTCAGAAGAGATAAAGCCACCATCGCTTGGAGACCCACAAACAGATGAGCTGGAAGGCCTAGTCAGCGTATCGGAAGCAGAACCATGACCACTACTGGAAGAAACACTAATGGGACTTGTAGTAGAAGGGAAATGAGATACTGGCAATGAGGCAGACCTGGTGTGATAAGAAGAGCTGAAAGCTGCTCTGACATATCTTCCGCTTCCTTCTTGGCGGCCCAAGTTCATCCTTGCAGTGTTTAAATGGATCAGACTCCCAGTCACTGATCTGAAAGGTCTGGTCATCGTTCCTTCCCCTTCACTGGATGTTCGGAAGCGGTATGAGCTGTTGCTTTTCGTGGTGGGCGGGGTTCCCCCAGCAACACTCTCAGTTCTGGATCTTCTCTGCAAACCAGTCTGACTAGGGGGCAGGTTGCCCAAGTGCCTTCTAGTGGTGATGAAAGAGATAGGGTTAGTACCACTGCCACCACCAGAAGACTGGCTCTTGCTGCGGGGCCTGAACTCCGCAAAGGCCTTGAGAGCTTTCATAGTCTCCAGAAAGGTCTCGTGCATGTTCTGGGCAACCACCGAGTCATCCACTTGCATCCAGAGCTCTCCGGGCCCAATGGAAGCAGATCTGCCCACCTCAATAAAGAAAAAGTTCTCCGAGTGGCCACAACGGCGGATGTTCATTAGCTGCAAGTGGACAGAGGGCACTTCCGAGTTCAGCTTGACTAGGTGGATAGCCTTGCTAGATAGGCACAACCTGTAAACCCCAGTCAGGTTCTTAGTCTGTCCCAGTCCCTTGGGCTTCACATTGACCTGCCACACCTCCTTGAACACCGTGCCCGGCCTCAGCGCCGCTCCGTAATGCTCATCGTCCTCGTCCAACTGCTGATCCGCTTGGTCCTCCTGCTCCAAGAAGCCCCTCTTGCTCTGGCTCATGAGCTCGCTGATCGCCTCGTACCAGGCCTCCTGCTCTGCTTCGTTCTCAGCCAGCATGGCAAAATATTCATCCTTGGTATACAAGGCAATGATGTGCTTATGCTTCGCGTCTGCCCGCCGGCTGACAGTGAAGCACTGGTACAGGGGGATCACACGCTTGGGAGGGGGGCAGCACAGGGCGGCAGACCCACCCGCCGCCGCCCTCAGACTGCTCTTGAATTTCTTCTCGCTGTCGTAGTACTCCAACCGTGCGGGGGCCAGGTGGCTCTCGGCCCGCAGCACAAAGTAGCGCTTGTGGCCATGCTTTTGCTTCCTTAGGTAGCCGCACTTCCTCACATCGTCGCCCCCGGGCGCAGCCGGCGGCAGGGGGCCTCCTCGTCCGCCTCGCCCGGCCGAGGGGGCGCTGCGGGCCGCGGGGGCAGCGGCGGGCGCCTCCTCCTCCTGCACCAGGCACAGGGAGGCGCTGGGCGACCTCCGCAGCAGCAGCAGCAGGTGGTGGGGCTGAGCGGGCGGCGAGGGGCCGCTCTCGCCCGGCTCCTGCTCCTCGCCGGCCCACGCGCTTGGGGGGCCCGGCTCCTCCTCGCCGACCCCTGCCGCGGGGCCGCCACCTCCGCCCGGGCCATTCATCCCACTCGCCATCTTAGGGGCCAGGCAGGGGCCAGGCGGCGGCGGGGAGCGCGGAACCCGCCCTCACAGGGGAAGCGTCCCCCGCGCCGCGCCAGGCATGAGGCGCCGGGCGGCCCTGCGCCCGCACGAGCTCCCCCGCTGCCCGCTCGGCGCTGGCGGCTCGGACGCGCCGGGCGCTGCTACTCACACGCACGCAGGCAGGCAGCCTCCGCGGCACCACGGCGAAAACATCACGTGACCCCGCCGGGGAGGGGCGGGGCCAACGCCAGCCGTGGGCGGAGCCGCCCTGTGTGTAGCGTGAGGGTGGGAATGGGGAGCGGCGCGGAGTGGCGGCAGGCGGAGCCAGTGGGAAAAGGAAAGCGCGGCGGAGTCGCCCAATCAACGACCGAAATGCGCCAAGGGGTGGGCTTGTTTGCGCGCGAGCGCGGGGGGAGGTGGGACTCTCGGGGATGGGCGGCAGGAGGGACCAATGACCGCCAGAGGTAGGTGCTGACAGGGGCGTCTCCTGAGGGAGGGAAGAAAGAGGCGGGGTTTCGCCGTTGACGGGCAGGTGAGGTGTTCGCCAATCGGGTCTTCACACACAAAGATACGGCGGACGGAGGCGGGATCCGGGTGTAGGTGGAGGAGTGAGTAAAACAGGAGGCGGGTCCTTCCCGCGATTGGCGGGGCGTTTCACCTGTCAGCTCTCGGCCCAGACCAATCAACGGCGAGAACTGACGTTGCCGTCTCACGGCTATTTTTTTGAAAGGAGAATTCCTTTCCCCCTCTTTCACCCCCCTCCTTCTCCTTTTGCCAGGTTTACCGCCGGAGGGCGGCCGCGATTGGCCGAAGCGACAGCCAACCAGGACGCGTGGCGAGAGAGGGAGGTGGCGGTTGGGAGGGGTGTTCGGCAGGCGCGCGGCGGAGGAAGTAAACAACTCGCCGGCGCGGGCGGCCGTTGGAGCCGGGTGCAAAATCCCGGGGTTGGCCGCGCTGCTCCACGAGGGTCGGCGGCTGGGAGCCCACTCGTGCGGCCCGGCCCCCGGGGCCAAGGGCGTGTGTGGGAGGCGCGCTGCCTCCCGGCCCCTCTCCGCACCCCCTTGCTGCCTCCCGCACTCACAGGTGTCCCCCTGACCCGACCAGGGCCTTGTCCCTTCCGCACTGGGCGACGCCCACGGCATGTAAACGCATAGGTGCCCTCCCCCCGCCCCTTCTCAGAGGCACTCAGGGCAAGGCCTCTAACCCCACGTCCAGCCAGGTGAGTTGGACTGAAAGCTCCCCCTTCCCTCTCCCGGGCATCTTGGCTGAATCCTTCCTCGCCTCACAAACGAGCCCCTCGGCCTCGGCAAGGGAGGTCGGCAGGAGGGAAACCGGGCGGTCCTATTAACCCAACACTGTACTGGGAACTTTTTGGTTTATTGTTTAATTTGTATCCGAGGCCAGATGAGCCAAAACTGATTCCAAATCCAGAACCATAAGTGGCCCTGCTACTGGCAAACATCCTCCATCTTCGGTGGGCGAACTGCTTGCAGGTTTGGGTGCCCCTGAGATTTGCTTGCCTTCAGCCATACAGCCCTCAGAGCAAGCAAGGGAGGGAAGCCCCCATTTCCATAAACTCGGCTTAAAGCCGCTGCACCTTGGTGAAAAACGCCAGAGGAGTGGTTCTCCTGTGAAGCTGTTCAGAAAAACTGCCTTCTTGGACACAGATACGAGGTGTTTCCCCTGCCAAGCTAAGAAGCCACTATGCTTGATCTGAGCTTTCAAGAGGCCGAGAAGCGATCTTAGCTTATAAAAGGAAGTCCTGAAGGGTTTGGTTGGCTGCCCTGATGTCTGGTGTCACCGTTCTGGTGTGGGCAGATGGCCTTTCCATAGCACGCCAGTACGTCAGGGCGGCAAAGGGGTCCTGACAATACGCAGCAGGTCTTAGGTCTTTGTTTCTGCGTGACACAGTTGAACACCTAGATGCCGCGTTTAGGTGTACTGGGATGTTGTGTCACCTGTTCTACCATAGTATCTGGGGCAACACCTGTGAGGCACTTCATCTCTGCTGATACAGATCAGTCATTTTGATGCAGTTGTCAGTGCTTTGAGGCAGCACATCGGTGTGCCACATAACTAATATGTCAATGTTTTAGCTCTGTATATTATCAGTCTATAATGTGTTGATGTCTTGAACGCGTCTACTTGCATTGTGTATCATGGCTTGACATTGACACAACCTGTGAAGTTTTGACTCAGCTTCACAATGTTCCAACAAAGCCTCAGAGTATATTGTAAATGAGTGAGCTTTGAACAAATGAAAACAGTCTGTGGTCGCTCAAACTTTCATTTATTTTACAATTAAGTTGTGGATTAACACGTGTAATATAAATCCCCATCACTAGATACATTTACATGTGCACTTTACTGTGCAGTAGACTAATTTGCAGTGTAGAGTATCAGTCTATATGTGCAATGCTGTTAGAAGCAAACTGATTTTCACTGCCATAAGTTAGTATTGTTGGAGTTATTACTCTCTTACGGCAGTGAAAATAACCTCCTAGCTGATGTGTAAACATTGACCTCAGCATAAATTTTGCTCAGGCAGCCTGCCACCTAGTCACAGAGCTCCACTCTTTGGGTACTCTCATGTCTCAGCCAGCCCCTCCAATCGCTAACCCCCTGGGACTGTTGCCAGCCTGGGGTTGCTCTGCTTCAGCTCAAACTGCTGTGATCCCAAGTGCACATGTGCCCAGGAGCTGCTAACTCCAGTGCAGTGTGCTCCGCACTAATAGAACGTGTACATGAACCCTCTATTTCTTACCTGGGCTGGATAATATCTGTGACAGTTCAAATACAAGACTAGCAATTGATAAGACCCTATTGCATCTTCCTGATACAGAAAGGGCATGTCTACACATGTATTTCCACATGCCTAAACCTAATATGCCTTTACGTAAGACATATTCAAGTGATTTAGGCATGTGTCTACACGTGGACATGCTAATGCACATTAAGGTGCGTTAAATTTAGGCACAAATAGCTAAATCGCATTACCTCACAAGTAGATGCATGGTAAACATGCGCTAATGCAACATAGCTATTTAGTTAATGCAGGTATCAAATTTAGAATCATGTAGCCTTAAATTGCCATTTTAAGGCACATTAAGGGCATGCATGTGTAATCTCATGCCCTTAATGTGCCTTAGAAATGACAATTTTAGGCTAAGCCCACTTAAAAAAGGCATGGGTAGATGTGCCCAAAGCATAGGCAACTGGTAGGGGGGGTACCAGAGGGGCATGTGTCCCCTCTGACAGGGCTGTACTCTGCTACTGACACTACCAGCAGCTTCTGCAGGTGCTCACCAGCCCCATCCCCACTGGTAGCACCACTGACGGCTTCTGCAGGTGCTTGCCAGTCCAATCCCTGCCGCCAGTGGCTTCTGCAGGTCCCCCCCAGATTCAGGAGACACAAGTCTCCCAGGGCCCAAAGTGAACTATCCTCCAAGCATGAACAGAGTAATTTCAAACTCTTATCTCTATCCTTACCTCCACCAACTTGCCAGGGTGGAAGCAGTTAGTACAGGTTAGTACAGGTGCTAACCCAGTAGCTTTAGGACACCGAAGAGCTGCATGACTGTGACCATAAAGTCTAATGGCCAAGAACAGAAAGAACTCCTCCCCCCGCCCCCCCGCCTTCATACTATTATGATCCAGCATTGCAGTAGCCACCTAACAGTAGATTACCTTCCTGAGTTCATAAAGTTTTAGTCTACAGTTAGCGATCATTTTCAACTTTAAAAAAAAGGACCAGGTAAGATGATTGAAATTAAAACTAAATACATTTCAGTAATGTAAGAGTAAAAAAATTCTGCTGCAAAGATACTTTTCCTGGTCTGTTGCTTTCATCATACAGTCCCTCCGTTGGTTTTCCCTTCTTCATCACATGAAACAAAGTTATTGGTTTTCACTTTCATGGTTATTCACTGCCTCTTCTTACCATACCTGTTCTGTCTAATTTGCTAATGAGCTGTTGACTTCCTCAGTTCATAATGCCAATGTCTATCACCCACTTGTTATATTTTCGAAAAGCATCTGAGTTTTTTCCTGTGCTGACCCTTTTGCTTTGGCAAAGCTACACATAAACACCCACAAAAATATCCTCTTTTCAATTTTTCCTTTAAAGAATCTATTTTTTTGTGGTTCCACAAAATGGTTGACAGTAATTAGATCAAGAACCCTGCCTGTTATACTGACATGATACTGTCTCATTGTTTCCTTATACTTCCTTATTCTCTTTCATTTAATGTATATGCTGTCATTTTTCATGTACTCAGATGGTAAGCCTTTTTGTTCTGTATTGTATGATTCCTGAAAAGAAAAGACCTGGTCCATGGCTAGTGCATTGGAATATATTTAATAATTATTGCAGGGATGTTCTAACAAGCCTGACATTAAGCATGAACCTAGAAAATAGAGAGTGAAGGTGAATCTTAAGTCAAGCACATTAAACACAAAACCAGCTTCACATCTTCTCAGGAGTAATGAAGTAATCATACTATAATCATACATTTTTATAACCCCAAATTAAATTATACTGGTTCAGTTTTTTATTTTTTTACCCTGATGTCTCTACAGGGTAGAATTAAGTTTGGGTGACCAAATATGGCATTTTAAAACTTTTTTGTGTCTGGATATCTCTTTATACCCTGTATTTGGAAACAAAATATTAATATTTTAGAGGCTTTTATTTATAAATACATCAAAAAGTTTGAAACTGTGGAATGAGAAGAACTTTCTTGCAGGCTTCTGGTAACTGGTTGCTGAAGGATACATGTGGGAGGTAGAAAGAAAACAATTTAAAATAAAAAGGTTAGGCTTTTGTTTTATATGTTTTCTTTGGTCATAAAGTTCTAGGCTTGTTTGACAGTAATTGTGACTCAGCTATCACTGTGTGTAGGTAAGAGCTTTTAAAACCTTAGTATTTTCTGGTCTTTTTGTTAGGTTCTTATTGCTGTGTATCATTTGGAGCTATCAGTAAGGATTCAGTAGTCATGTTTGTACTATTCAGTCATTCTAAAGCATTTTTAGGTAGGTATTGGGCAGAAGCACAGGTCAATGAGAGAACCCAGCTTTCCTTAGAGCCTATATCATCCTAATTTTGCAGGAGAATTGGGAAGACTTACAAAATGCAAAGTAATGCCTAAATTACATATGCTTACTTATATCAGAAGAACAACATTTGTTTCCCTTGTCTTCAGAAAGAGGCTGTTTGAAGCCTTGGAAACATAAAGCTATACAGTTTGTGTGAGTTTTTCTCTCTGGATTTAACAAGGCTAGATGCCAATATGTGCTGCCCTTGCTTTACTCAAATCGTTTTCTAGATCACTGGGATGGAATTTAATTTAATTACACCAGAAGCTGCCAATGCTATGTTACTATTGGAATTTTCACAAATTAATATCATGTTACTTTCTTAGTGTTTTCTCACCTCCTCATCATACTTCTGATTACTAGTGTAGAACATAACTTTTTCTTACTTCAGCTGGAAAGTTAAAGGTCTTGTAATATCAGTCAGGCATCACTCATGCTCTCCAATTTTATTAATTTGTTTAGGGTCAACTTGGCCCAAGTAAGAGATGTTCCCAGCAATGCAGTTATGCTCTTTTCCACTCACTGCAAAGGGAATTCAGGCTCCTTCTTCATCTTTAAAGTGTACTAGATAAGCAGTTCCTGCTGTCCCTTGAGCAGAGGGGTTGCAGGTATAGCTGTCTTTCTGTTGCAGTTATGACAGTTCTTTTCACACATGCTTTCTACCCCACTATTGTAAAGTGTCCAGGAATATGGAACCATTATTTTTCAGTATAATTTCCACAAATGACTGTTATTTCTACAAGGTACAGTAATTTAGAAATGACTGGTGTTGTAGGAGTTTTATACATTGATCCAAAAGGCAGAGCTATTAACATAATCTGTTGCTGAACTACCAAAAGGCAAATAACAGAGCTCCTGAGGATGTCCATGATGAGATGTCATAAAGAGCAAGAATATTAGCTGTATGAAGACATGATCTGAAAACTAAGCATCTGAGAAGCTAAAATTCTGTTAAAACTAGTCATGGAATAAATGCAACTGGATACAATATTGTGGGAGTTGTTAATCAATCGAGCCTTTTTTTTAGTCTGTGCCATCTGCTATCCTTCCCATGCTCGTTTGTTCTTGTCAGTGATATACTGAAAGACAAGGAAGAAATAAGCCTTGTTAAGTGTCATCACGGCCCTGGAAAAGTCCATAGGCTTGGTGGTCTGGTGCTTACCCGGACCAGAACGTTGATCATGTGTTCACTTGCTTTAACCTCACTTGTGGAAATACATGACTCTTTCCTGCCACATCTTGGTGTTTCAGTGATGTTTTAGATTGGGAGGTATTAGTCTTTACTGCAGCTGGCTGAGGCCATTCTGGATAGGGACTTCATCTGGGGCTCCAACCTTCCCTACATCCTGTCCTAACGCCAACCCAATGTTACACCACCAAATTACATTGGTAGATCTTGACGGTTGGTCTTGTCTTTTTTTTTTTTCTTGTAGGCTCATGAGTGTTTCAAAAGAAAGCTTCAGCTGAACCAAAAGAAGATAACTCCAGGACCTTCTTTCCAATCCCAGGTAAATCTTGCGGGTATTCGCTTTTGGGCCTTATGCACCTCTCTTTTCTTTGTGGTGCCCAACCTCCAGTAATTAAAAGCAACAAAAAACCCCCCACCTATCTGGGTTCTTGCTTTGCAGAGCCTGACACCTATTAGCTCTTGTCCGGCTGCTTTCCAGCTGGGTCTTCTCACTATAATCAAGGGCATTTCTTGATCCTGCACTTGGGTCATATGCCCCACCCTTGTCCCTGATTTTCTTCCAACTTGTGGCCAACTGAGGTCCCCTTTAAGCAGTCCTAGGGATTCAGGCCCCACCTGTCTGGTTGTTTCCAGGCCTACCTCACTCAGGTGTCTGGCAGGGTATTCAGGAAGAAAAAGAAAAAAAGAAAACAAAACTGACAGCACCTTGTTTGGGTGTGGTCACTTCTCCTGCAGCTGACTTGCCTTCAGTGGAGCATCCTGCCACTCACACCACTTTTCTCTGCCACATCTATGCAGCTGGCATCCCCTGGCTTAACAGAGCCCAGCTGGACTCTCCTCCCGGCCTGCAGCCAACTCCCCAGGGCTTGGGTCCTCCTGCCTGATGTCTCATGGTTAAGGGCTCAGCTCCCGTCTCCATGCTTTCCTTTCCCCTTCTGGCATGTGTCCCCAGCCTCTGCAACTCTGGGGCTGCTCTACCTGAATGGAGGAACTATGGTTCTTGTGGCATCCTCTTCTCTGTCGGCACTGTAGTCTCTACCCCTGTGGTGAGTTTAACCAGCTTTTCCTTTCTCCCTTCACATTAAGCACTACTGCTGCATAGTCGAAATCAACTCATGCTTTTGAAATATGCATAAAAAGTATCTGTATGAACTTAGAATAAAAATATTCCAAGGGTACTATATCAACTCATTGTGCCAAAATACAACTTTTAAAACTGCACCTGCGGTTCATGTTTTACATTTCCCCTATGTATAAATTTTACACGGAAAAACTTTAGATATTCAGGTTCAAAGTATTCAATATGCAAAGACAGGTACAGTTTACATATGTAAATAAAGATTTTGCAATCTTGGATAAAGACAACTGCAAATACAAATAGTTTCTTTCATTTCACCAAAGGTTTATTTTGTAGATTTTTTAAATAAATTACTAATGCTATATGAGATATGCAGAACTCTTGGTAGAGATGACATGTTTTATTAGGCCATCTAAATAGTTGCAAACATTTTTTCTTTATTTGCAAGCTTTTGGGCTCACTTGCCCTTCCTCAGGCAAAGGAGAATGTACAGATTGTAATATTTCTCCCAGGTAGAAATGAAACTCCATATTGCACAGGAGAATAAAAAATGTTAAAGGTTCACCTGGGTGGAAAATGCTATATTAAACATTTTCATCTGGTAAAAAAATATATTCAGGTAACTGTACAAGGATTTAGTCCAAGCCAAAACCCTTCACCTCTGGGTCTTATTATGTCACTGCATCTGCAAAGTAGCTACTATAAATAACTTCTTCACAGTTCTGTTTTAGTATGAGTTTGTTGAGATCCATTCAAGAAGCTTAGCATAAGCAATCAAGAAGAAAACAAGATCATATATGAGCATATTGCAGAAAGGCTAATCTACCTTTAGAAACATTTCCATTCATTTCTTCTCATGAACTCAGAAAATGAGGCAACTGTGGCAATGTTTATGTGGGATCTGGAAGACAGAAAAGTAGGGAAAAAGGATGGTCTTATGAGTAAGGCACAGGCCTGGAATCCAGGTGATCTTGTTTGGGTTCCTAGTTCATCATTACTCCTTGTGCAAGTCACATAGGCTAAGGATAAAAGTTTTATATAAGCCAGTTTAAGTGATCAGAAACTAGTTTAAACCTGTAACAGAACAGAAGCTCAGTGCACATAAACTGCCTTCAAAATGGCCCAAACCAGTTTAAGATAAACCTGGTTGGATATCATATCAGACTTGGCTGATTTAGGTCAAACCAGTTTATGGAACTTCTATCCCAGATCCCTTCATGGCTTCCCTTTACTCCAGCCCAGGATCCCCCAGGCCAGGGCAGCCCCAGGGAGCTAAGGGAAATTCTTTCTCTCCCAAACCCCAGAGCTGGTTGCCTTAGCTGCTGCAAGTTTCAGGCAGCCTCAGGGAGTGGAGGGAAATTCTCCTGTTCCTCTGCAGCTGAAGAGGAGGCTCCCTCAAGGTGGGCCAGCACCCAGACAGGGGACTCCTTAACCATCTGGGGGGACAGCAGGAGGTTGGGAGCATGTACTGGGGAGCCAATTGGGGGCACCCCCACTTCACTGGGCCGGCAATGGCTAGCAGACTAGGAGACATGCTCTAGCATCCCTTGCCTACTGGCCTGGGTCAGTGCAGGCCTCCCCAACCTTTCCCAGTTGAGGAAGCTGCCTAGATTGAATCGATTCTGCCTTGGACTTTTTGACTGCCTGTACTTAGTCATAATCTATCCTGTTCTATCCTCAGTTCCTCAATTGTTCAGTAAGATTCCTGTCTTAAAAGGATTGATTGTGAGGATAAAATCCATTGCTCATTGTGAGGGGCTCAAATTCTACAATGACAAGAATCCATGTAGCTCTATGTAACTAGCTCTATGCGTGGACTTCCTTTACCTTATGCAGTGAATTAGCAGAACCTACTATCGCTAAAGTACTTTTAATGTTTAGGTCTTACTTAGAAAAAGTATATTAAATAATTCTTTTGATTTAGGTACTTAGTTTTGGAAGTCATGAAGTTATAGAAACTTTTTTCTTCCCACCAGTTAGTACTATGTTTGTTTATGAAACTACAGGGATTTTAATTTAAGATTCCCTGAAAGAGATTAAAGGTATAAGCTTTAGAGCTGAGTTCCTACCTGTCAGATTTATTTCAGATAGAGGTTTGACTGCCCAGCAACCTCTGAAAATCAGACCCTAATTGTTTATTTGTTCTGTCATACTCCTCTCACCATCCCTCTAATCCTATCACATAATTGTCTACAGAAAATACTTAAATGCTTAGTTTCTTTACTGTTTGTATAATTGGGGATAGTGCCACCATGCAGTGGAAAGAACCACAAACAGTGCTGTTTTTCAAAGGCATATGGTCAAATTTACAAAACATTTTCACACTGGATAAGGAATGAATACTAAGATTATTCTGCCTGTTTGTTTTCCTACACATGGACAGTTGCTATTAGATATTTGGATTCTTCAATGATGGCAACCCTGAAATTATTTGGAACCTTGTGCAAATGTTTTCTTTTGAGAAATATGCTAGTTTTTTCTGTTTAATCTTTGTGAAGTACATTTTTTGCTGGCTCTCAAGCCAACATAGGATGTTAAAAAGGACTGCATTTGTCACTAGAGGAAAAGCAAGATAGAGTACAGATTCATAAATAACTTGGAACAAAAAAATGGCACTGAGTTAGTATGGCAAATGTTAATATTAAAGGACTAATTTGATAAAGGGTGTTTCTACACAGGATGCATGTTTTCTGTTGCTTTCTTTTCTAGTAGTTGGGTGCCTCAGAGCAGTTGCTATTTATCATCTGGCACAATCCCAGGTCTTTAAGTCAATATTTTTTACTGTTCAGTAGAGTTACCTTAAAAGAAAAAAAAAATTTAAGTTTACAATTCAGCCCATTCAGAGTTTACAATTCATCCGTGCTGGGTGGTGTGGCCTCTCCACTTGTTATTCCAGCACATGTGACTTATTCTAAGAAATTAATTAAACTAAAAAAATATTTGTCTTGCCTGTTAGTTGCACCCTTTAATTGGGGAATGTCTGAAAATCCTAAAAGGAAGTCTCCTGTATCTGGTGGAAAATGTTCATATCCAACTATGATAGCTTTAGCCAAGCACATAGAAAAGCCAGAAGTTTGCAGGACTCTTCATACTTTCTTCAATGATAGCTTCAGTCTCAAAGTGAATAGACATGTGCATCGGTGTGCTGATCAGCGTGTTTCTAACATGAGCTGCCACAGCAGCATGCATATGTACTGACTCATCTTCTTCAGCAATCTCTCACAGTTGGGGATAATTGCCTTCCATGATTGTCTTATCTGTGGATCCAAAGATGGCTGACAAGGCGACTCTGGGTGTGACAGACTCTGCTGCAACTTGGGTATGTGTTTCCACGCAGAGTAGGTGGCTCAGGGTTCTTGATTTGGTCTGCGACATACTGTTTCTACTGCTCCTGCTTTTTCATCTCCTGTTGCCATTGTACAGTTTCAAAGTACTGAAATCCTTGCAACAGATTCTTCTTCCATTTGTGGAGGAGGGTCCTGAGCAGTAGTCTCCCATGAGTTGATGTCAATGTTGCATTTTTTTCAAATCAGCCTAGAGGATGTTCTTGAAGCGCTGTCTCTGCCCTCTTCTTGAGTGTATGCCTTGACTGGGCTGGGAGATTAAAACTTGCATTGGCAGTCTGGAGTTGACTGGTCCAGCAAAGTTGATGTTAGATGATCATCACCTTGATGATTATGGTATTTGCTTGTGAGAGGCTGCTAATTTTAGTGCTTCTGTCTTCACGCTGGATTTGAAGGATCTTCCTCAGGCAGCACTGATAGTACTTATGTGTTCAATCTTGAGGCAAAACCAACTCCCTGAAGCTGGTGTTCTCCTTCCTGTTTACTCTTCCAGAAGAAGATATAGCTGCCTCCATGTTCTTTGACCTGCCTATCTCCCACTTGCTAGGTCTTACTCAGTGCAGCAACATCATTGTTATGTTGCCTAAGTTCTTGAGCCATGATTGCAGTGTAGTCATATAGGCATTCAATTTTAGGATTGTCAACAAGGGTCCAGATGTTCCAAATCCCAAAATTGACTGTGTATCTTCGTTGATTTTGACTGCAGTAAAAGTGATCCTAGTGGATGTGGTTACCAAGTCAGGAAGAAGATAAATGTGCTATGTTCATGGATGACTGGTGCCACCTGAGTCAGCAGCCAGTCAGTGACCGGGGAGAGGGGTCCCCCCTGCGGCCAATTGTGCAGACCAGGGGTGGGGAAGGGTACAGCCAATCGCACCAACCAGGAAGCATGAGCGGTGCTCCCAGAAGTGGCCATGGTGCTCTTCGAAGTGGCAGCAGCGCTCCTGAAAGTGCCAGTGGTGCTTCACCTTGCACCCCACACGCCAGCCAGAGCTTATAGGAAGGGCATCAATGCTCCTGCCTGCCCCGCACCCATCGCCTAAGCAGGGAGCACTGCCTGTCAGGGGTTGCACCAGTACCCTCAGGGGGTGCACATACATCCCCGTGCAGTCCTTACATGTTGCCACTGGCTGTGTTTAGGGAACCTTTTCTTGTTTCCTCCCCACATGGAGTGAGCAGAGCAGATCCTGAAGAGGGCTGCTCAGTCACAGTTACAGCTGCTGAATCACACTCCTGCCTCATCCAAGTGCCAGACAACTTTCTTGTAACTGCTGCTAGTTTGTCACTTTGGTGACCAGCTAGTGATGGTGGGAACAGGACTGTGAAGTTTAAAAGCTTCTAGTCATGAACTGACTTATCTTAAAGACTTAATGAATTGACAGTTCAATCTGCAGATCTTGTTTTGCTCCTCTCATTTACCCTCTATAGCCACCTTCATTTTCTTAATGACAGGAATTACAGATTCCTCATTGATATTGGACAGAAGAACTATGCTTGATATATACAGAAAAATTATCTTGAAATCTGAGTTTAAATTCACCAGGATCTGGAGGAACAACTGTTCGCCAGAGCGCCCCAAGGGATGACGAGGTCGAACGGTTATAAACTACTGCGAGACCATTTCAGGCTGGACATAAGGAAGAATTTCTTTACCGTCTGATCCCCCAAGGTCTGGAATAGCTTGCCATCAGAGGTGGTTCAAGCACTTACATTGAACACCTTCAAGAGAAATTTGGATGCTTATCTTGCTGGGATCCTATGACCCCAGCTGACTTCCTGCCCCTCGGGCAGGGGACCGGACTCGATGATCTTCCGAGGTCCCTTCCAGCCCTAATGTCTATGAAATCTATGAAATATGAACCCTCAAAATAATTTTCTCAAAAGAAATCCTATAGGAACAACTTTTCTGTGTCTGAAGTTCCCTTCTCCAAATCTAAGAACTCATTTTATGAGTGGATTATAAATAGCTAGAGGAGAAAGCAGATGAGCACTGGCATTTGTAATACTGTAAACTTTTATTTGGATTTCCTTTTCTTGTTCTTATTAAGATGATAGAATAGAATCTGTTTTTATTAAATTTCTGGATTTTTTGTGAAGAATCAAAAAATGACACTTTCAGTTTGAGAACTGTCTTCAGAAGTGGAATATGACTCATTAAAAAATTACTTTTGAAAAAAAATCCCATTAGGGAAAATTCTCCGCCAGAGAGAAGCTAGTTGTTCCACTTCTTTTGCTGCCTTGCAACAGAAGTACAGTAGTTGTCTAGAAGAGTTGTCTAGAGCTGGTCTTTATGCTTCAGAGGATCTTTGATTGACAGCTGAGAACGGCCTCCAGTTACCATGCGGAGACAACAAGACTTACTTGGAGAGATATTGGACCTTCCATCAAAAAGAGGAAATCATTTCGTTAAGAGTATTATTAAACAGCCATGCTTAATATCATGGAGTTACTACTAGTTTGGAGTAAAGGATTTTTACTTTGCTGTAGACAGTCAGTAATCTACATGGAGCAGTGCCTTAAGAAGGCAGAGTGAAAACTCCTTTTGCTCCCCATCTTATTCAGGTATTTCTCACTCACTTTTTCTGATAGAATCTGCTCTCTTCTTCACACTGCAACTTACAGTGGGGTTAACCTGTACAAGGCCTTCCAACTTCGAAAGATTGCATTGGCATCTGATATTGCTCAGTATAAAGGATCACTCTGCACCCTACCCAAATACACCAATACTATGCTTCTTACAATGTTGACAGAATTTGGTAGATTTTGAATTTGTATCCATGGTACCGAGAGTTTTATTTTAAACAGAGCTGAAAGTAAGACATTATTTTATCATTTAAGAGTTAAACTGTTTATCTGTCATGGGCTGCTTCTGAATAATAGCTGAGATTTATTTATAGCCTGTGATTACAAAGACAATTATTTGTTATGCTTAGCATGAATGATTTATAAAGCTTAGCAGTGTTTAGGGAAATCTGGAACAGTGGAACAAAGGCATACTGTGGTGCTGTGAAAAAAGAATGTTTTCAATCTCTCCATGTGCTATAATGAAACATGTTTACAAGTATAAACTTTTAAAGTATAGATTGATATAGTAGGTAACTTCCTCTAACATGGGATTTTAATTTATTAATAAACAGTTTCATAAATATTGTCAGTTTTGACTTAATTGAGAATCAAAGTGTTGTTTCAAAAGGGATTGTTTGCCTATTTTACCAAATTACTTCTCTCCCAATACTTTTCATGATTTAAAATATAGGGAAGCAGAACAGCTACTATTAATAT
The DNA here is from genome assembly GCA_030014935.1 of Caiman crocodilus. Taxonomy (NCBI): domain Eukaryota; kingdom Metazoa; phylum Chordata; order Crocodylia; family Alligatoridae; genus Caiman; species Caiman crocodilus. The sequence goes on from JAGPOW010001327.1 coordinate 1,489,969, forward strand.
GTATAGTTCTCTTGGAGACTGAGGATCTTTATTGTTGCACTTTGCGATTAGTTTGTTTGGGCTTGCCATATTTTATTTTTGTAATCCATATTTCCATTTTTCATGCATATATATTTTCTAAGGCTTGTGCCCAGTCAATAAAGTAAATATTTTTGAAAGTACATAGATAATGAATATTGTGCTTAAACTGTTAAAAGTCATTAGTAATGGATGGTTACTATGTTGACAAAAAAATATCAGACTTGTACAATGAATTTCGACTGAATTAATAACAAATCAAAAGAGCTGTGTTCTTTGTGTGAATATTAACTGCTTGCTGCATTAAATATGAACTAACTTAGAGAAACAGTATTTTTTATTAAATAACTGCAACTGATAACCAGTTTCTCATGTCACTTCTACTTCAGGAGGCCATTGGATTATGTGATTTAGTGATTTGCCTATATAAACCAATTGATTCACAATGCCAAGGTTAATTCATAATTGTAAATTCAATAAATTTTTAGTCTCATTGGCACACTTGAGAATTTAGGACTACAAGGGAGGGGGACTAGAAGGGATTGCCCCTCCCGCTAGTAGGGAGGGAAAGACTGCAGCAAGACCTGGATAGATTGCAGGGGTGGGCTAACAAAAACAGGATGCGTTTCAATACTGACAAGTGCAGGGTGCTGCACTTGGGCAGTAGTAACCAGCAGCACCATTATAAGATGGGAAACTCCTTTCTTGAGAGCACGAAGGCAGAAGGGGATCTTGGAGTCATTGACTCCAAGATAAACATGGCCCGACAGTGCGAGGTCACGGTTGGCAGGGCCAACCGGATCCTATCATGCATCCACAGGTGCATCTCAGGTGGGGCCAAGAAGGTGATTCTCCCCCTCTACGTGACACTGGTCAGGTCACAGCTGGAGTACTGTGTCCAGTTCTGGGCACCCCACTTCAAGAGGGATGTGGACAACATCGAGAGGGTCCAGAGGAGGGCCACCCATATGATCCGAGGACAGCAGGGCAGACCCTACAATGAGAGGCTATGGGACCTGAACCCATTCAGCCTTCACAAGAGAAGGCTGAGGGGGGATCTGGTGACTGTCTATAAGCTCACTAGGGGGACCAGAAGGGTTTGGGGGAGACCTTGTTTCCCCTAGCGCCCCCCGGGATAACAAGGAATAACAGGCACAAGTTGTTGGAGAGTAGGTTTAGATTAAACATCCATAAGAACTACTTCACAGTCAGGGCGGCTCGGATCTGGAACCAACTTCCAAGGGAAGTGGTGCTGGCTCCTACCCTAGGGGTCTTGAAGAAGAGGCTTGATGCCTACCTGACTGGGGTCACTTGAGCCCAGTTTTCCTCCTGCCCAGGCAGGGGTTCGGACTTGAAGATCTGACCCTACTTCAATGAACCCTATCTAAGGAGGCATTGCTTGTTGTCCTGAGTATGGAGCAGGACTTAGCTTTACCACACCAGGAGGAATGAGAGAGAAATTATGACTCAAGATTAATCCTTTGAGTCACAGTTCCCCCAAGTTCCTGTGTTGCACAAATGGGGAGTATGCAGTGTAAACCCATTGTTACACCTGGTATTGTCCCTCCCTCAAGTCTAGTAATATCATCTGCCTTGGATATACGGGAGTAGACCTATGATTCTATTTATTCATAACCCTTTTCTGTTTTCACTTGCTCATGGAGAGAAATTCCTTTGAAGCCCTCTCTTTAGACATGTGCATAAATTGTTAATCTGGACAAGCCAGATTTAATAACAGAGTGGGATTTAGGATCTCTTTCTAAGACCCTGTCACAATCACATCCTTTGGAATTGGTTTTACATATTTTATAAAGTAAGAATAGCTGAAATTGAGTTAACATCCGATTAAAAATAGTTGAGTTTTTTTCCATAACAAGATGGGTTATGTTTATGTAAAAATATGCAAAAAGGTGCTTTGTGGGTAGGTCCTGTATAATCAATCTAAAATTTAAAAGCAGAACAACCAAACAATTTAATCACTTAGTTAAGCCTGAAAATGAGTTCTAACAATCTTGCTTAGCAGATTTCACAGATGAACAATGATTACCTGTAAATAATTAAGTGTAGAGCATTCATTTGTAAGTATTAGACCTGCTTAGATTGCAAAGGTACATTGTTCTTAATGGTCAAGAGAAGTTAATAATTCAAGTAACTTGTCAGAGTTGGGCATTTAAAATTCCCAATTTGAGAGCAATAACAATTATAAGCATGACCTGAAAGTGAATGGTGTCAGGTTTTTCTGTATTTACAGTGAGGGAAGTTTAAAATGGATTGTACAATTTATTATTAAAATAATACCTCTCACTCTGTATTGCTTGATTTCTAGTGAAGTATTGACCAAAAGTTTATAGGATCCATATTTTGAAGGGATGGATGATGGAGTCTATGGACTGCTACCATGTGAGTAAATACCAGCAGGATGAGCCTAGACTTGATTGTGAAGCTCCTTGTGTTTCCCAGTGTGAAGAGGGGTTGCATAAATAAGCTATTGGAGACAAAAATAATAAATGATCACCTAAGCCTTACAATATTCAGAACAAATTTTTGCAGATTCATGCGTTGTTTTCACAAAAATACAATTTGTTATAAAACAAGCTAGAAGGTAATGAGGCCAGAAAAATATGTTGCAATGAGTTGAAACAACAGGGGATAGTGCATCATTCAGTGTTTACTGTAACTGTAGCTTGGCATTCTGTTGTCAAGGACAGCATTTATTTATTTTTGCTAATCATTTATCTTTGTCTAGCTTCACTTTCTACTAGCTTTATGAAAAATGGAAAACAGAGTGAATAATAATGAATTGTAATCATAATTATCAAAGTGATCATTTGGCTATTTTTTAAGAGTCTAACAGTTATTTTGGCTTATGTTCCTAATCATAATATATTGGTTAGAACTGGTAATTGGAGTAGCACTCTGCCTCTGTTAATGGTATACTGTCTGCCCTTGGGTAAGTCTCTTTTTCCCTCATTTTTTCCAGTATTTATTCACATTTGTAAAGCAATTTGAAATACTGGAAAAAGGTATCTGCAGTAAGCACCAGCAGTGGTAATATTATTGTGATGATTTGTCATCCCTTCAATATGTCATTGAAGACTTCAAAGACTCAAACCTTCATGGTAATTATGTAATATTTCACTACAAGGCGGTGGGTACAAGAGTGAATTTCACTCCATTCCTCCATCCTGGCATCTTAGTTATCTTATGATTTAAAAAAGGGAATTTATATGCAAATACATTATTTAAATTAAAGTTTCAATACAAGTTTGAGTTTCCTAACTTCTATGGCTAATAATTATAGGGTGAATCACTTTGCATCCTGTTTTATAGGAAAAGCTGTAACTTTAAATTCTTCAGTGCAGGGTCTATTTCTCATATGTGTCTGTACAGTATGTAGCATATGGGGCCCTGAACTATGATTAGGTTCCCAAGTTAAAACCAAAATACAAAGAATAACTAATAATAAAAATATTGTTGGCACAGAAAGTCAGAATTTTTCTCTGGTTCCTCTTTCATTAGGTGTTAGGCAGTCTGACTCCATTCCCTCACAAAACACCATTATTGAATTTGATAACAGAGTACCACCTGCTAGACTAGATTTAGAATTCCTGTTCTAAAAATATTGTTCTTGGAGACCCAGATAAGGCAGGGAAGGGATCAGAATTTGTCTTGTTATGTCTTTATGTCCAATCTCCATATAGTTTATAAAGGGAAAAATGTGTAAAAGATTTCAAAATCCTATCTACTGTTGTTACTTTCCAAATCAGATTTTGAAATATTAATGTTTCAAGATTCAATCATCTCAAAACTTGCGAAGCAAAACTAACACTGGTGTCTTCTGTCTCACAGCATTGTAGAATGTGATGCCACTGTATTTAGTGCAGTCTTTTATTGAAATCTTATCCCAAATAGTCTTACAGAGTTAAAGTATTTAAAAAAGCATTATAAAACTAATAGAATGTGTTTCTGAAGTACTCTTATTTTATTTTATTTTTTTATATCCATTTACTTGCAATTCAAAGACATAGTCATAGGAAAGAATTGAGCAAGCATACAAGTAAATAATAAAACAGGTAACATGAATTTCTGTGAACAAATGTATAAATCGGAAGCAACACCAAGGATATTGAGTCATCCCACCTGGTAGAAGATAGGAAAGCTAGTATTTGTTGGAATAAGTTAAGGTGTAAACAAGTGGTTGGTAGTGAACTAGTAGGTGAACCAGAATATGGTATGCTACCTTTATACAAAGGTTGGTGCTTAAAATGTCCATCCTTATAGTAAAGCATCTTTCCTTGGACAACAAATTAATTTGCGTCCAAAATTTAACTTTTCTTAGTTTGTTTTCTTCTTTTATATGCCATGAATAATAGACATGCTAACACATACAAGTCAAATCCTGTTCCACTTAACAAGTATGTAAGCATGAAAAAATGTTAATGATTCTACTTTTATAAACCAACATCCTGGCCTTAAGACTACATCACAGAAAATGACAGAGAGGAGAAGGAACAATTTGCCTTTTAGATGCAGACAGAAGAGCATCTCCCCATTGTAACTCATGGCACTTCACAGGAAGTACAGTGAGCCTCCAGACCCAACAGACATTTGCTATTGGGTCCCAGGGGTTGGAGAATCCAGCTGTTGTTTAGAGCAGGTGCAGGCTTTCAGCCGCTCTCCTCATAGCAATGCCCCTTCCCCATCCCAGCCCCAGTACTGTTTTCAGAATGGGAGGGAGGAAAGGGAGTGGAGGGAACTCATTTTGGTGCTGAAGGGTCTGGTGAGTAGACTGGAGTGCCCCCACCTTAGGGTGCTCCAAACCACCCTCTCCACCCTCCATTGCGGACTGAAAAAATCCCAGCCCAAGCTCCCTCCACTTCCTTTCCTCCCCTCCCATTCTGAAGATGGTGCTGGAACAGAGCTGAGCTGGAGATAGCTTAACCCTGCAGGCAGAGACAAGTTACTGAAGGTGCTCCATTTTGGGTTCAGCCTTAGTTTAGGTGAATATAACCCAACAGAGCCTTAGCAGGAACTCTTAGAATTCCTGTTAGCATCAGATAGATTGTGTCCTCTTCCCCCTCTCCCTTGTTCCCCTGGAATTTACTAGTAATATCCTTCAGGTTTTGATATGCCTCTCTGTGGATTCACTTAGAAGTATTCAAAGCAGATATGGAACACTGTATAGAGTTGTCCATTGTGCTTTTTTATAAATATTCAAGATGGTTGTTTTAGATAAAAAGTTTGGGCTTTGAATTTTTTTTGATACAGTTTACAGGGTTGATTTCTATAAAATAGTGCATCTTAGTTTACCTCCACATTCTGTCCTGCAGCTTTGACATGATGTGTGCATGTGATGGATGTAAACAACAAATAGTATGCAGGCAAAATAATATTACACCATGTCAATTGCAATTTTAATCAAGGCCAATAAAGTAGATTTCAAATATATATTGCTACCTAGATATAAAAAAATAGAAGCAAACAACTTTGTCCAGATGCAATGTTCCCATAAAGCAAGGGTAGGCAATGTTTTTTGGCTGGAGAACCGAAAAAACCACAATGTCTACCTTGGAAGGTGTCGGAGTGCTGACATGCACAAAGCAGCTGTTTGCAGCCTCCTGGCTGCAGCTGGCCCACGGAGCCCAGTCTGCTTGCAGCAGGGCTTGCAGCCTCCCAGCTTCCTGCTGGGAGCAGCCTGGGCTCTGTGGCTGGCAGCAGCTGCTTGGAGCCTGGACTGGCGGTGGTATGCCGAGCAAAATGGCCTTGCGTGCCATGCTCGGCACGCATGCTGGGGGTTGTTGACCCCTGCCATAAAGAATGCACGTTCGGTCTAGTTAAAAGAAATGGTCAGCATAACCAGTCAATGAAAAAGAGATCTAAAAAGGAGATCCATGTGAAATCTAGAGAAAGAATATATAAAATAAAATTATGTAGCTGATCTATCTGTCTATGTGGGCCTGATTCTCACCAAAGGGCCTGTTAAGGTCCTTTTACATATAGCATTAAAAAAAAAGGCAGTACAGATGTATCTGAAAGTGGGTGCAAATTTTCTGGGGTATAAATGAAAAATCAGTTCAAATATGTCAAATTCTAGTACTCCAGAGCTCTTAAATAAATTCTGAAGTGCTGAACATTCCACATCCTCTGCAAATATGCTGTGTGCCAAAATGGAGTTAACCACATTGGATAACAGAGCACAGATTTCCAGTTGTCTGATTCACTATATTTATCACAATGACAACGTCTGACAAGTTTCTTTTTAGCTGCAACCTCCCCCTCTCCCCCCCATCATTAACTCAGTGTCATAATTTCCTCTTATTCTAAACTTCAGGGCTTACTTATGGTTTTCTGAGAATAAATAAGGATAGGCACTTGTTGTTAGCATCACTGAATAGTATCAACTTTTGAATTTTCCATTCAGATTTTTTCCCCTTCAGAAATTTGTACTAAAGTTACCTGGGCCATTTGGGAATAAACCCAGGTACTCTATGTGCAATAGCTTGAAGCTGAGTCAAAGCAGCTCAGTGCAAAAACAAAATGACTAATTTCAGTGTAGAATTTAGGCTTTGCAACTTTGTTCTGAGTCATCATGACAAACTGAATGCCCAGACTTAGTGCAGAAATAAACAGACTTAAACAGAGCACCCGGTTTCAAAACAAACAAACAGATCACTCCTGGTCCTTGTGTCAAAATGACCTTTACACACCCTTAACTTCAAAGTAGTGTTGATGTATGCAAAAGTTAACTTAAAAACCTTTGGAATCCTATGAAAGCTTGGTCCCAGAAGCTAAAGGAAAATGAGGAAAGGAATCAAGCAAAAATATTTATCTGCTGATTATGCTGTTCATATAGAATATATGAAAACTGTTGGAAAAATTAACCTTTCTAAGCAAGAGCTGCAAGAAAGTTACAGACATACATTGGTATTTTTAGGACAATTTGAATGTCACTTGCTGACTTTATATCTGTTCTAGACAGCCTAATAACCCTGGTTTATTCTTCAACTTTCCATTTACCCTCATATAGTCCCATCTCTTTATGCTGAAACCTAAATAGTAAGTATTACATACAAGGTAATCTAGAATTTTTTCCAGAGTAAAATGGCCTGTCACCTCTCTCAGCCAGGAAGTTGTTAGAGTAGCTCAGGTGCCATAATAAAAATCCAGAATAGCTTATCTGAAATTGGCTATTCATAAGTGAGCTCTGAAGTCAGTAGGTTACTTTGATTTGCTCATTGTTAGCATTGAACTCTCCATATTTAATCTAGCATAATATAATATCTGATTGGCATTTTGAAATTTTACTTGAATGAGTTTGTCTATTTATACAAGGCATATTTTTGTATGAAGTTGTTCACATCTTTGGTTAGGTATATCTCACTTTATAGAACTAAGTAATAATAATAATATCCAGTAAATCTCAGTGTTTTGAATAATCCTGTTGATCACTGCAGAAATCCTATTCACATGGCATTGCTCGTTAGAACATATACAATTAGGTATGTTGTATACTGTTATACAAAACTACCTAAATTTGGTATCTATTACTTAGACTACAAATACAGTAAAAAGACCTAATAAAACCCCATAAATGAACAATGTTGGATATTTAGTTCTTTGAGTCATAAGATTGCAAGAGGTAACATGTTAACCAAAAGAAGCTAATGAGCCTATTAGTTTATGCTCAAAGTAGAATCAGGTAAAAGCTCACAACCTAAGAAGCGTTGAAACTGGTCATTACTTGAATGGGAGGTAGCCAAGGAAAAGTCATCAGATTTCAAGATGGGGTGTTGGTTTAATAGTTGTCATCATTCCAGCTGAGTCAGTACTAAGGTAATGCTGCTTATGGTATTTGGAGACACCCTGCAGTTAAAAATGGGTGTCTAATCTGCGGTTAGGGTCAAATCCATTTTCAGTTGTGGCCCATAGTCCGGGGCATAACTCTAGGAGTACCATATTATTCTTTATTCTACAACTGGCTTTCCAGTGATGACAAAGGGACATCTGTAGTTCAGCAATAATCACAGCACTTCAAGAATAGAATATGGTATTTATGTAATACAACTAAGCTTTCTTTTTTTGTTTTTATTAGTTCAATATTTTTCTTATTGCCTTCAGGATTATCCAGTGGGAAAATAAGACCAAAATTAATATTTCTTCCTTGCTTTTCCTTTATATTCATGTTTTTTCAAAAGTACTTGCACCTCTGGATGTGGTACTGATGAGAGTTATACTGGAATATTACTTATAGTTGTTGGACAGGTACAGGTATTACATTATTACCAGTATAAGTGATTGGAAACTGGCCTATAGAAGTTCAGTACATATAGACTGGTTTAAAAATGGCAGAACTTGGACTAAGACTTTTCCCTCTCCACTAAAGGTCAAATGTATGTTCTCTTAGCTACCGGTCTAAAACTATGCCATTTACAGAATTTAGATCGATTCTGCCTTGGGCTTTTTGAATATTTGTACCTAGCTCTGAAGTTTACATTTTTTTAAACTGGAAGAATGTGCTGGAAAAAGCTACAAAAATTATTCAAGAGCTGCAGAAAATGCCTATGGCAAGAAACTTAAGAAACAATCTGTTAGGTTATCAAAAAAACCCAAGAGGTGTTTTGTCAAATCAAGAGTGGTGGATGTCTTTAGGAAGCTATGCTTTAGACAAACACATTACAGGTAACAGCACAGAAATAAGTACAAGGGAGTATTGGTATAATACAGGAGTAACTGCAAAATTTAAAGTTCTGTGATGCATAGGAAATCAGTCATGGTGATTATATGCTTATTCCTGACTCTGAACTTGCTGAATATGAATCGTTACTTTTCTCCTGCTCTTCCCTGTTTTCCTGCCTGTCCCATTTCCTTCTTTGGATTAGTTACCATTTTCAGCCTTCACAGAGACTTTACTTTTACCATTTTTCCTTTATTTCATCCCCTAAAATAATCAATAATGAAATAATTAATGTGTACATGGAAAATGTCCTTATTATCTTCTTCTAGCAGGAACATGCTGAATGATTAATGAGAAAGGGAGTTCGTACCTCTGAATAGTATTTTAAGATGTTTGTAATCTCAAAAGAACTACATCTGTTACTACTGGTTTATGTGTTCAGGGTTTTCTTCCTAAATAGCAAGAACTAAAACATGCTTTTATTAAAAAACAAACAAAAAACACTTTTAATTTTTAGTTTTAATAACATTTAAATTCTGCAGCATCTGAGTGTGTCTGTCATACAAGGTACAAAATTATGTCTATTGAGCCTCTGTTAGAGGGTCTCTGCTGGACAGAATTCACTCCTCTTGAGATCAAACTGATTTTAAGTATTAACAACTTCAGAGCATGGTGTAAAACTCACCTTTTTGGAAAGACATTACAGAACAGCTGAGTAGATTCAACTACCCGGCAGTTTCAACTGGGTTACAATGATCTTCTTTAGTTTCTGTTCTAAGCTGTTGTATAGTGATGCTGTGGGTTGCATTTTAATTGTTGGTGAGCTGTCTCATCAATCTGTCAGCCTAGCCTTTCAAGCAAAAGAAACATTTCTCACGGCAGAAATGAAAAGATAAAAAGTTCAGATGATAAATTTCTTAAAATAACAGTGTCATCTGATAATTTGAGATACAAAAATAGTTTTTTGAAATTCAGAAAATTCACAATTAAGTTTCCAACAGCCTTTTATTCCTATACATTTCCTTATCTTATGTTTACAATTTAAGCTAAATCTCCCTCATTTCCATCTACCATCATCTGTCTGCTCTGTGTCTATTAATATGGATCATAGATCCCCATTATTTTCATCAAGCTTCCTTCTTGTTTGCAGTTATCTATATATAGATTTCATAACAAAGTGGCCATTAAAATATGTTTAAAATTAATATATGTTTACATGTTCTGTCTGTTGTTCACTCTTCTCCTGGTGTACAATCCGTTTATGTGAATAGCAACTCACAGCCAGTTTAGGAAATAATGTCAATCAACGTATGATGAATGACACCTGGGATTATTGTGTTTTGCTTCCTTTGTAGCTACTCAGTGGGACACTGCAAATATTAATTTTCCAATCATTGCCAGGATACTGGCAATGCCTTCTTATGTCTTCTTATGCCTTCTTATGAGATCTGTGGGATTTTTGCCATCCCGGCCTATATTGCATTATAAAGCATTACGCTCAGAGGAATTCACTATTAATTACACAAGTCTTAGAATGTCTGTGATCCAGTAAAGTTGCAGCCACTTTCTCTACAAATTGACTGCTTGTTTATGAGTCCAATGGTGGACTCCCTAACAGAAGGGCCAAAGGGAACTATAATGTATGTGCTACATATTATTGAGAGGTGAGATTGTTTGTGTGTCCCAGAGCAGATTTAAATGTGATTAGTGCAGTCATCTTACGTTATTGTGTACAATAAATTTGAAGTTTTTACTGAGCAAATAAAAGAGAGTAGATGCATGTTGAAATACTACCACCTGCTGTGAATATTGCTAAGAATGTCATATCTTCCAATAGCAGGAATGTTTTCATTTTAGAACTTTCAGATGACTCTTCAAGAAGCTTTCTGAAACAGTGTGGTGCCATGCTTAGAACAAGGGATGGGGTTCAAATTTCTGTTTTACCATTGACTCATTCTGAAGTCATTTAACCCTTATATGCCTTAGATTATCTACCAGTAAAACAAAGACAATAATTTATGCCCATCTCAGAGAGATTTTCAGTTTAAAATCTTTTAAAGGCACTTTGTGATCCTTGGCCTAAGTTACTATAAAAATGTAAGATGTATCGCATCAGTTGAGAGAATTTTACATTTTGAATATCTAGTTTCACCACTTTTAGGGAAGAGCTGAAATAAATTAGTGTTAAAACTAAATCCAAAATAACATTTTAAAATTACAAAAAGTAAGAGCAATATTGTTAAAGCAAGTATATCTTAAGTATTTATGGGTAAGTAAAGATAATGAAATTGCATGAACAAAGCTAAAAACATACTTTATTGTGTTTTGTTCCCATATGTTTAGTAAGCTGTTAAATGTGGAAATCTAATTGTTTCTAAGAAAACAGTAATGGATTCTTTTGGACACACCCTCAATTTTATACACGTTACATGTAGCAAAAGACAAAGGGAAATAGATTATTCAACATCTTTAATTCAGTCCTTTATTATTTTACTGAGGTGAAAGAAACCAACCAATCAATAATAACAGGTCCTAAAGTTAGCGGACAGAAGACAAAATAGAATGTGAGCCCAGGTCCTAGTGCCATACAGAGCTTGATGTTATATTTTGTATAACCTGATCCTGCAACAGGATACGTGCATAGATCCCCATATTCATGCAGAATTTAACTTAAGGGATTCCTCCATTTTCTCCATCAACAAAACAACTACTATGATTTATTAATGATAATACCTCTTTTATGTCCTTGGAACACAAAAGAATTTGATGTGGGGGAGTCAAAGGAAAACTGTTGTTAAATACTAAGTTTCTTCTGATGTGATAGTCAGTCAGTCAGTCAGTCATGTGCTGCCCTTTCCAAAAAGGCATGGGGCAGTATGCCTGGTCATATATCATATTGTAAGCAATAACATATCTTTCCTTTGCACATATTTAATGGATGTTATCCATTTTTTGCACCTGCAATCCATTCCAAAAGGATTTAATTTAAAGCTTGTTGACTGAGCTAATGCTGGGTTGCATAAGTGCTACTATTTTGGGTAAGACTATAGGCTAGAAGGACTTCCGGGTGGCGTCAGGAACATATAAATATTGTTCTTTTCCCCCTGCAAGCTGCTTTCCCAGCCCCAGGTGATCCAAATCACTATCCCAAATTGATTCAGCTGAATCTGATTCGGAGATTCCGCTGCTGCCTAATCAGCCAAGTCTCCGAATCAAACAGGCCCCATCACCTGCCTGCTTTCCCAGCCCCATCAATGACTGCCCTGCTCTGCCCCAGTGTCCCAGCTCTTTAAAAAAAACAAACAAAAAAGCCACATACTCAGTGGCTCCTGCCAGGTAGGGGCGCGATCCCCGCTGCCTTATGCTGTGTGACAGGGCTTTGTCATGAGTCCTCATCCCCCACCCACTCTCCCAGCCCAGTCAATGGTTGCCCTACCTGGCCCCAGTATCCCAGCACTTTTTTTTTTTTTTAAAGCCCTGCACTTATTGGCTCCTGCCAGGTGGGAGGGTTGGGGTGATCCCTGCTGCACCCCACTGTCCCCCGCTACTTGGGGGGCTCTGCCATGAGCCCCCAGGAACCCCAATGGATGCTGCAGCAGCTGGCGAGTGTGGGGCTTTTAAAAAAAATTTTAAAGAGCTGGAATGCTGGGACCGGGCATCCATTGACAGTGCTGGGAGAGTGGCTGGGGGGTGGCAGAGGATGGGGCCTGGTGGGGGGCTCCCTCATGGTTCCCTCCTTCTCCAGCCCCGCCTCCCCCACACTTATCAGCGTGGAGTCCAGACCCAGCTCCCTGCAGCAGCAACTGGAGACTGCCCAAATCTCTGAATCTTTTCCAGATCAATTTGGAACACTTAAAATTGATTCAGACCTTTTTATTGGTCTCCTGATTAGATTTAGATTCAGAGATTTGGCTGCTGAATCGAGCCAAATCTCCTCCGAATTGAATTAACATCTTGAGGTTTACATAGCCCTAATACCTAGTGCCTATCAGTACCAGTGCCAAATAATTAATGAATTTCTCCAGATCTTAAGGTACCCAGAGGCACTGGAAATCTTTTGAGCCTCAGTGAATTGGCAAAATTTTGATTCTCAACAATGTCTTTAATGTCACAGAAATTCCTTTTGTGTGTACTGCCTGACCAAAAGGTAGTACAGGACACTGTTGAGTTGACACAATTGTCCAGGCTTGTTTCTGAAATATTTGCAACGAGTTCACATAGTTGTTTAGCTGGCACTAAAGAAGCAGCCTCTACAAGTTAATTGTTTTAAGAGAATCCTTAGCTTCTGACTCACATACAGGTCCAGCATTTTAAGTGAATGACAAAAGGGCAATGGGTTCATGGCTCAACATGCTAGTGGGCTGGAATGTAGAGTCAGCTCTAGTCACAAAACTACAGTGCTATACCATCATGCTCACTACTCCCTGGGAGGTTGTAAGTTTGTAAACCAGTGTTATTTATAAAATTAGTTTTCCTTAGTCTAAGTGTAATATTTATTGGTACATTTAAATGCAGCCGAGAATGTGACTAGCTTCTAAAAATAATACCTGCCTACACATTTCCTACACATTTCTAATATAATAAAGGGCTTAGTCCATCTGTCCCTCTGTCCTTAACACTCTTGGAGCAGTCTGATTGGTTAGTGAAACAATCAGAGTGTTCCTAGAGCATTACTGACAGGAGGCAGCAGCAGCGGTGTGGTGAAGCGCTGTCATGGCAATGGGGACAGTGGGGATAGAGCAGGGACTGAGGCCAATGCCACTAACCTTGTCCCTTCCTTCCCTCCCGTCCCAGCCCTGCTTCCTGGAGGTGGTGGAGCACCGCTGTGATGACAGGAACACTGGCCTCAGCCCCCACGCCCCTATCCCTGCTTCTTGGAGGCAGCAGTGGCACGAGGTGCTGGCAGAGGGAGACAGAGGGGACGGTGGGGTAACCTTCCCACCCCCCCTGCTCCTGAGAGGCAGCGGTGGTGTGGCGGGGGTTAGGGTTAGCAAGCTTCCCCGCGCCCCGGTCATTTTTGACCGGCACTTCGCTAGTTTTAAAATATGTCTTGAATTGGATGACTAAAACTATTCAAATCAACCCCCTAAATCTACCTTATCATTCTGTAATTCACTAATGGCATATATTGCTTCTTGGAGAATCTTTTGGTGAAAAAAATAGATGGACTGAATCATGAACATTTGTTACTAAGCCAGACTTTAAGGCATTAAAGCTTTTGTTTCCTATGCTTTTCAACACAGTAGATGGTTAAGGAAAGGGCAATTGAAATTACTTATTTAAAATAGTATTTATTCTTTTTATATGCAAACCCAACCTTCTCCATCCTGCATAGGAGGATCTCATATGTAGTGGAAATACAACACATGAGTTGTGGGAAGGAGGTGGTGTTTTAGAATTTGGGAAGGCTGCACAGTGTGGGTGTTTGCCCCTTGTCCCACACAGAACTCAGGTTCCTAATACACCTTAGGGCAGGAGTGGACAAAATGCAGCCTGGGGGCCAGATGTGGCCTGCCAGGCCATTCTATCCAGCCCATGAGGGCCCCTGGCAGCCCTCAATGGCTTGCCAAAACTCAGTAAGCAGTCCTCTGCCCAAAATAATTGCCCATCCTTGCCTTAGGGGAAAAGGGTTGGTAGGACTGGTGGATCTATCATTGTTTTCATAACAAGAAATTTCCTCCTGTGAACTGGGAGCAGCCTCTTTTGGTAGTAATGACAATGGAGTAGGTCAGTTGACACTTGAAAGCACATGTAGATGATTCTTCTCTCCCTGCTACTTGGGGATGGTGCTGAGAAAACAATTTGACCCTTAATGTTGAGATAATTGCTACAGATAGAGGCACCTATGAACAAGGAAAATGGAAGCAGTTTCAAAAAGCTTGGAAAACAGTCTATATGCCTATAATTAAAGTAAACCTTACTTAGATGTTGTATTAAAAACAATTTAAATTTTCTTGATATAGACCTTAAAAATGAAGATGTTACTCAGACAAAACTCTAGTTGATTTCAAACTGGCATTTACTTGACTAAAGCCATAATAGTAGCTTCAGCATTTGTCCTCAGTATTATCCCACAGATTCCAAACCAGGTACTGAAACTTGTGCATCAGTTTCCTCATGGACCATTTTGCAGTTATAATCTCTAGTGAAGTGAATCCACCCTATTGCTACTGTCACACTTTTATTTTGACTTCCCTTCCCAATTAAATGTTCAAAGTAGATCTTTAATTAGTCATCCTCTATATGTTTTGCTTTTGTTATGATGGAAAGAAACCCCTTTAAAGTATTTTTTCCTGCTTAGTGCAATTTTTTTTTTTTAATTTTGCCTGGAGTGAAGTTGGAAGAAATGTCTAAATGAAATTGCTACTTTTCCCCCTAAGCAAAACCACATCAATTCCAAATGATACAAAACTGTGCAACAGTATTAGCCTTCTTTTAGAGGATTAAATTGAAATTTAATTAGTAAAAACCTCCTAAGTTTTTTTTACGTTGTTGGGTTTGCAGTTTTAGGGGGGTTTTGGTGAATAATGATTTATATGAACATCCTAAGTGGGGGTGAAAATTAGTTGCTGTAACTTAATCTCTCATTAATGCCTACATAATGTACTCAAGCGTGCACTGTATACTGCCTCTATTTGAAAGCCACATCGCAGTGAAAGAGACTTAATTATCATGTTACTATCACAGCCTCCTTTTTTCCTCCAAAATTAGCTCAGCAGAATTAGGATACATGCCTTAAGTGGAAAAGGTGATTTCTGTGCCAGAATTGAAGCATAGGGGTGCTGTAATAGCTGCTGGGATTGTTCTCATTTTTCAAAGTAAGCAATACTGTGCCATATTAAGAGTTAGAGAGTGTGTTCTGAGCAGTTGAATGGGAATGCTCACTATGATCTCACCCTGCTATGGATAGGGCTGGAACCAGCTGTGCCACCCCTCCACCACACCCAGACTCCAACACCAGGCACTGCAGCTCACAAGTCCCCCTATAAGGGCTTGGTACCCTGATGCTTGGAGCCTGTGCCCTCCCTGCCACATGCCCAGAACTGCCCACCCTGGGAGTGCCTCACCTTGGCACACCAGCTAAAACAGTTAAGCTAAGATTGGAACAAGAATTCTATAGTCTATTTTCCCCTTATACTATGTGTGATTATGGACAAACCTATTTCTGTGGAGCTGTTTTCACTGAGGTGAAAAGCACCTCCACTCATATAGAAGCTTAGAGAACTTGTTATATACTTAGGATGAAATTATTATTTTCTAATAATGATGATTGATATATCCTAGAAGCGGTCCCCCAGAATTCTTCAAATGCAGGATATTTACCACCAATTAGATATCAATCAATCCAGCAAAATATATCCAAACAGTATTTGCCTAAGAGTGACTTAAATGTTTGATTTATTGTCATCTGGTAGGTACTGTTACTATTTGAAAGACTGTTTTTTGTCATACATTGAAATGGAAATGTTGATACAATTCAATGCATAGAATTGCAGTTATAAGCAAAGAGCTTTCCTACTGTAAAAACTGAGCTTTCTTTTTTGAAAGAGGAAGGTATAATGTCTATAAATATTAGTAATATACTATTATAATTCTTTGTGTTCCTGTCGGGTTTTATGTTCTCATCCTTTTTTATATAATTTAATATCTTTAAATCCAGTATTTACCCTACAACAGAAACAAATACTGTATATTATAAACATTTTCAGGTTATATTCAGTTTTGCAATACTTGTTTTTCTAATTTATTCTGTGTCCAGCTTTTTGTAACTGACTATAGAGAATACTTTGGGGAAAATTTTGGATTATGGGAACATCATTACTTATGATTCTGACATTATTGGTTTCTTTATAACTTAGTAAAATATATCTTTGTTTACTACTTATCTATTAGTTCAGTATGGTTTTAGTTGTGAAGGGCACAAATATATACATAGATTTATTTGTAATGAACTCAAAATACAAAGAAATAAATAGTTCTTATTGTTTTACCCCTTGGCTTCTATATTTTCTGTACAAAAAACAGAATTGGAAAGGACTAAATTGAACTATTAAGTTATCTTGCATCTAACTCTGAAGTAATGGGGTATTTTGGTTTTTTTAATTACCATCCATCAACACCTTAGCAGCAATGGAACCAAATAAAATCTTTGTGCTCCTTTAGTTTCTGTGGTGTATATTTGTAAATGTTCAGCCACCATGCTATGCCTTGGTTCATGCACAGAACACCTAGGTTTTCCACGCTCCACAATTCAAGTTCTAGCCAGGTGCAGGATTGCTTAGATCCCAAAATCAAACACGATTTGGATACATTAAGTCAAGTACAGCTAGTAGAATATAGGTGTAACTAGAAAATATTAAGTATCTGATAATACTAAACTGTTGTTTTGTTTATAGCAGCATTTTGTGGTCAGGATGGTAAACTGGGAAGCAGGGTTCAGTGACAGCCAAAATTTTACCTTCTGTGTAGCAATAGGGAAGTCACTTCAGGCCTGATCCTGTATTTAACAGCCTATTTAACACATTCCTAAAGAAGTAAGTGGATGTTCTATACACAAAGTAGCTGCACAATTGAGTCCTTAAACATTCCCTGCCGTATATAACATTCTTTTAATTGGGGATGATAACATTCACCTCTTATATGGGTAGGCAAGGCATTCAGGTTAATGTCTGTGAAGCCCTCTGATAGCATCAAACCAAAACCACCATAAAAGTGCAAACTATTGCACATAATATGTAGCACAATTTTAAATTCCTAGACAAAGTGAAGCTTTCAAGTTAGAGGTCAGATGAAGGTTGACATTCCCTATAGGTATGTTATTTTTCCCCTTATAGTTTGAATTGCCTGATAGCAATAAGATATTCTAGTCATACATTTTGCTTGGAAATAATTTTGTAATGCACAGTTATTTGGCTTTTGACCATCACTTTCTGCTTCACAGATGTCTATTGCTTTGTCTTTTAATTTTATTTTGAATCTAGAGTTAGAGTACTTAGTGCAAATTATAGTTTTTCATGCCTACATTTGTGCTTTACAGTTATTTCAAGAACAGCTACTGGTCAGTGACCAACAATGATTAAGGCATGGCTAATAACCCGTATAACCATAGAAAACTAAAATTGGTATTTCCATGTCCAGAGTGAAGAGATTTTTCTCTGTAGATGAAATTTTTTAGGACACTGTTTCAGTAAAAACAGTGCCTCTCTGTGTAAATAATTCTTGTACTTACATTACTCTGAAGAACTGTGTAGAACAAGCAATGATTCATTCTCTCCAGACATGTCTCTCCTAAAATAGGATGATTACTATCAATATTTTTTCAGAGAGAGACACTATATTTTTATTTGTTATCAAAACTAGACTGGGTCCAGACCTCAGCAAGAAGGGTTGGAGTATTTTCAATTTAATTTAACATAGAGACCTCTGTGGGATTTATTTTTGAGTGGCATGCAGAAATTAAAAGTCCTTATTTATACACAATAATTTAAATAGTTATCTATCTAGGACTCTGAACAGAGAATGTTTTTCTTCAGTAGAGCCATGCTGCAGTGCTGAGTCAAGGATGAGTGATTTCATGAGTAGAGAAAAACTTGAAAGAATGGAGAAGTAAAGCTGGCCTTTTTTGACCTAAATAGACAAGGGTTTAAGTGAGTTGATGCAGTATAGACAAGGCAAAGATGATGACAGTGTTTCCTGTGGGCCAAATGAGGTACACAGAATGCTGCGAAGGGTGCAGTTACCTTCATCTTTTAGCATGAAGTTGTAGTCTATGAGGCTTCACATTTTAGTCTTCAAAGCTGCATCTACATTTGAACACTATTGAATCCTGAGGCCTGTAGTCTCAAGGTAAAGATGGCTGCAGACGGAGTGCTTTACTTGATGTAAGGGAGGTACAGCCCTCAGGCTTCTGATAATTTGCAATATTTCTGTCAATTATCCTTGCCTTAACAGAAAGTAATTTTCTCTATGCATTATTAATAATCAGTCCCAAATAGGAAACATCTGCATTTGTTCTAAAAATAACTTTTCAAAAGGGTGACATGGGGGAAAGAGTTTAATTTTAAAAACTGAAATAAAGTACATTTCTCCATCTCCTATTTATAGATCAGCAAGCAAACAACTTTTCACCAGTTGGTTATATACATATGAGCATGGAAGAATAAATTTATTTAAGAGAAGGAATATGAGGAAAAGTTTGGTAGTAAGGTGTTCTAGTTCTGGATCCATATTGTTGTGTGACCTTGTTATTCTAACAAAGATAATCAGAAGCATTTTGACAAAAAAGTAACTATGAGGTTCAAGTTAAGATTAAATAAATCTGTGGGAAGCCAAATCAACCTTTGTGCCCCTCAGACCTGATAGCCATAAGGTCCCCTGCTATGCGGGGGCAGTATTAGAAAGATGTTTGAGCAGTATGGTTTAATTTAGTAAATTCTGGAGTTGGAAGGCATAAACAAATGGATTTAATTTGAATAGGAATTTCTGGGTCTGTGCGGTGGGTGGAACACACTGTTCCCTTGCACAGTAACTGTGTGAAATGGGTCATGTTTGGGATATATTGCAAAAATAATTATATAACCTTTTTACATTATCTAAATCCTTAAGCTAACCCTGTACACTGTGGTATCAGACTCTGATTATCTTGAGGAGTAGGGGACTCCACAAGGAGACCCTTTCAGGCTTGCCCAGAATTGCTGAATGGGAACCCTTCTCAGGAAGAACTTTGTTAAAAAATGCCTCAATACATACTTTTGCATTTTTTTTGCAAATGTAACATTCTATGTTTCCTGAACTTTTCTTGAAGAAACAGATGAACCCTTTCACACAAGTCTTTCAGGAAGATGGGCCAGCATAATACTGGAAAAGTCCAACAAACTGGTTATATGAAGAAGCTTATAAAAGATTGTTTGGATAAGAGAAATCTAATTTTTTTAAATTTAATTTTCTTGATTGCGCATGACCCCTGTCTTCAAAGCATATGGGCTGATCTAAAACCCTTGAAAATCAAGGAAAAGTTACTCTTTGGAGTCACTGATCTTTAGACAAGCTTTATTAAAGAGAAGAGTCAAGCTTAGAGTATAAGAACAAAGAGCTAATGCTTCAGAAATGTGCGATGCATTGTACAGCTACTCCTTGCTTAACGTCGTAATTACATTCTTGAAAAATGTGATTTTAAGTGAAATGATGTTAAGTGAATCCAATTACATCACAGTAGTTACCTACTAGCAGGTGGCAGCCAAACAATGTTATAACCAAACATTGCATGACTTTAAACGAGCATAGTCCTCTAATAGATCAACGATGTAATAATGAAACAACATTAACCGGGTCAACGTTAAGTGAGGACTACTTATAATTTGAACTGGAAATAAGATGTTCAATAGTAACCAAAGACTAAGCCTGAAAACTGCCTGAATTTACTAGAAAGATTCTAGGTAATAAAAAAAATAATTTACTAAATTTTTCTCTATCCAGTAGACCATGAAACATTTTTCAGGCTTGCCAGTGATCTTTTAAATATATTTTTACTAATTCTGAGCTTGCTATTCTTGTATGAATTTACTATTGTATTTCTGGTTTCTGAACTATGATTATTTTTCACAAAGTTTTTGCATGATAATATATGCTTGTGATAAAATTATTCAGAAATTCTTAAATTTTCTTAAAGTGTAGCAAAAGATAGGCTTTTTATTATCCCATTGTCTCAGATCAAGAGCAAATGTAGTTAATCTAGTGGTCAGTCCACTCACATCTATCAAAGATTCAAACCAATCATTTCCAGAGAGACATGCTGATACTTCCAATCTGAGTTAGATCAGCGTATTAATAAAAAGGTTTATGAAAACCTGAGAACCATCATCCTGGGAAATGTTGCCTCCAGGATATTTAAAAATGATATGCTGTGATGTAAAAAAATGACACACACACATCAATGCTTTAGATTCTGCAACTGACAACAGATATAGTAGCCTGACTCAAGAATGACAAATAATTGAATTCATAATTTAATCTGGTGTTTATGGTTGTCTTGTATAATATGAAAAATGTTTGTCATCAACATAGTCAGTGTTTTATGTGTAACTGCAGCATATCATCAAGGCTACTGAATCTGTTTACAGACTTTATGTAGTCTGTAAACAGATCCTCCAGTTTATTTAGGAACTGATGATAATGGGATACTGGATGCTCAGGAAATTGGTACTGGAATATGAAATCTTTCATTTTCTGTTCTCTAGCCCAGGATCGTTACTGACTGACAGTTACACAGGTCAAAAGTTGTTAGCCTGCATAAAATAACTTGGTTCAACCCAGCTCTTAGGTGACTTGTAGCGTCAATCTTTGGCAGTTTTTAGTAAACCAATTGTTTGTCTCAGGAGAGATGCCCTGGACAATTTGAACTTGAGCTGCCTTCTGTCTTAAAGAAATACTCCCTCCAGGGAAGGTTAAGTCATAATGGCAAGGTGACATAGAGAAGCTTGCACTGATACTACGTTTGCTGTGTCTGGTTTGTAGCTACAGAGGATTTCAGTCTCTAGAGCAGCTAATTATAGACTTCTCACATTGCATCTTCAGATATGCTGTGGTATGTCTTGAATTATATGTGCTGTCTTGACAATACAGACCATACTAGCTAGTTAGTCATTTTGATTTCTGATAAAAACTTGATCTACTGTGTTTTATTCTTCCATAAATGGCCAATGTGGTTCCCATTTTTCAAAAAAGGGAGGAAGGAGGACCCAGGGAACTATAGGCCAGTTTGTCTTACCTCCATCCTGGGTAAGCTTTTTGAGAGAATTATCCCGGTGCATGTCCATGAGGGGCCAGTAGGGGAGGTTATGTTTAGGGGCAACCAACATGGGTTCATTAGAGGCAGGTCCTGTCAGACCAACCTGGTGGCCTTCTATGACCAGGTCACAAAATCCTTAGACACAGGGATAGTAGTAGATGTAGTCTTTCTGGACTTTAGGAGGGCTTTTAACATTGTCTCTCACCCCATTCTCATTAAAAAACTAGAACACTGTGGCATCAACACCTACAGAGTCAAATGGGTCACTAACTGGCCAGAGGGCCGCACCCAGAGAGTGGTGGTGGATGGGTCATTTTCGACCTGAAGGGATGTGGGCAGTGGGGTCCCCCAGGGCTCGGTCCTCGGACCCGCACTGTTCAACATCTTCATCAGTGACTTGGGCGAGGGGGTAAAATGCACCCTATTCAAATTTGCTTATGACACTAAGATGTGGGGAGAAGTAGGCACGCTAGAAGGGAGAAATAGGCTGCAACTGGACCTAGACAGGTTACAGGGGTGGGCAGATGAAAACAGGATGGGTTTCAACACTAACATGTGCAAGGTGCTGCACCTGGGGAGGAAGAGCCAGCAGCATACCTACATGCTGAGGAACCCCCTTCTTGTCAGTGCAGAGGCAGAAAAGGATCTTGGAATCATTATTGATGCCAAAATAAACATGGGCTGACAGTGTGGGGACAGTCAGGAAGGCCAACCACCCCTTGTCATGCATCCACAGATGCATCTCAAGCAGGTCCAAGGAGGTGATCCTCTCCCTCTATGCAGCACTGGTCAGGCTGCAGTTGGAGTACTGTGTCCAGTTCTGGGCACCGCACTTCAGGAGAGATGTGGACAGCACTGAGAGGGTTCAGAGGAGAGCCACCCACATGATCAGGGGGCAGCAGGGTAGGCCCTACAAGGAGAGGCTAAGGGACCTGAACCTGTTCAGCCTCTGCAAGAGAAGGCTAAGGGGGGGATCCAGTGGCCTGTTACAAACTAGTCAGAGGGGACCAGCAGGTACTGGGGGAGTCCCTGTTCCCCTGAGCACTACCAGGAGTGACTAGAAACAATGGTCACAAGCTGGCAGAGGGTGGCTTCAGACTAGACATCAGGAGGCGCTACTTCACAGTCAGGGTGACTAGGATCTGGAACCAGCTTCCAAGCAAAGTGGTGCTGGCTCCTACCCTGAGGGTTTTTAAGAGGAGGTTAGATGAACACCTCGCTGGGGTCATTTGACCCCAATACTTTTTCCTGCCATGGCAGGGGTTGGACTTGATGATCTTGATGATCTCAGGTCCCTTCCGACCCTACCAACTATGAAACTATGAATATTTTTCTGACATAAAATAAAAATATATAAATGTTTACTATTTATTCGCAATTTTACACCTGACTTCTTCCTCATTGCTGATTTCTTGGTAAATAAAGCTTTTCAAATGGACAGGAGGTTTCATGTTCCCAGCATGGATCTGCAGACAAAAATACAGAAAGATTGCTACCTCCACCTCTTGTTCCCTCCTTTAAGGTAAGTCCGTGATCATCACTAGTGACTGTAGTTCATAAATATGTTGCAAACATATATTGAAACTTGACTGGCTTGACTACCTCTAGTGACAGAATTATTTTAGAATGGACTCGGTGCAGGCTAACCATCTAAGTATTTACACAAGTTCTTGGGCCAATTTTACTTGCCCATAGGGCTAAAGACAGGCAGTCAAAAAGCCTGAGGCTGAATTGATTCAATCTTCACAGGTTAGTCTAAGCTGTGTAGAATGAACCAATAAGCAAGTGAACAGACTTGTGACAGAGCAGCTTTAGTGCTCTGTCACTTTAAGGGCTGGAGCAGGAAGCTGCCAGGTGGCTGATTGTGGTGGCCATTTTCAAACTTAGGCCAGAAAGGCAGCAGTCTGGGTGGAGCAGCCAAGGAGACAACATCAGGCTGAGCTGCTCTTGGAATACCTTAGAGGCAAAGGTAGGAGCTATGGGGGATGATTTGGAGGTTCCTGGTCCTGGGTATGACTTGAAACTGCACCTTGCCAGATAAAGGTGGCCAGTGAGGCTCCTAGTGGCATGGGAGCCCCCAGGAAATGCCAGGACACTTACCTTGTGAGAGGTGCCTTAAACCTCATATCCCACTATATAGTGGAGAATATACAAACTATGGAGCCAGGCACA
The DNA here is from genome assembly GCA_030014935.1 of Caiman crocodilus. Classification (NCBI taxonomy): domain Eukaryota; kingdom Metazoa; phylum Chordata; order Crocodylia; family Alligatoridae; genus Caiman; species Caiman crocodilus. Next base: position 1,513,620 of record JAGPOW010001327.1, read on the forward strand.
CTAAAGGAAAGGCACTTGAGCCCTAGTGGCCATAAGACCCCAAGCCCATGACAGGGCATAAAGTTAGCCCTGGAGAAGGGGCAGTGTGGAGCCCCAGTGAGGGGGAACTGAGGGCTGGGAGCAGGGGTAGGGTGTGGGCAGAGGTGCAGTGAGTGTCTGTGCATGTTTATGTAGTGTTGCCCCAAAAGGGACCAGGGCAAGCTTGGCCCAGGTTGGGAACTTGGCTGGCCACTACTCAGGTGTGGGTCATGGGAGAGGCCCATGAGTCTGTTTGTCTGCCACTCAAGGCCTACGGGAGCTGCTCCAAGACAGAGCAGGGCAGAACAAGCTGTCGATGTGAGAGAGGGTGGAGTGCAAGAGCCCCTAGTGAGAAGAGGGCAGTGTGAATGTGCATGTGAAAGAGGCCTGACAGCGAGGGCTAAGCTTGGTCTGGCTTTAGGCCAGGTGTATAGCAAGAATTTATGATGCCCTTTGTGAGGCATGGGGTACCGTGTAGAGGAGGTTCAGGGCAGTGAATAGCACCCCCTGGCATTGGGGCCTGTATGACCTTCCCCATTTTCCACCAGTTATGGGAACAGCAGTCATGGCAGGAAAGACTAGGTTTACTGCCCCATAGAGACAGGTGGGTGGGCTGACTCGAGACTCAGACCTGGGCTTGCCCCGTCACACATTCACTTTTAATTCCAAAAGTGCAACCACATACCTGCAGTGACCCAGACCAGAAGCGAGGGAGCACTAGAGCACACTTCTCTGCTCAGCTGAAACAGACAGCTTGGGCCAGGGCTAACCCACTCACCCTGCAAGGGGCGGAAGGGATTGTGGGTGAGGTGCAAAGTATCCAGGGATGCTGGGGGACTGAGAGTTAACTTGACTCTGGAGGGGTCTGGAACAAGAGTTCAATAAACTCGATTTAACATAAAGTCTGATACTATATCCATTTGGGCTTATCAAACCATTTTTTGGCCATTTTGAAAGCAGTTTATGTATACTGAACTTCTGTTGTGTTACAGATCTGAACTGGTTTCCAATTACTTATATTGGTTTATGTGTAATGTCTGTCCCTATTCTAGAAGACAATTTCTTTGGAGTTCTGGTTTCTGATCTGAGAGATGGAAAAGGTTGGAGAGACAAGTATATTCTAGAGTCTTACCCTCAGATTCATAGGAGAAGCTGTCACAAGTTGAAGCAGACAAAGTAAATGAAAAAGTAATAACATAGATGATGAAATTCAGTCAACATTCTTTTCCCTCTGTTTTTATGTTTCATGTTCAGCAAGCAGCTGGTGATGCTGGTTCAGTGTGATACAGACGCTCAGCAATAAAAAGGTAAGAAGATGAACAGCAAATGAGTCAGTATGGCACTGATATAGAAACATACTTTAGCATTAATTTAACTTTAAGTTGTAGGTGGAATCAGTGTAGTGAGTGCCCACTTCTCTTTGTAGGAACAGGAAGAAACAGTCAGATGTCTTGCATTAAATTTGTGTAGTGCTGCCTGCAGTAATAGAACTCAATAATGAATAATAATTACATTTCAAAATGTCATAAATTAATAGCACTTTATGTTAAATTGTAGTTAAGATTAAATGAAAGGTTTTGAGGCTTTTTCAAGACCAAATTTTCATTAGATCTTCCTAAAATGTTTTATGCATAGTTCTGTTATTACTTCCAAAAATAGAAAAAGTCATTACATATTAACTAACTTGGGATACCAGCTATATAATATAAGAACACTGGACAAGAGCTGAATTCCAGAATTCACAGCAGTGATTCAGAAATAAACCCTATTTCATTTCAATAATCAATTGCCTCAGGGTTTCATAATACATATTAGAATAGAAGAGATAATCCATGTAGATATGGAGGTTGGTAAGCAGCCAGCTCCAACACCTACACAGCTGTAACAAACAAACAAGCAATTTAAGCATTCAGTGGCCAGCCAGCCTATGCTGGTGCTACACAAGTAGAGTATGAAATATGGCATGGAGATGAATAGGAAATCTAAGGAGCTGGCAAGCTAATCAATAGATATGCTTGCCTCTGTATAAACAGGTTTGTTTTTGTCAGACTAACAATATCATGGAGATCAGGACTCTTTAATAGATAGCCAATTGGAACTTTTCTTTTACCTTCTAAGGGCGTGTCCTACACACGCTCAGGGGCGTGCGTTTCCCACAGGACAAATAGCAGCAGCACAAATTTGTGTTGCTGCTATTTGTCTGCAGACATTCCCCTGCATGTACACTCCTGTGCACAGTAGAGTGACCTGGATGGAATGCCTGGCCACACCCGCCTCAGCTCAGTCCTTTGGAAGCGAAGGGAGGGCTGCTGTAACATCCCCTCCTCCCCCGCCCCAGCTTGTAGCCTAAGCCACTGCAGGCATGTTCCTGCCTTTTTTCTGTCCAGAGGGGATGTCTGTACAGTTACAAAGTGATTTAGCCTAACCAGGTTAGACTAACCTGCAAAGATTGAATCAATTCAGGCTCAGACTTTTTGAATGTATACCCTAGCCTTGAAGCCTGGCCAGCAGGCAGAGAGTGGCTCTGGCTGGCCAGGCTCCCTTTCTGGCAGTGCATGTGCTGCACCACTTATTTTTAGCGGTAGCTTTTTGAATCCGAGATCTCCCAGTGTCAAAAAAACCCGCTGAATGGGTGCATGTGTGCCATGTATGGTTTTGCAGTGCCTCAAAATGCTTTAGGAAGCATTTTAAGAAGCATATCAGTAACTACATGTATGCGTTCATTGGGATGAGCCCTAAAAGGCAACTAAAAGTCGTGAGTTCAAATCCAGGGCCTTACCAATTAAGTTAGGATCCAAGCATCAGATGGCATAAATTAACAAAATTCTACCAAATTCCTTTTAAATCAAGAAATGCTGATAGACTCCAGCTAAAGATGTTCAAACAAGGAAAATCTTTGAGGGTAGGTAAGGAACATAGATACTTATGCACCTCTGATTCTGTTTTGATATACCAATATTATTTTCTGAGGCACATTTGGCACTATAATATGTCCAATTCACTAGTCATGTAGAATTATATTTCTAAAGTCTGGAAGATATTTTAACAATTTCTGATTGCTCTGCAACAAAATTATCTGGCTTAAAAAATTGTGCAGTATGTTAGCACGTATGCTCTTGTGCACATCATTTTATTGAACATAACCTCAGCCATTCTTAAAGTATTAATTTCTTGCTTCTCTGGTTTGTGTAATCTGAAAGATGCATTTAAATTAATCTCAAATCCCCCCCACTCCCCAAAATTGCAAAACTTAATTTATCTGACAACTATTCAAGTTTCTTCAAGTAAGAATATACTTGAAGAATAAATGCAAATAGTTAAGACAGTTTAGGGCAAGTTCCTACTGTAAAAGATTTTGTGTCACAAGACCATCCACCCAGCACTAATTTACAGATTTACAGCCTGAACACTACACTTCCTGCATGCTGAAAGTTGCATGAAAGAGAGAAGGAAATCTTTCAAATGTATCACCAAAGGGTATTTTCAACATAGCTTTAAAGGTGAATTGACAGAAATGTCTTAAGTGATTGTTCTCATGTATTTCACCTGTTGTAGTGGACTGGATGGGTAAGCTAAATTTTATCCTGGAAGCAATACAACCCAGCATCCTATTTTCTACCATCATCATCCATCAACATGATGGGCACTCATAAAAAAAAAAAAAAATCAAAATACCAAATACATGATCTGGCTGTTTAGGGTGTCAGCCTGTGCTTTTGTGAGAGAGGGCAATATAGTAACGAGTGGGGAGAGAGGGTTACATGATTTCCCTTTAACACATCTGCATTGTAAACAGAGCCTGGTTCTGCATACTGATTTCAGCAGTCAGCCAATGTCAACACTGACATTTTCAATCTCTTTCTTTTATGTCACATTAGTGGAAAGTGACCTGTTGTGTTTGTGGAAGCTCTGGAATCCCACAGGAGAAGGATCACTCAGCACAATGGCAATCTGCCAAGTACAACTTGTTCTGAAACACAGTGGCTCTGGGAAGTTGCATTATCAACTGAAACACAATGTCAGCTTAGCGGGAGGTATGTTAGACTGTTGATTAGCTGAGCTGTTACTGAACAGCATACCCTCCGGGGTACAACACACCTCTGCTACCAGGGTCTTTCTCTTTTTTTCTTCTTTGTCACTTCCACCCTGACTCTCTTGTGTCTGACCATTGCATAATCCAGACCAGTGCCTGCTTCTTGGTGATACCAAGTTTCTTCAGTTAATGCTGTGTTTGCTGGGAGTGCTCAGTGTTTTATAAAATGTTTTCAGCATCTTAAACTGTTAAGCTTCTCAACAGTCACATTTTGTGTTCCAGAATCATACTGCTCTTGACCCTAGTAACAAAACTGTAAGAGATCTTAATGTATATTTCTGATACCCATCTGTTTTCTATTGCTTGTTCTGGGAAGGCCAGAAAACTAATATCAACTCTACTTCATGGCTAGGGACAGACATTTAAAAAGGCCGAGCCTGAATTGATTCAGTCTTTGCAAGTTAGTCTAACCAGGCTAGGCTGAATCAGTTTGTAACTGTACAGACATCCCAGACATGCAGGCACATGTCTGCAGTGGCTCAGGCTAGAAGCTGGAGAGCCCTAGAGCGGCCCTCCCTCCCTCCCTTCCACAGTGCTGAGCTGAGGGGGTGAGGGGAAGACATGACCAGGCCCCAGCAGGATGTTCTGATTAGGGAGGGGTTCCCCCCTTTTCTGACAAGCCCAGCAGGGAATTGATAACAGTGTTTATCACCTCTAACTCAGTGTTTATCACCCCATTAAGAAAACAGAGGGACATTACCAGCTATCTGTTGATTCTGTCTTTGTCCCATCTACCACAACACAGAATCGTGTCTAATGTTGAGACGTCTGTGTAAGGCAGAGGGGACTGGGGAATCCCCGTTTAGCAGGGAATGGGAAAAGGGTGGTAGGGAACAGGGGGAAGCCAGGCAGACCCCTGCAGTCTCTACCAAGCTGCAGCCAGGGAGCAGTGGAGAGGGGTCAACTGTGCCGTGAAGCAGAGAGCCCCTTCCAGCCCAGAGAACCTGCCGGGTGACTGGGGGAGTTTGGTTTAACTTAAACAAGGGGTCTGGGACAGACAGTGCATAAACATTTTTGACCCAGATCAGTTAAGTCTGATACTACATTCAACCAGGTTTATCTCAAACTGGTTTCAGTCATTTTCAAACTGGTTTATGTGCATTGAACATCTGTTCTGTTATAGGTTTAAACCAGTTTTTGATCATTTAAACTGCTTTATGTGTAGTATCTGTCCCTAGCCCATAAAATTTCTGATAGGACATCATCAAGTCAATTTGAGAGAATGAAGAGGAAGGTACAGTAGGCAAGAAACATCAGCTTCTGGCTTTATAGTAGACTTTAAGGTGAAACTACATAATAGACTGACAATGACTTGTCCTTGTTTTTCATCTTTGATATTTGTGGATGGATATCAATCACAAAATTTAGATATAGATTTATATTTAAGCTCCCTGCCTCCAAAAGTTGGACAGGAAAATAATTATTGGTTCTGATTTTGTCTTTTATTGAGATTGGATCAGATTTTTGTGCTCTGACTGAGTTTTGACTATTGGGCGGTACTGTGATAGAGTTCAGGGGTATTCTGGAGTTGAGTATTGGACCATCTCCAGCTGAAGTTTTATGACATAATGTAATGAATTATAGAAAGTTCAAAGCATGTAGAAACTGGACTGCCACCCAAGTGGTTTTCTCAAAACCAATCACAATTTGCTTTTTAAACTTTTCAGTTCTTAGGACAAATGCCAGGCCAAAGGAATTATGGGAGAGCAAACTGGATTCTGTTCTGGCCATACTTCAGCAATTTGTTAACTTTAGTTCTACTTGCATTATTTTATTACTGCTAAGAATATTATAGATAAGCTGTATACTACCAGTTAATGCTGGAAAACAATTTTTAATTTGTGAATTCTCTGTGGAAGTTGTTTGGAGTTTTGATTCTGCTTCAGTTTAAGTCAGAAGGAAAATCTTTATTGTCTTTGTTACTAGGATACATACAGAGGCTAACAACAGAATCAGTTTTCTGTCTTGCTGAAAGAACTCTCTCGCAATTGAAAATAAACAGCATATTATATAAAAATCCTGATATAATTAGGAAAGACAGGATTTGATGTGTTTAAGAAAACCCCTTATGAATCAATTATTTGAGTACTGGTGAGGAGGCAAGTTTTGTCTAAAAATATCTTTGCTTTTTCATTCTTATGATGCTTCACAGCTAAAAATATCTTAGCCAAGCCAGTAACAACAGTGAAAGGAAGCTGGTAAGCTTTAACTAATGTTAGCTTTGTATTCATGCTGCTACTGTATGTAGTGTCTGTATGACATTAAGTTATTATGTGAATTTGACACATTCTCTGCTGGAGATAGCTTTTGGGAATGAGCACGTCCTAGTAAGATGAGGAGAAATGTCAGTGAAAGAGAAAATCAGAATAATTGCTTTAAAGATCATGGTAAGTGCCACATACTGATGTGAGTAGTAAATATTTACACAATATTGGAATGTTACTTTACAAACCTAGGTAATTTGTCTTGTTTGGAACTTGCAAAATACTAAAGGAGAAACAGTCAAATAGCCTCTTTAAGAGAAAGCCATACAGCAAAGCTATTCCAAGAAAAACAGTCAAAGTATGTAAGATTATAGATCTTCTTATTTATATTCAGTACAAGTTCAATACAAAAGCAAACATGTAGTACAGACTGAAATGGTCAACAGTTATACTTCTGTTCCCTTTGACCTATTATGCAGGTCATTGCAGGCCACTTCACAAACCTTCAGAGCCAAAGCCTTTGAAGGCTGTGCCATACAAACACTATAAACAAGTTGATCTTTGATTTTTTTTTTCAGTGAGCCTGTGGTTATATATTACTTGTTAAATTCTAAAACAAAGACACTATCATTTGAGACTATAAAGTTTGGTCGATTTGAAGCCTTAACATGGTGGCCTAACATGCCCTTCTGAAAACTGAAAGTAGTAAACACATCTGTTGTACAGTGGCATTTCTGATTGATAGATTGATTGGTATCAATAGGACTGCTGGCTTGAATAAAGGTGGAAGGACTGATAACTTGATGAGCAAAAGTAAATGAAACTAATAAATCAGCTTTATTCAACATAAAGTTAAGTAAATTCTAAGGGTCAAATCCAAATCTTCCTCTAAATGGTACTTTCAGTAATACTATGCTATTTGGACATCTTGATTCCTTATGCATCTTCATTTTGGCCTTTTTGAGTTTGCTTAGAAGGCTTGCAGTGAGGCATCTACTTTCATTTATGCTCAGTTGAAATTTGAGTCCACCCTCACAAGCATCTAAATGTTGTGTGGGTCCCAAATATTTAGTCACAGAAAAACTGTAACTAGGGACTGTTGGATACAGAAGAAGGAAATATCCACCTTTTAGCAAAATAGCATTCTGGTCCTCCTAGACTGGAGAGGTTTGAATCCACATCTCTTATTTCCAACTAAAATTCTCTAACCCCCAGGGCATGAACTAAGCAGGGTCAAGAGTACCCTCCCTCTGTTGATGCTGGCCCATTGAACAATTAGGAGGCAAAGAGTGAGTAGCCAGAAGAATATGCAAAAAGGAGTGTGACTCTGTGGCCCAGTGAGGAGGGCACTGACTGGAGAGGAAAGGAGATCTCATTTGGGGCACCTGGCAACAATGCTGTTTATGCATTTTGCCTAATCACTATTCAAGTGCAAAATAAGGAGATGTCATTGGGAGCACTAGCTGGAAGCAGGGACCAGAGCCCAAATTTGCATGCTTATGAAATCTGAGAAATGGATTTTAATTCCACTGTGATAGGCCCATCAGTGATCCTGACTATATTGTTCTACGTACCTCCTATATTCCACTGCTCTGTTCTTTTTTATTATTATTTTCTTTCTCCAGACTTGTAGTTCTGTTGATCATTGCTATGCTTAGACCTTTGTTATAGTGAAAACTAAAGCAAGACGAACATAATTAAGGACTTAACACAAACATCTCAGATGCTATGTCATTAAAAGGGAAATGGAATTCCATAAATGAAAATATTAATCTATTAAAATTAATAAAATTACAATAGAATATACAGCTGTACTTAGGATTTTTAAAGAGAAATTCCTGTATTCAGTGCAAATAATACCATGGTAACAAAAAAGAGGTATTTTGGGGTGTTAATCACAGCTGCGACTATACAAATTCTCAGATCTAATCTACAGAGCACAAAACTGTATTATAATTATTAAATACCAAAGGCTATGTTTAAATAACAGTAGGATCATCATACAAGCTGATACTCTTCTATTCCAAAAATGAAAATTTCATGCATTTCAGAATGGAAGAGCCAGCCTTCTTCAGATGGTTTATCATTTTTTGGAAGATGGTAAAATATGGATTTTTTAAATGTCAAGACATATTCATTATAATTGTGAAATATATGTAAGCGTAGCTTTGTGCTGGTGTTATTCCATTGAGATCCTGGTCTAATGTTGTGTTACTCAAGGATCATGCTTACTTAACTTCACTAAATTAATTCAAGCTAGATTGACTTTAATTGAAGGTAGTACACTGGTTAATCTGTCTCTAAATATGCACAGAACCTTGTACTTATTGCATGTTCTTGTAACAAATTATGCTTCAGATCCAGCAGGTGTGGGCTAACAACCCATAAAAGCCACTTGAGCTGCGTGGCACCATGTACTACACATTCAGCAGTTCTCTGTTGTTGTTGTTTTTTTTTCACCCCTGGATATCCAGGGGTCAAAAAAACCTGTTAAAAAAATAGCAGTGCAGTGTACACAGGGACAGCACATATCACTCAAAACCAGAGTCTGGCCAGCTAGAACCACACTCCAGCTGCTGGCCAGATTCTGAGTGGCCCCAGGAAGCCCCCAAGACCTCAGGTAAGGTTGCTGGGGCCAGCCCAGTGCTGCTCCAGCCTCCTCTACCCCACCCAGTGTAACCTGCTATGCACCAGAGGGTGCATGGCACAGGCATTCCCCAGGGACAGGTAGCAGTGGCACAAGGTGTCCTGCTGCTGGTTGTTCCCAGGGAACCAAATGCCCCATGCTCATGTGGATGCGACCTTGGAGTTTTAACTGAGAAAAGATTTCACCCAAAAGTATAAATGAGGAGATATGGAACATGCAGACTAATTACTGAACTATTCATGATCTGAATTACATTAATATCATATAAACAATGAATTTTTTGACCTATCATTACCCATTACTAGTATATAAAAGGTCCATTGTTTAACTGGAAAGGTACAGAAACTGCATTGTATAGAGTACTTAAATCATTAAGAGCAACTGTTCATAGCACTGATTGATATACCTCTTTTTTTTAGCTCAAAGTATCTCTGTTATATTGGAAGAGTTGGACACTTTATGCTAAACAGCAGCTGCCCTTAATAGGTTTAAAAATAAAATAATATAAAAATAAAATATTATTTTAGCTGTTAAGTCAAATCATTACATATTAGTAGTACTGCATATAATGCTCTACTGATATATGATAAAATAACGTAAAACTAATAAAAATATAGAAACAATAACTTCAAGTTCAAACAAGATATTGGAATGCTTAAAAATCTAAACCACAACAATATCAACATTCTGAAATGAAATTTTTCAGAAATTCCATTTTGCAGAAATTAATTGCTTTGATTTAGGATGAAAATAATGTAAAAATGTTAACATTTCTTAGCATCAGAAATTCCAGGTTCTAATCTGTTCTGCTTAAGAACTATTTCTGATTTAAGTGTTATTTCTAATATCTATCACTTTTGAATCTTGTTTTTATTTTTTTTTCTCCTACTCATTAACATAAACACATCTACATTTTGGATCCCCCTTCTTCTTTTTAGTTTGTCAGACCTTGGATATTCAGGACAGGCTGTGAGATGCATGTGTTTTTCCTGGGAAGTGGAGAGATATTGCTGTATAGTTTAAGTTATGATTGGGGGGTTTGAGTGTTCACATCATGAGAAGAGTTTATAGAGAGTTGACACATAAGTTGAACATCTTTACTGTACAATTATAATAGGCTGTTTTGTGATTAAGGGTGGGAAATGTAGCTTGAGTTTGCTATCTCCTCCTTATCTTCTGGACACAAAGGAACACTGGTGGATACACTTCACTAATAACCAATCTAGCAATCCTGACTACCAAGACAAATCCAGAACACCTGTTATTTGCCAGCAACAGGTAAAACAGATTTGTCACTTAGTAGCCTTCATCTTTCTCCTTTCCCCATAAAGCCAAAGTGTACACTTCTACAGAACATGATAGGGATTGTCTTGGTGACTTCTAACTTGATGACTTCAAGTTCATCTTCCTATCAAAAGGAAAGTGTTCCCCCTTCCCCAGGAATGGTCACATAATGTTGGTTCAAAGGGGTATTTTGGATAATTCAAAGAGGTGTCTACATGTCACCATATGGCAATGTTGGTACAGCACCTTTTGGAAGTACTAAAGCACAATGCAGTACAGGTGGTTACTGCAACATACATTCAGTGCACGTTTAGATTTTGCCACTATGTTGCCGTAGTGGTGCACTATACTGGGGGAGTGTATCACTATGGCAATGTAGCTGGAGATCATGTGTAGACCCATGTGATAAGTGACTATGTTGCCATGGCACACCACACGGTGACATAGTGTATAGGCCGACGTGTAAATGCACCCACAGAAGAATAACATTTCCAAAGGAGTCCCTGACAGACAAGTGCAGCTCCTCAGATATAATAGCAGGTAGGAAAAATATGGTCCTCCCTGTCTTTTATGCAGGACTGACTCTTCGAGAAGTTGTTCTTTTTGGGGAATCCTGCCTAACCCAGTTTAAATTCCACTGGCATTACAAGGGCTTCACATCAGAGAGAGATTTTATATTTTTATGAATTGACTAGACCATTTGAACTGCACAGTCCATATAGTGAGCTTCATTGTGGAACTGTAGGCATACTTTACACTATGAAAGCCTAAACTTTAATTATTTTAATATGTTGCTCAAAAATAACTATGGCAGTTAAACCATTAAAGAGACCAACTGAAGTAGTGTAATCTGGTATGTGGAGCCCGTAAGACTAGATGGTCTTATACCTCAATTCCTGATTATGTCTTTGATTTGTTCCTTTATTTTTAGCAAACCACTTAAATCATTTTCTAAAGTGGCCGTGAATTTCTAGGGGCCCAGTTTTGCAGCCAGATTTTGCAGATCATGCCAATTACTTCAGTTAATTTGTGAGTTGTCAGACCCCCAAAGCAGGTCCCAAATGTCTCAGGCTGCCCCACCTTAAAAATGAGTCACCCAAAAATAGGGTCACTCTTGCCTTTTTTTATCAAAAGGCATCTCTCTGTGCCTCAGTTTACACATTTCACAAGAAGGTCTTGTGACTCATGTCACAAGAAGATGTTACTAATAATCTAGTTTTTAAGGTTGGGATGATTTAGAAACCTAATTAATTTTTGAAAGTGCCTTAGGATCCTTGAATGGAGGTATTATATAGCAGATTAAAATAGAGATCTGAAGAAATAAGTTAGTAATGAAGATCTGAAGAGATTAAAAAACCTTTGTGTTAAAAGAATTGTTAGAAGTATGAAGTCACAGCTTGCATTGAACTTAAATTCTCATTCTATTCTTTCAGCTGGAAGGGGGCCTCAAGCATATAACATGCCTTTTCACTTTTAGAGGCCCTCTATGTAACACAAATTAAAACCAGGGCACATATGCTCTCAGAACCTCTGCCAGGCATTTTATTTTCATAGCTGCTAGTGCTTGCTGACTTCAAAATCCTGCCCTTCTGTTCTTAAAGTGATGTTGCAGGTGAAAGAAGGGAAAATACAAGGGAGGTCTGAGGACTTGAATGAAAGTGTTAGTCATTTGGAACATTCTCTTTTAGGCCTGTAGGTTCCTGGCTTAGCATCTCAGAGAATATGTCAGAAGTTGGGGGTGGGGAACAACAACTAGTCTAGACAGAAGAGGCCAATGACTAGTTGTCTACTCAGGTTTCAGATTAGAAATGGATAACATTCAATTTTTCACAGATGTTTGGCAGCCATTTTGCTTTGGTTTTCATAAGAAGCAGGATTTTTCTGTTCTGAAAGATGCAGTGACCAACATATTTACATGTGTAGCCTTGTGAAATAATCCTCTACTAGAGCTGTGGGGCTAATGAACCCCTTTGGTGAGGGTTACATTTCTGAATGAGAAAACAATTATTTAAAAAAAAATGCATGATCATTTGGATTATGGTTGTACTAAGTAAGTTAAACTATGCAAGGCATGGAATGAAAACAGCACATGTTCTCTTAAATTTTTTTGGATCAAGTACATCTCTTGTGTATATTCATTGTAATCAGTGGTTTTAAACCAGAGATAAATTTAGCCCTTTATTTTAAAGTCAGACTGTAACTGTTAAGTTTCTTTAAGGATTAGAAAAATGTGGAACACCTTACTTATTTGTCAGGTCTGCAATTAAAGGGTTTTTTTATTTATTCCTTACTCCACTTGAGGGGAAAAATGCTATGTAAAAATGGAGAGCAACTAAATAAAACATTGTAGTCACAGAAGTAATCTTTAATTAATCAAATATCATTAAGGTTATTGGAGACTTGACAATAAGGTAAGACCTTAGATCCTTTGGTCTCTAAAGTACACCGCCTAGCATAGTATGAAGGGAGAAATTCCATTTGCTTATAGCAGTATAGTGTCTAGGAAAAACTCTGTTTAGCAGAAGCAGTTGTACTGAGCGTAACAATGCTTTATTCAATGAAAAAAGAAAAGTAAGTGGTTCCTAGCAGTGCAAAGGATAGAGAAGAAAAGATAGTGAAAATTGAACACTTTTAATTTTGGTATCTATGGGATTGTCAGAAATTTTCATTGCAGGATGATCAGTAATTATGGTTGTAAAAAAAAATAAAGGCAGATTTTTGGCAGAGCATCTGTTTATAGGAGGGAAAAACATTACAGGTTGACTTGGGAGAAGAAATTTTTATGTACTTTTGTGGTCAGAAGTTGATAGTTTGGCTGTTTCTCTCTGTGGTCCACTTTCCTGTTGTTGCAGTCCACTGGTAGCATGCTTTCAATGTTTAAGTAGTTCACTACAACATACATTTCTGTCACTGTACTTTTAAGCCAGTATGTTATTTCCTGTAGAATTAGCTCAAACCTAGGGTAGATCGGCAATTCCAACTGTATTTGCCCTTTGGTTACAGAGGTTCAATATACAGAGAGAGAGAATGAGAAATAATGGGATCAAAATAAGAACAAGAAAAACTAGGCTTAATAGGAAGAATGTTTGTGTTTTTGTTTTTTTCCTGAGATCTATTAGACTGTAAAATGTTCTCCCAGAGGAAGTGCTGAAACTGAATCACTTGGAACCATTACAAGTCTCCTAGAAGTACTATGAGAGGGGGAAGTCATACCTTAGCTGAGAAGTTAGCTAATCGGGTCTTTTGGACTGTTTTTATCAAAGTTGATTCCCTAATTCTGCTTTGTACAAAACCCAAAGGGTGTTGTGATCTACTGATGGGGTTCCTATATCCTATAACGGTGCAAGCATTAAAATAATAAGGCAGGATGGTACTGTAGTAGTATGCATCTTCTGCTGTGAAGGCTCCATTCAGCAAATATTCACTACTTCCTGCAAAATTATTTATAGTCCAATGGATGAAATACAAAAACTAAGAGAGGTCTCAGTGTACTACTTGCCTGGCCTTTATGTTTTCAGTGTTTGTTGGCACTCTGGCACAGATGAGGATGACATTTGCAGCTCTTTAGAAGATGTTTTCCCATCTTTAAGACTTTTCTGAGAGGTAATTTTGAGGGTATTTGAGAGATATGGATTAGCAGATGGTAAAGTATTTGTTGGAGTTTGAAAAATACATCAACATTGTCTTCAGTATTCATTTGCCTATTCTAAAGAACTTGCTTTGTTAAAGACCTTTTTTTTTTGTATTCACTTTCCACTATTACTGGTCAATGACTTGTCTAATGACAATATTTTCCAAAAAGAGATAGTTAAGTGGCTGTTGTAAAATATTTGTAGATATATTCATTATTCTGATTTTCACACTGGAAACAACATTTTAAGAATAGTACTTAATCTGAGAAAAAACACTTTTAAAAACTTGCTCAGGAAGCTATGGACCTTGAAGAATTTGCACAAAAATATTCTACAAACAGTTTTGCATAACTAATTAATTAATTAATTAAAAGGGGGGAAAAATACAACCTGCTTATAGTCTGTCAGACTATTCATGAACAGGACAAGAGGTGAAATTCCAGAATAAACAATTCCTTATAAATTTTACAATGGTCCTATTCTTCAGCTCTGTCTTTACTGGTTCTGTGCCTGGGAGTATCACATAGGCAGAGTTTCAGAGTTGGTAGGGTAGGAAGGGACCTGAGTAAATCATCCAGTCTGACCCCCTGCCATGGGCAGGAAAGAATGCTGGGGTCAAATGACCCTGGTGAGGTGATTATCTAGCCTCCTTTTGAAGACTGCTAGGGTGGAAGCGAGCATCACTTCCCTTGGAAGTTGGTTCCAGATCCTAGCCACCCTGACTGTGAAGTAGTTCTGATCTACCTAGCCTGAATCTACTCTCAGTCAACTTAGGCCCGTTATTCCTAGTTACTCCCAGTAGTGCTCGGGGGAACAGGGACTCTCCCATAGCCTGCTGGTCCCTCTTGGCCAGTTTATAGATGGCCACCAGATCCCCTCTCAGCCTTCTCTTGTGGAGGCTGAACAGGTTCAGGTCCCGTAGCCTCCCCTTATAGGACCTACCCTGCTAACCCCCATCATGCGAGTGGCCCTCCTTTGGACTCTCTTGATGCTGTCCACACCCATCCTGAAGTGCAGCACCCAGAACTGGACTCAGTACTCCAACTGCGGCCTGACCAATGTCGCATAGAAGGGGAGGATCACCTCCTTGGATCTGCTCGTGATGCATCTGTGGTGCATTTAGCCTTCCTGACTGCATCCTCACATTGGTGACCCATGTTCATCTTGGAATCAATAACGACTCCAAGGTCCTTTTCTGCCTCTGTGCTAATGAGAAGAGAGTTCCCTAGCCTGTACGTGTGCTGCTGGTTCATCCTTCGCAGGTACAATATCTTGTACTTGTCAGTATTGAAACCCTTCCTGTTCTCATCTGCCCACCCTGGTAACCTGTCCAGATCTAGTTGCAGCCTGTTCCTTTCCTCTAGCATGCCACTTCTCCCCATAACTTTGTGTAATCTGCAAATTTGAACGAGGTGCTTTTCACCCCCTTGTCCAAGTTGCTGGTGAAGATGTTAAACAGTGTGGGCCTGAGGACCAAGCACTGGGGAACCCCACTGCCCACATGCCTCCAGGTTGAAAATGACCCATCCACCACCACTTTCTGGGTGTTGCCCTCCAGCCAATTTGCAACCCATCTGACTGCATAGGCATCGACACCACAGTTGCCTAATTTTTTAATGAGAATAGGGTGAGAGACAGTGTTGAAGGCTTTCCTAAAGTCCAGAAGGCCTTCCTAAAGTCCAGACAGGACCTGCTTCTAATGAGCCCATGTTGGTTGCCCCTAAGCATAATCTTCCCTGCTGGTCCCTTGCAGATGTGCTCCTGGATAATTTTCTTAAAGATTCTGCCCAGGACCCAGGTAAGACTAACTGGCCTATAGTTTCCTGGGCTCTCCTTCCTCCCTTTTTTGAAAATGGGGACCACATTGGCCCTTCCCCAGTCCTCTTGCACCTCCCCAGAGCACCGTGACTGCTCATAAAGCTGTGCCAAGTGTCCCACAATGACCTCTAGTTCCCTCAGCACTCTGGACTGGAGGTCATTAGGACCTGCTGATTTGAACACATCTAGTCCCACCAGAAGCTCCCTGACTAGGTCCTCACTGACCCTGGGCCTGGCTGCGCCTCCCCTGGGTCCATTGGGGATCCCAGTGGTGGGGATGACCTGGTCCCTGCTCAGAAAAATGGAGGCAAAGAAATTGTTAAAGAGGTTAGCTTTGTTGTCTGGTGCAACCACCAGATTTCCTAGCATGTCCTGCAGAGGCCCCACATTACCCAGTACCTTCTTTTTACCCCCTATGTATTTAAAAAAGGACTTCTTGTTATCTTTGATCTGGGTTGCTAGTCCCAGTTCCGTCTCCATCTTAGCCTTCCTAACAGTCCCCCTATAATCGCAAACTATGAAGATATAATCCTTCTTGGTGATGGCCCCTCTCTTCTATTGAGTGTACACCTCTTTTTAAGCTTTGAGACATTCCTGGATGTTTTTGGTGAGCTATGGGGTATTTTGACCACTCTTGCCCCCTTTTGATCCATGTTGGGATTGTCACCCTTTGGGCTTGGAGGATCGTCTCCTTAAGAAACGGCCACTCTTCTTGAACTCCCAACTCCCCTGCCCTCTAGGACCTCAGTGCCTCCCCAACTAGTCTCCTTACCTCATTGAAATCCTCCCTCCTGAAGTCCAGGGCTGCTGCCTTCATGCAGGCCTTTGACACCCTGCACTGGATGGTGAATTCCAGTAGACGATGATCGCTATTGCCCAGGTGGTTGAGAACCCGCAGTCCCCTCACCAGGTTGTTGCCTGTGGCCAGGAGCAGGTCCAACAAGGCATTTCCCCTGGTGGGACTGTGCACCTCCTGGGTTAGATGGAGGTCCTGTAACTCAGCTAGGAACCTACATGAGTGATCAGACCTGGCTGACTGCTCTTCCCAGCAGATGTTCAGATAGTTTAGGTCACCCATGATCACCACGTCCCTTGACTTAACTGCCTCTGTGAGCTGACCTGAGAATTCCCAGTCTGGCTCTTCCCCCTGGTTGGGTGGTCTGTAGTAGACCCCCACCATTAAGTCCCTCTCCCTCTGACCCCGACAAGAATCTTGTATAATTTTCAGGCAATCCTTCTGAGTGAATTGGCAATGGCTTTTATGGATGAGAAAAATAAAGTGATGTAAAACTTAGGTCTGAGAAGGGGAGGGAAATATCACAGAGCTTCTAGCAAAGAGAAACAGGTGAGAAACATAAGGAAAATTCATTTTCAGCCATCATTCCCTGATCCATGCAGAAGTTGTAAAGGTTAGATAAAAATACAGGGCCTGAAACATGGTGAATTACCACAAGTCAACTGAAGTGTTTGTCCTTATGGGAAAGTCCATCCAAATCTAATAGAAAATAAACCTGATTCCAAAATTCTATAATATTGGTTAAGTTCCTGCTATAGATTTCTAAAGATCTTGAAAAGTAAACTATTTCATCTTCTAGTAAATTATTTGGGCATTTAGAGTAATGTCTATAGAACCTTGCAAAACTTTTCCATACAAATACAGCTCCCACTGAGTTCAACGGGGGTTTTACCAGTGCGAAAAAGATCTAACCCTTAGATTGCAAGCTACCTACTGTATTGGTTTAACACTGTAGGATGGTCTCATTTTGGAGAATTTCTTCCTGTTTGAAAACTGTGGACCTTATACTTGATGGTAAAAACATGATTAGATTACTGCTGCTGTTTTTAGTGGACTTAATCTTCTCAACAAAACTGAAGTTGAAAGGTAGAAGTGGCTTGTCTACAGCCACAGAGGGAGTTGGCAGACTCCCTTGTTTAACTCTTGGTGCTTTACAGAAAGCACCAAGAGTTAGACTAACCCTCCTGACCCAACATCCATTTGCTGTTGGAGCAGGAGGGTGGAGGTTTGAATTCCATTTTGGAGCTGATCCAGCAAGAGAGTCACTGTGTCTGTAACCTCTTTCCCTAGTCCTGCCCTCACTCTCCTAGCTCCAGTGCTATCTCAGGATGGGAGGGGGAGAAGCCAGGGAGGGAGGTCCATTCTGGTGTTTGCTTAGCTTGCACTGGAGTAGTGGGGGCAGGTGGCTGGGAGACCCCCAAGGTGGGGGTCTGGAGGGTCCATGATGTTTTCTCTTTGCCAGAGGCTCTATATGTTCCTTCCCCTCTCAGACCTAAGCCAGGAAGATTCATTCCTTTTCCACATCTCCCCAAAGCTAGCAAAGATACTCAGGCTGAAAAAGTACAGTTTGGTTCTACCAGAATCTTCAGTATGTATTGTACTTGTTCCTGAATTTTGCATTAACATTTAAGAAAGCACGGCAGATACAGAGGATATAATATTGTTCCTGTTTATGCTCAGTAATGTTTAAAGTTATCAGTATTGTTAGCTGTTTTTACAAGATAAACACCAAATTCTTAACTACCTACAAGTTCAGGGCTGCATCCCATGTTTATATGTTTTAGCTCTAG
Source organism: Caiman crocodilus (assembly GCA_030014935.1). Lineage (NCBI taxonomy): Eukaryota > Metazoa > Chordata > Crocodylia > Alligatoridae > Caiman > Caiman crocodilus. Next base: position 1,531,902 of record JAGPOW010001327.1, read on the forward strand.
ATGACCATTATTCATTTGCAGCATTTGTTGCAACATTTGGGCCAAATTCCAACTCATGTGAACTCTTCCAGTATCTACTGTATTCATGCACATTGTACATGCACCTTGCCCCATCCCCCCCATCAGCCCTCCAAAATTAGGGTGCATGTCTTAAGCAGGAAAGTTGTTATTTGGGGTTTTTTTGCTGGAATAGAAGCAGGGAGGAACAGAAGCATACACACGCTGTGCTTTAATGTCTGCCATTTGTTTGTGGCCCAGGAGGCAAAATGAACAGTCATAGGCAGGGATCCTGGTTTTCTGTTTCCCATGGAAAAACAGAGAAAACCACGAATTTCCCCTTTTTGTCAGAGAAAACGCGGATTTCTCTTTTTAGCAGAGAAACCCACAGATTCCCTGCTTTTGCAAAATGCTCTGAAGGCTGGTTGAGCTCCAGCCTGCAAGAGCTGTTTGCAAATGGGGCAGGAAACCCCCAGCCCTGCCTGGAGGGGAAGAGGGAGGGGGAAGGGCAGGGCCTGAAGCACTCAGTAAGTCACAACTCTGCTCAGCTCAGCTTTACGCTTCGCTCCTAGAGCCTGAGGAAAGTGGGGTTTACAGGGAGCTGGGGGCCTCTCTGGCAGGGTTGGGAGGCAGGGGCTGTGGGTGGTGTCAAGAGGCACAAGTAGGGCGGCAGGCTGTTGTGGAGGCAGTGAGGGGCTTTTCATTTTAATAACAGATTTGGGGCGGTTTATCAGAGAATTTGTGGTTTTTTGTCAGAGAAAACCAGGATCCCTGGTCATAGGCACCAAGTTCATGGGGACCTGGCCCCACTTAGAAAGCGGGTAGGGTGACCACATATCCTTATTTGGGCAGGACAGTCCCAAAGTGGGAACATCAAGTCCCAATCATGGGTTGTATGACTTCAGGACAGCATTTCTCCCAGATTCCTAGTACAAGGCAGAGATCCAGGTTTTCTGTTCACTGTGGTAAAACCTGGGAAACAGTGGGTTTCCCCTTGCAAGCTGGCAGAGTTCCAGGCTGCAAGGGGCTGCAGGGAGCAAAACACAGGGTTTGCCATGTGTATGTGGCCAGTAATACAGCCCTTGCTTGTGGTGGAGAGCAGCTCCCCAGCTGACTGCAGGTAAGTTTATGGGCAGGGGGCAGACCGAGGTCTTGGGGAAGCTCTTTGAGAAAATTATCCAGGAGCACATCTGTGAGGGACCAGCAGGGGAGATTATGTTTAGGGGCAGCCAACATGGCAACAAATTAGAGGCAGGTCCTGTCAGACCAACCTGGTGGCCTTTTATGACCAGGTTACAAAATTCTTGGACACAGGTGTCACGGTGGATGTAGTCTTTCTGGAATTTAGGAAGGCCTTCAACACTGTCTCTCATCCCATTCTCATCAAAAAATTGGATGACTGACATTGATGCCTACACAGTCAGATGGGTTGCAAATTGGCTGGAGGGTTGCACTCAGAGAGTGGTGGTGGACAGGTCATTTTTGACCTGGAGGGATGTGGGCAGGACTCAGTCCTCAGGCCTGCACTGTTCAACATCTTCATCAGTGACTTGGACGAGAGGGTAAAAAGCACCCTATTCAAGGGAGTGAAAAGCTTCTTGTTCAAGTTCACGGATGACACTAACATGTGGGGAGAAGTGGGCATGTTAGAAGGGAGGGACAGGCTACAACTATTCCTGGAGAGATTACAAGGGTGTATGGATGAGAATAGGATGGGTTTCAATATGGACAAGTGCAAGGTACTTGCACCTGGGGAAGAAGAACCAGCAGCATACGTACAGGCTGGGGAACTGTTTTCTCGTGAGGACAGAAGCAGAAAAGCACCTTGGAGTCATTATTGATTCCAAGATAAACATGAGCCACCAATGTGAGGGCACTACTTAGTGCCCAATTCATTGTTGTGCTAGAGTTGAACTTGGGAGAGAGTGCAAGGTTAAGATAAAGGTACTTTTATAGCACTCTCCTCTCTTATTCTGGGCAGTTACTAAAAGCTGGATGATAGTACAGTTCTACACTGTTTCCTCTAAAAATTCTTCACATGCCTCCTGTCCTAGGGACTAGCATGGGAGGGAGTGGAATAGAGCTGGATACATTCCTTTTTAAGTCAAGACACTAATTTGGGGTGGAATCTGCAGAGCCAGGGTGAAAGATCTGTGAGGCAACACACTGAATCAGGCACACTGAATCAGGCATTTAGAGTTACTTTATGATGAAATGTTATCAATATGTAAATGTAAAATATTTTCAACATTTGTTCCCTGAATTCCCAAGTCTAAAAAGTCCACATAAATAAATCTCCATGCCCAGCCTTCAAAGGATAAAATGTAATTCACCCAACTGAACACAGTGGCTGTTCCAATAATATGGAATGAATTACATTCCTGAATTATGATTTGGTTAAGTTGACTATGGCTTGGAAAAACAGTATTTCTAGTGAAAACCAACTGCATAAGGAGATTTAAGAGGTGAAATCATAATATGGGTTAGTCACTGCTAGAAAAAAGTGTCATCTCACACTGAACTGCTGATTAACCTGGCAGAAAATGTAATGTTTGGTGTGTTAAAGATACTGCTCTTAAAAGGGTTTGGGTCTCCAGATTCATGTTTTGACATTAAATCCAAAGTCTGAAAAATGTATTTCTTTCCCTAGTCCTGAAAAATGTATTTTTCAGACTTTGACCACAGTGAAGAACACTATAACTAGAGTGACAGGAATAGTGCATTAAAAAATCTTGCAAAGTAATTGCTTTTAATTTTCCATTACCTAGAACTCTGTGGTCTAGTGGTCTAAGCACAGTAGTAGGAGCCAAGAATTCCAGCATTCCAATCCCCTCAGCCCTTTCTGACTGTCTCTATTGCTCTAGGAGAGACACTAACCTTTATGCTTCAATTTCCTTCTGCTTCCTAGGTTTGAGTCCCTAATATTTGTAAATTACCATGAAGATATATAACACACTAAAGATGTAGAATAATAGAGAAGTTAAGTATTAATTAACCCCAAATTCATTAAGGCCACTTTAGCATGAGAGAGAGAGGGATGGCAAGTGGATCAGGCATTTTCCTGGGACTCATGAGACACATGTTCAACTTGCTGCTCTGACAAAAGTTACTCAAGGCCAGATCTAAATGGTACCTATCTTTCAATGATTCCAAAGGGAATTAGGCACCTAAATAGGAACTAGGGACTAAAAAACCTTTAATGATCTAGGTCCTCAAGTAGGGGGATAAATGAAATAACTATACTCATTTAAAAGGAGGAGGTTTTAGTATGCATAAAGTGGATCCATTGTAACTGTTCTGTGTTTACTCTACCATGCCGTAAATACAAAAGCTAAAGCAGAGTAATTTAGCAGGTGATTCATTTAGGTGTAAAATACCCAGTTTAGCTTCTGCTTGATGCAAGGTAGGGCAGACATATGAAAGAGTTATAAGGAATAGCTTATGTGAGTTCATAAGTGGTAGGTCTTTTCCCACTTTTAATTCAATACAATTGTTTTATTCCTCTATATTAGTTTCTTGTGCTTCAGTTCCTAATCTGACTAATGAGGATAACAGAACACTGACTGGGGTTTGTGACAATAAATACATTAAAGATTACAAAGGGATTGGGTTCTATCGTTATGGGGGCCATATCAAAGTGTAGGTAAATTTTGCTCAATAGGGATGGCCATAGGGATATGATTAAACTGAAGGATATGCTTAAATGCCTAGTCAAATCTGAACTTTTATTTTTTCTGTTACATGAAGATGTGCTGTCTAGTTGCCTGTGTACAGTAGTAAGAGTCCAGAGTTCCAGTTCTAAATCCTTTCAATCCTCGCCTACTCTCTGGGTGCTGACAGAAGGGATGTTTTGTCATGCAGTCAGCCACTAAAAACGCTCTACAGCCATGCACTGACCGAAGTGCACAGCTGCAGACCACTTTAAAAAGTTCCTGATCACACAACAAATAAACTCTCACTTCATGAGCATTCAGATGAAGGTGCTCCAAAGCAGAGCACTTTCATTCACTTCTGTTGGTATGTACTAGGAGCAGGGCTGAGCCGAAGTATCCTAGCCCTATCGGTGATGCTGTCTTCAGGATTGGAGGAGGAAAAGGGAGGGAAGGGAGTTCTTTCTGGGGTTTGCCCAGCCTGTGCAGGTAGATTGGAAAACCCAGACATGGAGGGTCAGGTTCAGAAACCAAGGGTCTGCAATATTACAGGTCCACAAGCCAAGCCAAGGATCACAGTATCAGGTGTCAGTCCAAGTCCAATGGTGGGTGCCAGGGGGTCAATCAAGTCTGTGGTCAAGGCCAGGCCAGAGATCAGAAGCCAAGGAATCTAACACAAAGAATGAAATAGGCAGGAATGAGGTATGGGGGATCCAAGGCTGGAGACAGGGCAGGAAGGGCTGAGACAGGAACAGCAGTGCCAGAATCAGGCACAGAGGTCCACTACAGAGCTAATACAAAACTTGCAGGGGCAAAGCCCTACAGGCAGTGGGAGGGTTTTATAGCCCTATCAGGGCTTTGCAGGCCACATTGGGTACCCCACAGAAGGACCCAGGCTAGGCTGGGTCCAGCATCAAACCAACTGCTTTGTGATACTACAGTCCAGGCATCCACCCATGAGCCAGGAAGACCGGGGTTTGAATCCCTTGTGTCCTGACATAACCAGAGCCACAGGGATTCATACATTTCTACTTTTTACCCTAGCTCTGCAATTTCTAGCAGGTGCAACCCTAATGCTAGACTGGAGAACCTTACCAACCCCAATGAGTCACAGCCAAGATGTCCAGTCTGTCCCACTCCTATCCCTAGCTTTGCGAGCCTTGGCAGCTCTAACTCTACTCATAACCCTAACCTTAGCCTCAGAGCAAAGTAGCCACAACCTAAGGATATAGTGAGCTGACTTATCAGCTCTAGTACTTACCTGACATCTAAAACCACTTGCAATTGCATCCCTAACTCTAGCAGCCACAACACAACCCTTCTTGGGAGCACATTACCAGTTACCTTAATGAAAAGAGAAGAGCTCTGTGCCTCATGCTGGGTTGGGGTCAGTGTGGTAGGGAAGGGAAAGTCAAGAAAGGTTTGAGGTCCTTGTTTAGCTGTACCACAGCAGTTAATAGTCAAGTGAACCTTTGAAGAGAGGATTTTCCCTTTAATAAATGTGTGGCCCTCCTTGTGGCAGGTGGCTGCTGAAAGTGCAAGGGGTGAGCCCTTGAACCGCTCCAATTCAAAGCAGTCTCTTAGTTTGACTTTCTGATGCTTTTTGAATCAATCTTCTGGCTTAAATTTGTGAATGAAGCTAGTTTGTCTCCTACTCTGTTTAACTTCTGCACAGGACAGGAAGGCAAATGTACTACTTTTCAAAATAGGATGGCAGAAGTCCAAGCATATCTAGCAAAGGAAGGAAGCAATCTTATCACAACTCCTGGCCCATTGATAAAAACCATAGAAGGAAGTAATTCAGCTTTAAATAAGAAAGGGAAGCGTTAGAAAAAAATTAGAAATTGCCCTAGGAATTTTTACATGAACAAATAACATACAAACAAATAGCAAAATTCCCAGCCTCTGTCATCTGATGCAATATGGAGCAGAACTATCTTTTACAACTTTCTATAAGCTTCTTTACAGTGAATCAATTGAGATATTTATTTCTTCCTTGCCTGACTACTTTTATGTCACATGCCTTTATGTATGACCTCCTCTGTTTGCTGTCTGCAAAACAGCCACTGCTAAACTGATTCCAGCTCCAGTTGTGTCATCCTAAGAACATAGACAATCACACAGTTTAGCTCAGGGGTAGACAATTATTTTGGCTGGAGGGCCACTTACCAAGATTTGGCAAGCTGTCGAGGGCGTCCTGGGTAGCACTGCCCCTTGGCAGGTACCCTGCCCCCTAGTCACTATCCTGGAGCCAGAGGTCCTGCCCCCTGACCTTTGCCACCAGAAGTCCTTCCCCTTGTCCCTAGAAGTCCTTCTTTTGGCAAGGGGGTTTGTCATCTCAGAACCAGAAAAATACCAAATTATATTCTAAAAATCAAACATTTATTACAACATTTATTACTTTGATTTCAAAAAAATATTTTTGTCCTGATTTACTTGTGTTTTTATAGTTTACATGGAAGTGATTATATAATAGCTTAAAATGAAGTCTTACCCTTGCATATTGTGGGGAAGTTGTAGGGGGTGTAGGTGGGTGGGTATAAGTTTGTGGGGGCTGTGGGGGTGTGGGTATTTGGGGTATGGTGGAGGGTATGTGTGTGTGTAGGGAGTTTGTGGGGGTAGATAGGTGGAAGGTGTGTGTGTGTGTATGTGGGGTGGGGGGGCATGCGGGTGGGTGGGTGGTATTGTGAGGTGTCAGTGGGTATAAGGGTTGTGGGTGGCTGTGAGTGAGGGGTGGTGGTGGCTGGGGAGGGTTGTGGCATGTGTGGAAGGGGAGGGTGACTGGGGTATGTGAGGGGATATGGGGTGTGCGTTTATGGCAGTCGCTCTCTCCTGCTGCTCCTGGCCCTAAGGCATTGGTGTGGGCCCCCTGGCCCCACTTGCCCCTCCCCCTCCCACTTGCTGCTCTGGTACCATGTCCCAGCTGCAGGAGCTGGCCTGGCACTGCATGAAGCCAGTTGAGAATCACGAGGACTCCTGATGAGTCCTGCAGTCAGGCAATGCAGCAGGGAACCACATGGTTCTAGAAGGGCTGGTGGGCAGTGCTGGGCAAGAAAACAGAGAAAAGGCAGTGGCAGGTGGGGAGGTGAGTGGCAGCAGGTGTGCAGGAATGCAGCGACAGCTTGGAAAGAGCGTGGGGCCAGGACTGGTGGAGTGCCAAGGTGGGGCATCAGGAGCATGAGGCCCAGACTGTCAGGGGCTCCATGGAGCCAGCAGGAAGAGGGGGGAGATACTCACCGCCCCACATGCTGTCACCATTTACCCACTTCCTGCCCACCATCACCTGCCAGCCATTCCAGCACCATGTGGTTCCCTGCTGCACCACCACCACCAGCTGGTCCAGCACCACATGGTTCCTGCCTGCATAGCTGAACTGCAGGACTCAGCAGGAACTGGCCTCGAGGACTAGAGCAATCACCTGCAGTTTCTCCCCCCCGCCCCCCCCTCCTGCGCGCACCTTATCTGAATTTTTCCTTTTGGGTGTAAGGAGGTGGGAAGAAACCCTGGGTCCCAAGGCCAAAGCTTCCAGTTGTGGGGAAGGGAGTAGGCCAGCTTTGCTGCTGCAGCTGCTGGGTCCTGTTGCCACCTTCTTCTGGGTTGTACTACCTTTGACAGGCAGCCAGGCGCAGATAAATATTAATTTTATAAATTTTTTAGGGGCCCCACGAGCCATATTTTGCCCTCCCCGGTTTGCTGCTTTAAAGAGGTAGGCAGAGGGAGCTGCTGCTCAGGAGTAAACATCAGCTGTTTGCATCCACATGGGCCCATAGTGACATAAATTAATTGCCCTCGACAGATTGCCCTAACTCTGACCCTGAATGAACAGGTTTAAAGTTGGAGTTGCTTTGCTACACTTCTATCTAGTGTAACAGTTGCATGGTAACTTCTACATTGATATTATTTATATCAACACAATTGTTACCTTTATCTATATCCTAATTCACAGGAAGCATTTTACTAGGCCATCTAGTATCCTAGGCAGGCAAGATTCTTTGAGTAGATGTGATATCTTTTATTAGACCAACTGAGTAGTTGGGGGAAAAAGTTCTTAGCAAGCTTCTGGGCACAGTCACCCTTCTTTAGACGTAGGGAGTTTCTGCTGGTCAGAGACTCTCTATGCCTGAAGAAGGGTGACTGCGCCTGAAAGCTTGCTAAGAACTTTTTTCCAACTACTAATAAAAATATCACATCTACTTAAAGAACTTTGCCTACCTTTGTCCTTAGGCCACCATGGCTATAATAAAAAACCCAGCATCTAGTGTCCTATTCTTTTACTTAAACACCTGTTTATTTAACATGCCTTTATATTTTACTTCCTGTCATTCGAAAAATCAAAACAATTTTAAACTTTAAGGGCCAAAATCATGTGTGGCATAGGCTAATTGCCAGCCAGTATTACAGCTCAGATCAGTTTGTCGTACTGTACTTAAAACATAGTCTATGCTGTAGAGTTTGCACATACTTATATCAGTGCAGTGCCACATTTCTGCCAGCATTGTTATATCACATCTCTCAGTAACAGAAACTTTTGCCACCTATAGCAGCAGGCATAGGGCATGTAGGCTGATGCATATAGATACTTTTGTGCATCTGCCAGCATTAGTAGTCCTCCAGTAACAATACCACACTTGTCCTTGCCAACTGCTTTGGGCACTATTGACCAAAATTCAAGCATTTGTATGAAACATTTCTAGAATTTCTTCAATATGCTCTTTGGAGATCAGGGTATTTTTAGGTGCCTGGGGAAATACAATCTCAATTTCCAAATTATTAACTAGGTGCCAAGTACTGATCAGTGCTGAGTACCTGACAGTCCCAAGGAAGTCAACAGCAGTGGCAGGTTTCCAACCACTCTCTTAGAGATTCTCCAAGATTCTTATCTGTGTTCTCTGAACAGCACTCCAAGCACAGAGATGACAACACACAGGAATTATGAAACCAAATGGATTGCTTAGCACCTACAGTGTTTTTAAGTTCCAATTTTTTATTTAAGCTCTGATGACTAGACTTAGGCAATGAGATGAAATGTTTGGACAGACCTGTGGGTATATTGAGTTCTCTTCTATATGCTAAGAATTGAAAGACTTGTCTATATTGTCAATTCACTGATCCATATTCAGTTAGATGACATGAATTAACTCTTAATCTATAAAAATACTCATAAGGGAACAATCAATGGCATTATCCTCAATTTAGTGTGTCTTGAAATTTAAACACTAAAGTTACAGACATTAAAAAGAAGAACAACACCTCCCTGCTTTTTTACCGGAAGCAGCACATTACTTTGACCCAGCTCTGCAGCATGTGTATAGATTGGGTGCTTCAGTGGGGCTTCTTGGTATTTTAGCTAAAGCTTATTCAATCAGCTCTTAGATAAAGGTGCCAAAAAGCCCCACTAAAACACTTGATCTGTAGAGATGTTAGGCGAGCCAGGTTCAATTAAGGTGCTGCCTCTTCTGGGCATGCACAGGGCTTGGGAACATGCTGAGTTTAAAGTAAAGTACTGTTTTTGTTTTGTTTTTGTTTTTAAGGTCTGCAAGCAGCCTTAGTCATAGGCTATTTGAATGTGCCAGAGGCACATTTTTTCAAGCTTGCTCATGTAGTACCAGTTTTCACTGATACCACAAAAAATCTGCTATTCTAAATTATGTTTATATTTGTTTGAGTACCATCATTCTAGTTTCAGTATCACAAATGGTGACCTTTGCAATGAGAAATATGGACAGAAAGCTTAAGGCATTAACTAACCAGGAGTTTAAACATCTTTTTCTTAAAGAATAAGGAGATTATGTGTAGGTATGAGTCTGAGAGAGAAAAAAATAGTAGCTTGGACAAGTTCCTTCTCTCGCTGTAACAGCTACTGTACCAAATCAGTAGGGCATAAATAAAGGAAATCATCCTAATATCCTGATGCTTAGTTAGTACTGTGATGGGCTCTTTAAAGATGTCACAGACCATAGAAACTCTTCTATTTTCAAGTTGATGTAACGTAATTGGGATAATCCAGAATGCTGGCTATTTCAGCCACTCTATTGTTTACTCACTTTAAGGCTTCTTGTTTTGTTATCATTGACTCACTGTGTGGTTGTCAAGCCTGATTTATCAGAGCCCTGTTCACTGTGACCTTTAAAGTACAGAACGTTACTGCAGCAAAGTTGGTTTTCCAGTAACAGAGGAATGAATCAGTTGACATATCCATGCCCTTTTACAACCTGCTAAATTTATGGAGTGATGGGATCTCTTCGTACAGTTCTATTAGACTGTAGGTCAGTAATATGTGAGCTAAGTATAAGTCACATCTCAGAATACCTCCCTTCTATGTAAGGTTACCTATTACAGTCTGAAAGAGTTTGTATATATTGCAAAAGTGAAAATGTATTGTTCAGCACTGAGCAAATAAAGAAATAACTAACAGGCTCTTTGAATAACACTCAAACACATTTTTTTACATAAATATTAGGAATAGAATTAAACTGTCAGATACTCAGTTTATAGTTCAGGTAAAAAAAAGGTGGAAAGCAAAGTCTCCACTCATGCTTGACAGTCTCCTTTCTAAGTAACACACCCTTTGGCAGAATGACAAATGCCAGAGAATGAAGCCTTGTAAAGTGATTTGTCATCATCTAGCATGAATTACATGGACATGCTATAACAAAACATTTTTACATTACCTCGGACAGTGACAGCCTATATATATGTGGGTTCCTTTTTACTAATAATAAAATCCAGAATCAATTCCAGATTACTTATTAAAGTGGTTCTCAGAAGCTGCTGGTACTTTAAGCTTTGGTGAATTTTATACTGAGTTCCATTTGAAAAGCCATTGACTTCTGAATGGGTACATTTACCCCAAAATGTTAGAAATGAATGACTTGGTACCTGTTCAGAATAGTTCTTTTCTCACAGTTATTTTTAGATCCTGGACTGTGGTATCTCTTATCAATTTCATATCATAGCAGTTATCATAGCAGCTAAAAGAAAAAATACATATATTTGTAACATGGGATGGGAAAGGAACAGGAGGGGAGGATTCACACGGCTTGTCTTTTGAGATTGGGATGGGGTCTTTGGGATCGTGTACTGACGGAGAGGGACCAGACTGACTGAGCATAGGCAGGTACAAGTGACAAGGATTTGGGGGTTACCATGACCGTGCCCAGGGGAGACTCCTGGTGAGAGTCAGGACTGTCCAGGGAAAGTCCAGAGGCGAGGACTGGGGAGACTGGGTGGTTTACGTGCGCCTCCTGCTGTAATGCATTAGGAAAGACATTACAGGGGGTAAACTGGTATTTGACTCCCCCTACTGAAATCTGCAGGGAATGACACACAAGGCTTAACTCGCTCAAAAGCGCAGTTCATGCAAAGAAGAACTCTGTGTCGTGGAAATACAAATGCACCGCACCAAAAAAGCTGCGTCAAAATTTTCAGGCACTCTCCATTAACACCCGTGTCATCTACACACACCCAGAAGGAACAATTTCTGCTCTCACTAGCCACATTGTAAACCACATTGTAACAGGGTAAATTAGGCCTATTCTCTCTGCTGACTAAGACTAACCCCTTCAATCAAGATTCTTCTAGGAACCTGCAACATTGAATATTAATTCCATAAAATAAACTGTTTAAAGAGAGGCCAAATCCATATTAAATACATCTTCCTTTTGAGCATTGCCCATTGCAGTTTTGGTTGTTTTATACTCATGTGCAGATGCAATTCAGACAGGTGTAACACAGGTACTGATCTTTAATTGGGTCATATAACAATTAACTCTGACAGTTAAAAATAGGCTAATTGCTTCAGGCTCAATTTAACAAGAATTAGCCCTCATGTAGCAAACCATTCTTATTATAGCATGAGGAGTGAAGCTACTTTTTTGATAGCATAGTCAGAAACCATGATTTTTAACCATTTATGAAGAAGCATTAAGCATTCAGAGCCAAACTCTGCCCTTAGGTTGTTAATTCCCCAACAATGTTTTCTTCTTATACTCTACGCTGAGATTTAGCTCAAAGCCTTTCCCATGGTCAGCATATCTAGCAGAGTCCTAGTCCTGGGATTTTACTGTAATTTTCCTGCTCCCCTATTCTGAAATGAAGCAATTGATACAATCCTGAACAGTTTGCAGCTTCTCTCTTTCTACTAGCTGGTTTGTTGGAAGTGTATGAAGCCAAGAAATTGCCCGTTTTCTCTATTTCAAACCCCCCACATCCACTTAGGGAAAAGTAGATGAGAAGAGAAAGTATAGTGCATGCAGTTCCTGCTCTCCTTGAATTATGTATGAAGAATGACATGTCATGTCACCCCTTATTCCATTGTGTTGGTAGATTAAAGCCACTCAAAAACTAGCTATATGTATCTGTACAGCACTTGGTATATAGTGATTTTCGCTGAGGCCTGTGACCCTGAGTAGTCAAATATGCCAAACAATTACAGTGGGCCAAATTCTTCCATGGTATAACTTTTGATATGAATGGGTCTGGAAAGAAGTGTGTGGGTAGTCCAGTATTTTCTTGGTGGGCTTTATCTACTCATTGTCCATTCTTGTTACTGTAGAGTCTGCTTGCTTTGTTAGCTCAGTTAAAGGAGGCTCTGTTCAGTCTTCGTATGTTGCTAATTGGAGTAAAAGGAATGTGAAGAATGAAAATATTTAACATAATCTTCTTGTGGACTTGAACATAAAAAGTTTGATGACAGGTATTTCCCAATTTACTGCTTCCTTATGATCCTTACTGGAACTGCTCTGTCAAAACATTGATGGAATATATGTTACAAAATACTTGTGGCTACAAGAGCTGAAATGACCCCATGAAAAAGAGGGTCATGTTCTTCTGGCTGATTGTACATCTGTTACGCAGAGGGATATTTTGCTGGTCTCTGAGAGAGCTTTATTTTTATTTCAGGACTATATTTTGGTACCATTACATATTGTAATAAAGTAGAAGATTAATAATAACAAAGTCAGAAGTACAAAAACTCATGCTCGACCTGGAGAGAAGAATGGTTTTGTTCTTAATGTTTGATACTAGAAACCTGAAGTTTATCTAGCTATTTCAACATTTATACTCTGTTTATCTCACTCATGTCAGAGATCTGGATTTTATTCCCATCCCTGTAACCTTAGACAAATCACATCATCTCTCTATACTTCTGTTTACTATCTAGTCCTTTGTCTTCCTTGTTCATTTAAATTTACATTCTCTTGGGCATGATTCAGATCATTTTGTGCTCGTTCAGTTCCTAGCACAGTGTGACATAAAGCTTAGCTGAGGCTTCAAGATGCTTCTGTATTCCAGTATGTCTCGTTGCCTCAATTTTCTCCACTACAAAATGGAGATATTAACTGACAGGTGTGTTATATGGCTTAGTTCATTAATGTTAGCAAAGTGCTTTTAGAATCTTAAATAGAAGATGTTAAAGGAAAGAAAAGTAGTGTGAGTTGACATTAAAAGTTTCTTGAATTTCCTGTTGCAGTGACCTACATATAACTCCTTTGCATCCTTTGTATACATAATCATGTTCGTTAAAAAGCAGATTTGTTTGCTCTATCACACAGTTCAGTCTGCCTTGTTTCAGTGCATAGTGATTTGAATAACTTGCTCAGCGTTGTAACTACATGTTTTCGGATTTGTGCAGTCTTGACAGGAGAAAGAAATAAGGTAGAAACCATACATGCATTTTGCTTCAGGAATACTAGGAATTTTAATGATTTCCTGTGTAGTGTCTGAAGGTCCCACTTGTCCAGTCAGGAGTGACCTTGTATAAACAGCAGCAGGGTATCTTTGAAAGACTTGTAAGGTAAGAATGAGGAACTAACTAGTTATGTGACTTTAATGCTATGCCACAGAATTGGAACTTGAAAAGACTAGAAAAATGAAAGAGCAGTTTGTAGTAAAACTCAGTTCTACTCACACTCATACTAATAGAAAGTTTTGAAAATCAGTCCAGAAGACTAGCAGTAATACCAGAGCATTGTCCCAAGGAGCCATTCAGTTCTTTGTTCTTCCAGGCCAGCCAGGTTGGGGAACCTTCCTCTATGCACTGCGTAATATGAGGAACACAAAGAATATCATTTAGCAAAAGAAAGAACATGGGGCCACAGTTCATAAAGAGGCTAAAAAACAGTCTTGGGCAGGAACTTCCTACAGACATATGGGGAAAATTGAGAGGATTAATAAAGCGAGAAACTTTTCAGTATTTAACAAAGGTCTAGAATGAAAGCTCCATTTCCCAAGAAGTAGTTTTTTCCCCTAAGATTGGCTGTGTATATGAGACCAATGATGTAAACATTCCACAGGAATGCTAGTGAATGGCTGAGTAAGCAAGGCAAAGGTTGGAGTGGGGTGGGTAGGAAGAATGTTTGATAGTGGACTTGTCTGCTGCAATGTGTTACTTTTTTACTATGGCTGCTTCAAAAACTTTTAGGCCTTTTCTGATAAGAAATGCTTTCTGTTCCTAGAATCTTTTAACACTTCTTATGGCTTTATTGGCTTGATCTAGTTTTCAGAAGCAATAGCTTTCAATAGATTAAATACTCCCTGAAGGCTTTTTCAGTCAGGAAGTGTCCCATACTCTATTCTAGATTTCTGTGGCAGCAGGAAACTATTGTAGTGCACTTAGATGTGTAGGACACAGGATTTAGAAATCTAATAGCCCTGAAGGGATGCTGAGTATGCTCAGATTCAGGAAGAAAAAAGGAAGATAGAATCCTGATAACTGAAGAGACGTTTACTTTACTTTACCCAGGCAGGCAGGAAAGTGAGTGTTACATAAGCAAGATACTTCATTTGTGGTTGAATTCACAGATGAGCTATTGTAGAAAGTATTCTCCAAAATATGCTTATATGAGAGATGGGGCACATGGTACTGATTAGAATTTGTACCAGAAGGGCAGATTTATTACACAGAACTGTTCCAGCCAAAAGCTGCTAATGTGTTTTAGTGTCAGAAAGTGTCCATCAAGTGTTGGGTACTGCAAGTGCCCTTTATGGGAGTTGAGGGTACTATGTACCCTCTCACAAGGTGCTCAGCTCCTCTCTGGATTGGTCTAATATCACAGTTACAATAGTTCACAGATAGTGAACTAGAGACAATGTGTTCTTGTAATAGTCAAACATGCTGGAAAACAAAGGAGGAAGCATGCCTTACATTCCACTGAAGCCAGTGGTTTCAGCCCCTTTGTACATTTCAGATTACTTCCAGCCGTCTTTGGCAGGAGAATAAGAACCCGTCTTTCAACCTCCAATGTCTGTTTTCATACATGAGCAGTGAGTTTGTGTCTCAGAGTAGGAGTGACAGACCCCTCCATTTCCATGCACTCCCTCCTACACCCTGCACCCTCTGTCAGTAACTCATCCTGCCTCATCATTCCAACTGATAGCTTAGTCATGGGAACAAAAATTGGTCCTACATTTTTGTTTCAAAATGAACTTCAGTGTAGTTTTAAATCATATTTGGAAGAGAAGGGAATTTTTTTTTTAATTCAGACCTCCTTTGCCTCCATACACCCTAATTCAATGCATATTTTTCTAAACAATATATTTTAGTCATATGGACATTTGCATTAGTCTACTGAAATGTACTGGACTGTATAATAAATATTAGAAGTTTTCTGAAACTCATTTGTCTTAAAATATAATCAGTAATTGAGTAAAGCAAATATAATTTAGTGCTTGTTATATATATATATATTTATTTATTTATTTATGTTCAAAGACTCTTCCAACCACTAGCTAATACAAAAGACTTAATTCTCCAAAATGTTGAATGCTTTTCATTGAGGATTGTGAACACTCACATATTTGCAGATCTATATGCACCAAGCGGCTTTCCCAAGGCAAAATAGAGAGTCAAAATTAGTGTCAAGAGTAGCATTCAGGAGCTTCTAGCATTCATAAATGCAGGTCCCGTCTAAACTGGTAATTAGTTTTGTAACTGATTAGAGCAGTAATAGAACTGTGCTGTTGGTGGCTGAAGGTGATATGATACATATTTATTGAATTGATTTCAAGACTACTTTATAATGCCCGAAGTCAGGTATATGCTACCATTTTAATTGGTTTTAAAATCAGGTTAGCTAAGTCATTTTTGAAGTGGTTAGTAAATTTCCCCAGCATAGACAAGCCACCAGAATGGAGCCCTGTTAATGTTTTTTAACCAATGTGTGTGTGTGTGTGTGTGTGTGTGTGTGCGCGCGCGCGTGTGTGTGTATTTATCAGAAGTTTAATAATTTTCAGTATGTATTGAGCATGTATTTGACAATTACAACATTCAAACCTGTAATTATCTGCCTGCCTATTTTCTGTTTCTCTACCTCTCCCCTTATTCTAGTATCTAAATTGGTAGAAAATTGAGTTTCCACAGCTTGGCTTTATTTCATTAGCTGTTTTTCTGTACCAGGAAAGAATAGTAACATCAATCGTTTCAGACCATACAGGCAGCACTCTACCAACAGTACAACTTTTTTTTTCAAATGCCAGTAGTGTATGATTGAATTAATGTTAGTAGATGGACGCACAGATGGATAATGGAAGATGCTCACAGGCTTCTTAACTAGTGCTGTTTATCATGCTTACCATGAGTCTCTATCATGTGACTGTCGTGCATATGAAAGCCCCATGAATGTTAGACTATGCCATGTCTGTACCTCGCATATAAAATTACAGGTTTTTTAATTGTTCAATTTCACACATGCCCTGGAAAATGTGTATGATTATATTTAAAAAAAACACTGTTTTACTAATGTTAGTGTATTTTCTCAAAGGAAGTGTGAGGGGCTCTCCCAACATGAATTGCTAATTAGTTTCCTCTTCAGACTTCACAAAGAACTCATTAAACACCAAATTACTTCCCTAAACAATGAAAGAACACCAGTTTCTTCTTGTCCTAAATGTCCAAGTTAAGTTACTACAAGTAACAACTTCCTCGATTGATGGATACATTCACAGGAAGAAGAAATCAACACTAAAGTTGTTTTTGTGTCGTCTGCGGTCAAGGAAAGCATCTGAAATATTTCTTAAACGTTGAAAAACACCATTTATTTTTCATGCTCAGATACCTTAAAAACAGCAACATGGAATTTTACCAAATGTCTATGAACTCTTTTTACCTTTAGGCTGAGACTAAGAGCATAAGACACATCAACTTAATGTGTCATTATTTTTTGTTGTTGTTCAGTGCTCTAAATGCTTGAGAACAGGAGGTTAAAATTAAAATGCCTCCTCCGCTATAACAACAGCATCACTCAAAAGCCTCATAATGTGTGTAAGTGTGTGCATATGTGAGAGAGTGCAGAAGGGAGAAAATTAAGAAGATATCTTGGAAAGATGAAACAAGGCTAACATTTTAGCAAATAATGTAAAAGATAAACATTATGGGAAAATGGATTTTAGGGAAAACAGCATCACTGAGAAAGATGGGAAATTCGACTAACAAGAAATAAAACAAACTGAAGAAAGAGAAAAGGGAGAGGGAAGAAAGAGTTAAAACAGCTCTTTCATCTGTGTTTCATAATAATTCACTGCCCATGTATGTTAAATATCCCATACTCAGTGGAAGTTTGCCAGAGCAAAGACTAGGTAATCACTGAATTTAGTTTCAGTCAGGCAAGGACCTGAGCACCTTGTAGATCTGAGTTCTTGAAAGGTCTGATTTTAAAACTGTATGCTAAAAAGGCACAAAAACTGCCCTGTGTAACCTGCACTAGACTGTCTCCTGACAAGGGCAAAGAAAAGACAGTGCTCATTTAACAGGAGAGTGATTGGAGAATTCTGGCAGAAAACACTGTGATTATATGTGGTTAGGTTAGGGAACAAAGAAGGCAAATGCCACAAAAGAATGTGCCCATAATAGGGAAAAACTAGGTAGAGATTGAGAATAAGCCCAGTATCATAAGCGTGAAGGACAACAAAGTGTATCAATCATGGCCACAGCTAGGAGCTAGCAACAGTCTGGGAGGTTCCAGGGAGGTTTCAGTACAAGTCAGGTTTAGCTGGAATCAACAGAAACATTGTTAATGACAAGGAAACAGTGATTACTATTCTACTTTCCTTCAGCAAGTAGAGGTTCACCTCTGTCCTGTATCTTTGGTAACCTTGACTCATACAACTTGACTGGAGCTACAAAATGGAAATCAGTCTCCTACCACTGTTCCTGTATATCACACATTCACAACACTGACACATGCATGTTTGCATACTGGTCATTACACATTTACTGGAAGGCAGAACAAGAAATGATATTGCGACCATGTTAGAACATGCAAGGCGTGGTTCTGGCTACACCTTATTCTTCAGTCAGGTCCATTCTGGAGTGCCAGTTGATGGATGAACAGAGGTTTTGCTTTGTGATGGCAAGATATGAGTGTGCACAGGAAGATTGTTAGAGCATTTCCATTTTCTTTGGATTATACTGCTTTTGAAACTATACCTTATGGCTTTTCTTTCCCATGTGGTGTAGAGCACAATCTGAGTCCCATTAAATATATTCTAATGTACTTAATTGCTCTTAGATGACAAAACATAACCCACTCATCTGGCATGTTGTTGAATCTTCTTATATTAACCTATCTGAGAGAAAAATAGTAAAAAAGTTGCTCTGTTTAACACATACATCGGGAATTTTGGTCTGCAACCCAGGTCAACATAAATCTGCAAAATTTCTGTTGGATAATTGCTAGTAGTGTTTTCAGCAATATACCATGCCTGTTATCTGGTTAGATGAATTATTTTTGTGTTATTTCAAGGCGTTCCAGTACATTAAGCTTAAAGTTGACATTAATTTGTATGCAGGTTCTGATATAATGTTACCATAACCTCTCCATTCCATATGGCAGTATCATACCCTCCCACTAGCATTCTCACTCTTCAGCTTTCCAGGGTATTCTTCATATACTCTTCCCAGTGAAACCTATGAGATTTGCATGACTATTGGTGTTATTGGTACTATCTTCCTTTTCAAAGCTCATTTATTCCATGAATTCTGGTAATGTTAACCCTTATAAAAAAGTAAGTAAAAATAGACTATATTTAAGGGTCCAAGTGCATCACTTTGTAGCACTGGTATAAATCCAAAGATCTTTGGCTTCAGAATTTTAAACAGTGCAATAAATCAGAATCTGGCCTTAAGAAAATTCTCTTATTGTTTTTTTCTACTAGATTATTTTTTTTATTAAAACCTGCTCATGTTTGGAGTTATAAGTAGGTAAGTAGTCCCTCCTCTAAGGCCACCTCCACACATGCAGGCATGTGCACTTGCAGCAACTCAAATAGCAGCAGCAAATTTGTGTCAAAGATTTGTGCCTCAGAGCACATACCTGAACATGCACTTTGGTGTGAGACAAATTGTGCCACTTGGGGCAAATTGACCCTTTCCAGCTCCTCCAGGATCTTCCGCCAGGGGGAGCTAGTGGGGGCTAGCATCTGTGCTGCCCCAGCAGTATAAAAAACTGCCCTGGCAAGCAGCTCAGGGCTAATTGCCTTCAGGAGTTTTAGAGGCCCAGCCAGTTGGTATCTGGGGACACTAGCCCCTTGTGCCAGCTGCACTGCTGAAACATCCCTAACCAAGAGTGGCCCCTGTGCCCTCTACCCACTGCAGCAGTCTGGCAGTGGGGGCTGCTACCACCTGCAACAGTGTGCGACCCAATGGCAACAGCTACTGCTGCTGGGGGGTGCTGTGCATCATGCTGGGGGGTTGGCAGGGGACTCACCCCTCCTGAGCAGTCCCCCCCACCCCCAGACAGTCCTCTATACACAATCTCCCCTATGTTCCTACTTGCCTGGGTCTGGGTCATACTGCAGCCTTGCCCAGCTCCTATTTGGGGCAGCATGCTGAGGTAGCAGGGGAAGGGGGCAGCCATAGACACACTTTTGCTGGGTGCCAGAGCACTTCCTTGGAGGACCCAGCCTCCAGTAGCTTCAGGGCATGCTCCAGGAGCACACCCTGCACCTTTTTTTTCCTGTGGGTTTTTTTTTTGTTTTTTTTTTTGATACCAGAATTTCCCAGTATCAAATTTAGAGTCCATACGGCAAATATGCAGTGTGGGGTACATTTTCTTGTTCCCAGTCTGCCTCTTAAGGCATCTCAAACTGCTTTGAGATGCCACAACAGGCACATGAGCACTCATCTGAATGTGCCCTAAAAGGCCAAAATGAAACCCTTTCTCCTGCTGACTTCGGCTGCAGTTGACCCTGCATTAGTTCACTAAATACTCACCTGTTAGAGAGCTGCTACAGTGCTTCTACTTTCAGGGACTTTAGACCTTACTATGCAAGTAAGTTTTTGTTCAGAGGAACAGATTTGCAAATCAACTTACTCAGAATACCTGTCAGTTTTGTAGCAAGGGCAAATGTCATTCCACTGCTCCTGGAAGAACTGACCACCCATTGCAATGAAGTCATGCCAATCACTGAGGCAGTCAAAGGAGAAAGACAGTGTTAAACCTTGGTCCTGCAAGTGCAAACACAGGTTCTTCAAATCATTCCGCAGCTCCTGTTGATGCATCTGAGATCTCAGTATACTTTATCTTTTTGGGTTTTTTAAATTAGTGATAGGTATACAGCCAAATTTCAGAGACCATAAATAAAAATAGTACAGTACTTATATACAACTGGCATTTATGCAATGGCCTAAAGTCTTTCATATGCACTCTTGGTCTGCTTTTCTGAGAATGTGTTCTGGTTGCAAACTGAAAAAATATCTATCTGAATGGAGATTTGGGGAATAAGGGTAGAATCTGCAAAAGCACCTGAGGGGTTTAGCTTAATGCCCATCTTCAAATAAGTTAAGGCCAGAAAAGGGCTTAGGTGTCAAAACATAACTTAGAGACTAAGTGCAGACAGTCAAAAAGCCCAAGGCTTAATTGATTCAGTCTTTTAGGTTAGTCTAAGATTAAACCAGTAAGCAAAGGAGCAGACAATCACTTTTGATTGAGGAAATGCACTGAAGCCAGACGCTAGGGGTGCTGCTAGAGCAAGCCTGCCAGCCACTGCCAAAGGGAAGGGAAATGAAAGCCCTCTAAGACTTTCCCCACCACTTCCTGCTGGAGTGGAGGGTTCATGGTCAAGCCCCAGCCCATGCTTTGCCTCGGGTGGAGGGGGATGTTGCCAAACTGAGGAGTGGTGGGTGGGGAAAAAGGTAGTGACATTGAATTCATAAAAGCTTGAACAAGAATAATTCTTTCTCTGAAGAACTATACATATATCATGGACTGTGTGTTCACTTCCTCTTACTGCTGTCCCTGCAGTCTCTGGGATTTGCAGTCCACAATTACAGCAGCAGGACTCCATAGGGATGCTCATCACTTCCTCTTCCTGCTTCCAGGTGCCTCTGGAATTTGTAGTCTATAGTCACATCCAGCACTAAGTAAGCCAGTAGGGCAAGGCAGCTCTGTACTCGGGGGGGAGGGGGAGAATGTGAGCTTAACCCCTCTCCCTAGCCCCATCCCCAGCTGAGCAGTGGGATACCCAACTCTCACATAAACCTCATTTGGATCCAGAAGCCAAGTAGAGTGACACTTAAGTCCTCTGAGGGGCCTTTTCAGTTATGGCATGCTCATTGATACTGCCCAAATGTTATATAGTAGTCTACTGGTTAGAACGGCGTATTTCAACCCATGGGTTGGGACTCAAGAATGGGTCACACGACTATATGAAAGTGTTGTGAACAAACTTTAAAAAATGGATCAACAAATTTAAAAAATAGATTCTCTTTTAAAGGAGAAAAACTTGGGAAATGGTGGCTTTTCCTTTTCAGGCTTGCAAAGTTCCCCCTGGTCAGCCCTGTGGAAAGGAAGGGCTGCTCTAATGTCCCCTCCCAAAGCTCTTAGCCTGAGCCACTGCTGGCATGTGCCAGCATTTTTTTCAGTCCAGTGGGGATGTCTGTGCAGTTACTAAGTGATTTAGCCTAGCCAGGTTAGACTAACCTGCAAAGATTGAATTCATTCAGGCTCAAGCTTTTTGAATGTCTGTTCCTAGCCTAGGAGCCCGGGTGCAGGGGGCAGCAGGTCAGAAATGAGGGGCAATGGGTTGGGACTGGCCAATGTTTACAAATAGGTCCTGGTACAAAAAATGTTAAGAACCATTAGGTTAGAGTACCCACCAGGACATAGGAGACCAGGATTTGATTCCCTTCTCACCCAAGGGGATTCATTCTCATGTCTCCCACAATAATGCTCAAACCACCAGGCTATAGACTAGTTTGCAAGATGGGGGGCTGTCCCACTCCTGTTGAAACTGTGCCAGTATGCCTAAAGGGATTCAAGACTCATGGGGCCAAAAGGATAGCCAGCAAGAGAAGCCTGACTTTGTATCCCAAGGAGAGCCCTGGCTTCTGGGCCCTGCTTTCTGAACCATTTCTGTGTTTTATCCAATGGCTATATAATGCAAAACACATAACAGTCAAGAAGCTTAGACCAGGATCCAGAGCTCCCTTCTGCCAGCTAAGTGTCCTAGCCACTAAGCTGCAAAGTTATACTCCCACTTGTCTGTTCTCCTTTTGGCTCCACAAATCTTGGATTCCTTTTTTGCATAGTGGTTCAACCTCAACAGGAAGAATGAAAGGTGCATCCCCAAATATTAACCTTTGATTAGAACATTTCATAGAGATAAGGGATGGGGTTCTGAGTTCTTTCTGATTCTCAACCAGCATGCCATGGCATTCTAGTGTGCCTTGAGAGCATTTCAAGGGTGCCATGTGGTGCCCTGCAATGTTAGCACTATTAGGTGTGAAAACGTGATTCACAAGATAAACCCAGAGATTTCAAATAGGAATCTGTAGCATTCAAAATACCACAATAGAGCAGAATGTTTTTGAGTTCTTTGCAACAAAATTACTCTATTATTTTTCCTGTAGAGTACTCAAAAATATTTGAAAAATAAGACCTGGAATATTTTGAGAGGTGTCTTGAATCTGTCCAGAGTGACTTCAGTCTAAAAAGATTGAAGACCACCGCATTGGACTAGTATACAAACTAGGGGCAGCACCATCATCACTGTCATTTTGAAAAGGATGAGCCCTGCTGAGTTCCTTCAATTAATATTTTGTTTCAGAAGTGCATTTTAGGAGCTGGATTCTGATTAAAGCACTTTCATTGCAGTCCTGACTTAGGCACTTGAGCATTATAAAAAGATGAAATTTCAGGTGAACTCATGTGCTTAGTGCTTTTTATTAGCTATCTCCTACTGTGCAGATTTTTGAATCATCCAATTTCCCCCATGCACTGGATAAGAATCATAGGGCACTTTTACACATGCTCGGGGGGAGAGGGGGGCGGGCTTTAATTAGACCAACTCCAAGAGCTGATCTAATTAAAGTATCTTGTGTATCAGTGTTCCCGTGCTTCAAAATGGTAGTCGGGGCACTATCTAAAGCTCGTCAAATAAGCTTTAATTAAAGCAAGCCTGGCACCATTTCGAAGCATAGGGACGTTGATACACAAGATGTTGGAGGCAGCTGGAGCACAATGATTACCACTGTCTAGCAGACTCAGTTAATCGAGTCTGCTCCGACATGCTGTGCTTGTGTATATGCACCCGCAGGCATCTAATTCTGGGATTTGGATTTCACTTCGGAAGCTAGGTACCTAATGGCACCTAGGGCCTTCTTTGGAATGGCTTTTAGTCATGGCCCGTGTCTTGTTGCCTACACTAATGGAGTTGCCCAAGAATATGGAACCTTGATAAACAAACCTGGTGGTATCAGTCTGAGGGCAACTGCACACAAACAAAAAGCTATTCTAGGAAGGAATTGTACTTGATTAGAACTGATTTTCAAACTGCTGCAGATTTACTTGAAGTCAAGGAGCTGCATCTTTTTGTAACATTTTTTTCTTGGCGTAACTAGAGTTTTCCCAGGATATCTCATTCACATGTCTATGGACTTAGGATCTTAAATATATTAGACACTTCAGAGAAGGCGTGCAGGCACAAGTCACTAAAGTGTTTTGAAAATATTATCCCAAATTTTACTGTGGTTCATGGGCACTGGTATAGGAACTGACAATCACCTTAGTTTTATGTTTAATCAATATTTTTACAGTAGCATTAGATTTTGTTTAAATTAACTTGATTACTGTTTTCATACAAATGCAAAACTATGATGTGGTATGCATTCTTAAATATAGATAAACATTAGATCTCATAGTCACATTAATAAATTACATTTTGTATATAGTCTTTCCCTTCCAGAAGACAGGAATAAATACATATGTACACTAACTATTCCAAGTCTGAAATCCCAAATCTTTTCAATCCCCTACATTTTTCTGTAATTTAATACAAATTGTGCTTGGCTGCCCTGGCAAAACCCAGTAACATTATGGAATGTTTGGCCAAACTTATCTTTAGTGAAATTCACTGGAGCTCATCTGGAGATTAATGTAGTCCATGTCATGTACTGTGAGACCTATTTAGTCACTTGACATAAGTTGCTGAGTTCTAGAGGTCACTCTGCCATCAGGAGAAAGCTGGAACTCTAAAGGTTACTTAAAGTCTAGGAAGCCTGAAAGACTTTATAGGAGGGTTGGCCAAACTTACCAACCCTTGAAGCTGCAAACAAAAATCTTGATATGACCAAGACCCCAGGATCCATAATCAGTATGCAGCACCCCAGCTTAAACAATACAATACAATAACTTCTTGTCATGCGGTGAGTCAGCGTGATGAATATGGCTCCACCACAAGGTCAGGGTTCCCCCAACTTTCCTGCCATGACTTGGTGGCATATGTAAAGAAGGCGGGGGTTCGTTGGGGTCTTTCCTCCCCTCTTGTCCCATAGGTGGGGTACTCAAGGGTGTGCCACGGTGTTCCTTGGGGCTCCACCTCCCCTGCACCCCATCCACATGCCAACTGCCTGGGTACACAGGTCTTCATTCTGAGGTGATGTCTACTCCTTGACCATGGGGTCCAGCGTTGGTGGTAATGCTCCAGCTCATCGTCCGGATGAAGTTTGCTCCAACAGCCCCGATCCCCCTAGCCACGAGGGTCTGAGCCTTCCTGAAAGGAACACCTGCCTGGAATTCTTTAATGTGGAGAAGCTGGGAACAGTCTGTCACCAGCTTGATGCCAGCCACTGCTCCCACTCAACTGCCGTGGGGCAGTGCCAGTGGAGTTTCTGCTGCTGGAGCCTGGAGCTCCCCACTGGCCAGTGAATGTCCAGCCATCTCTCTGTCCCCTGCTGGCTTCTTGCAGGGTTTCTAAATTCCCCACAATTGTGGCATCAGCTGCTGCAATCAACCAGCCACTGCCCCACCTGGGAAGCAGCCTCTTGAAGAGCCAGCAGAATGCCAGCTTGCATGGCTCTTGCTCTGCCCCAGCCCGTCTGGGAGGTAAGTTTCCCAGGGTGCAGGGGGCTCTCTTTCTCCCTTCAGGAACGCCAGGGATTGACCCCAGCATCCCCAGCGCCTGTGGGGACCTCTCACCACCACACTTGCTAAACAATTTATTAGCATAAATAAAAAAAATACGATCTGAAAAAAATAAAAAATTCTAATATAATAAAAAGCTTAATTTGTGTGTCTGTCTGTCTGTCTGTAATGCTTCTGGCCAACTGCATGTGCGTTGCAGAGGGGGGTAGGTGGCTATTAGATTGGCGGCCCGGGCTGCACAGGCCCAAGTTTGTGCTGCTGCCATGGAAGTTTGGCAGTAGGGAGCACACCTGGGCCACCCAAGCAGCAGGGCTTCCCCATGCCTCCCTGCCTGAGGGTGAAGTGGGGAATCGTGGTGGTGGTGCCCCTCTGCCTGGACACTCTCCAGAACAGCCAGCAGGGAAGGGGAGGTGGCAGGAAGGGAGGGGAGTGGGGAGGCAGGCACACCTGGAATGGCAGTGGGGGGAGTGGGGTCGGACCCAATGCAGTGGGAGAGAGGGAGTGGGACTGGACCTGAAGCAGTGTGGGGAAGGTGGGGAGTGGGTCCGGACCGAAGTGGCGGTGGGATGGAGCGGGGTTGGACCCAAAGTGGCAGGGGGAGGGGTCAGACCTGAAGCGGCAGAGGGGCGGGGGAAGCGGGGTTCGACCCAGTGCAGCAGGGGGGTGGCAGGGAGCAGGACTGGACCCAAAGCAGGAGAGGGAGGCAGGGAGTGGGGTCAGACCTGAAGCGTGGTGGGGGAAGCAGGGTCAGACCCAAAGCGGCAGGGTGTGGGGGAGAGTGGGGTCAGACCTGAAACAGGAGGGAGGGGAGGAGCGGGGTCAGACCCAAAGCAGCAGGAGAGGGGTGGGGGTAGAGCAGGGCCGGATGAGGAGCAGTAGGGATGGGGCATACGACTGGACATGAGGCTCTGTCCCTGCCAACTTCCTAACTCATCATTCTTGGTGGGCAGTTTGCTAATAGAAAATAATAAGCAAAGAGAAAGTAAAAGAATCTTTTAATTGAGCTGGCTTTCTTCAGGAGTTGCATTTAAACTGCCCGGGATCTGCATGTGATTTGCAAGCCATGGCTTGGCCACCACTGCTACATGACATGGAATTTTCTTCCCCTTGTGATCTTTCCTATACACCAACATGTCTAGTAGCCAGGTCATCATTACAGTTCCCTATTTGCCATCCTGTCTTGATTGGGTTATAGAAGTTGGATTCTCTAACTGCCGTCAACCCTCCCTTGCTTGGAATATTGCACTTTGGCTTCTTTTCTGATTTGTACATAGGACTCATCAGAGGCCTCAGAGACTTAAATGTCTAGTGGGTTAAGTGATATTTGGACTCTCCTTAGCCAGAGATTGTTACAGATAGTCAAGTGGCTGCGTGGGAGTGTTGTGGGAATGTGGAGCTGAAGTTAGATGAGGTTCTGCTCATTTTAATTCTCATAAGGCCCTACAGCTTCATTCTTCTGGGATCTGAATAGTTACCTAAGACTTTCTAGTTCAAAGTTTGTTTACCACGGCTGGAACTCCCTTTTGCTGATAGCAGTTCAAGGCTGTAAAGATCTGTCTAAAAATAAAAATGAGCACATCTCCCCGGTGCATATTTCTATATCTCCTTTCTCAAACAAGACCACCAGAAAGCAGCTGGCACTAATACTAGCACTCACAGTTGTATATAGAACTTTGCTGAGAACACAAGGGCAATGGTGAGGGCTTGCATGCTATTGTCACTGCACTGTAGCTATATGATTCATTCTCAAAAGAATGTTCTTCTAATGTATGATAAGTTGCTAAGAGAAGGATTTCTCATTGCAATAGTTTCTGTGATGGAAACATAGGTGCATCATAGGCTGTTGGACTGAATTTTCAGGGGAGAGTAAGGTCTTTGTTAGGCAATGATGGAATGTCATT
Organism: Caiman crocodilus; assembly: GCA_030014935.1. Lineage (NCBI taxonomy): Eukaryota > Metazoa > Chordata > Crocodylia > Alligatoridae > Caiman > Caiman crocodilus. The sequence continues at coordinate 1,558,809 of JAGPOW010001327.1, forward strand.
GGTTCTTAACAATATTCAAAGACTTAGACAGCTGGTATAAGTTCTTTTAAAATGCCCTTTCCATTTTGATCAGCCAGCCACACACCCACTTAAAGCTATGAGCACAGTGAACATACATATTGTGCCTTTTATTCTCTGTTTCGGCGTGTCTCAGTTTAGACCTGATACTAGGACTGCAGATTATTATCCCATTACCTCAATTAGTTTTTATAACCCCTATGTCCCCCAGTGAATTAACTGATTTGTTTTTCTCTCTTCTACCTCTCTCAGCAGTGCCTCCTCCATTTTCATCCCACTTTTCTACCCTTAGCTTTCTAATATAAGCTCTGCTTCTTGCAGTCCCTTTAAGCATCTGATGAAGTAAGCTGCTGCTTACAAAAGCTTATGCATCGCTCATCTAGTTAGTTTGTAAGGTGAAAATCTACCCTGCCTTCTGCTTGACTTCAAACTAACAAAGATAATTACCTCTCCCAAATTTTGCTGCTAGTTACACAGGTATAACCATTTTGGTAATATAAAACTTGTTTAAAACATATATACAAGTAGAGCAGTAGGACACAGTACAGCAAGTTTTAATCATATAGGGCACTTATATACAGGAGCGGGGTTTAATCTTTAGGGTTGCTTATTAATTGAAACCCACCATATCAATTTAGGGCTTTTATTTTTCATGACTGTTAGGGCACGGGACCCTATCCTTTTGTTTCTGGTGGAGCCTGCCTGCAGCTGGGGGGCAAGCACCCCCTGAGCTGCATGGGCCCCGGTCCTTCCCTCCACGGCAGAAGTACTCCCAGGCCACTCAGTCGGGCAGCTAGCAGGCTGGGTGCTGCCCCAGCTTGGAGGTGGCACCTGGCCTGATCCAACTGTTCCCTGACCCCAAGCTGGCGCAGCACCCATGGCCCTGGGGGGTGCTGCCAAAATGGAGAGAAGGACCAGGGCCCCCTGTAGCTCAGGGGCCACTTGGCCTGCCAGTAGCTTACACCGTAGCTGAGGGAGAGATGGGTAGACTCTGCCAGGGGGAAAAAAAAAGGATCAGGCCCCCCACCCCTGAAGGCAGAAGTAATGAGGGACCCAATCCTTTTATTCTGCGGGGCCTGCCTGCCTCTCCTGTGACCAGGGGGCGAGCTGACAGCGGTATCGTTGCAATCTGCAATGTTGCGAACTAAACTAAACTACATGTATAATTCACACTCTGCCAAGCCCTTACTGAGTGGCTAACATGGAGATTTAGGGCCCTGAGCAGTCTCTTCTTCTCGACATTCATAGATGTTGGGTTGGAAGGGACCTAAGCAGATCTTCAAGTCCAAGCCCCTGCCTGGACAGGTGAGCCCAATATTCACTGGGCTTATATGACCCCAGCTAGGTAATTGAATAGTCTCCTCTTAAAGATGCCCAAGGTAGGAGACAGCACCACTTCCCTTGGAAGTTGGTTCCAGATCCTAGTCACCCAGACTGTGTAGGGCCTTCTAATGTCTAGCCTGAACCTGCTCTCAAACAACTTATTGCCGTTAGTCCTTGTTACTCTGGAAGGTGCTCAGGGGAACAGGGTCTCTCCCATTCCCCACTGGTCCCCCTGGTAAGTTTATAGACAGACACCAGGACCCCTTTCAGCCTTCTCTTCTTCACTAGATAGAATTTCCTTTAAGTGAAGAATGTTGCCAAAAGAGGATACATGGCCCAGTGTAACTGGCATTGAAATCAGTCAAAAGAGGCCCACAAACTTCAGAGGGTAAACTCCCAGGACAGACTAGTTTAAAATCTGACAGTCTTAAATAGTCTGCTTGGGGATATTTTATTAACATGTTTGCAGTATGTCCTGCATGTATAAGTTACAGCTACAACCAAGAATCAGAGGCACAGGGTAGTTAAGTCTGAAGAGCAAAGATGTACTGTTGACCTTAAGACGCAAGCCACTAGAAACGGTTCCTGGTTTTCTCTCGTACTCTTTGTGTGGAAATATACATAGCAGGTATGCAAATGTATGGACTCTATGGGGAAACTTTGAAAGAATCCTCTAGAAAATGTGCATTCCGTCACATTCCTAGGGCAATAAATGTTTTCCTCAGAAATATTTTTATGAACTCTGTAGATAAAAGACCCCTCTCTCCTTCCCTTTGTTTTTCCCAACTGCCAATGGGGCAGTGACCTCAAAAGGCATGAATAACATTCCTTCTCTACCTGAAGTATCTATCTAGCTTTCAAGCTGCTTAGGGGGCTCATATAGCCATCACCTAAAGATCTGAGTACCTTCCATGTAAAACCAGATTGTCAGTAGCAGAATCCCTAATGGACTTCATGATTCTTCTCCTTTTTGAGACTATACGATGTCCTGCTTGTAAGGAGAAGCTGCAGAAGCTGTGTGGCTGGATAAACACTGGTTAATATTGTAAATGTCAGTGTAGTTATGATAGAAATGCTTTCTCAAAGTTTGGTGTCAAAATTTTTACAACAGCCCTTATTCAGCCCAGTTTCACAGGCCCAGAATTCTGCACAAGCATGAAAGTTGAGAGAGGTTAATTCAAGCAGCATCCAGTTTTTAAGTGTCTTGATGCTCACCCATCAGTAACTCTAGAACAAAAATGGTGCATCTGGTAGGCCTACAACCAAACTTATTGTTTCATTTCAATTTCTATGTTATAATTTTTTATGCCAAAAAATTGTACTGCAAGCCATATTTTCACCCATCATGGCTGAACGTATTGGACTCTCCCACTGGCTCAAGGTCTTAAGTGAACATTTGCAAACATGTGTCTTATTTTTCATTCATGAAAAATATTTCTCAACATGAAAACTAGAGTTCCTCTCTGTGTATAAAGTAAATATATTGCACCACATTTCACCCTTTAGACCTTACTCTGACATACGATGACTAAGTGTTATAGTGATGTTTGACCTCCATCACAAACCATATACTGTTCGAGAGTCTAAGAATGTTTAGCCCATGTCTAACCTTAGTCAGAAATCAGTACTGGGGTATGGAAATAAACAATGCTATCATCTCTACAGTATTTAGTGGGGGAAAGCCAACTCAAGCATGTTGCTTATGTGCCACCTGTTGGTGAGAGAGAAAACAGTGGCTAACTCCAAGGATATCAATTTCCTGGATTCTTTTTTCACAAAAACTGTTACTCAACAAATTGTAAATATTGGCATTGGCCAGTCTAGGGAAACAGAGCACCTTTCTTTAATTAAATGACAGTATCATCAAATTAAATGCCGATGATTACCTCTGATACCCATTATGCCTCATATTCTTTTTTTTTTAATTGGGATACCAGCAAATATCTGATCCTTCTTCAAGGGAAGAACTATCATTCTACAAACTTTTTCCTTTGCAAAGCCATTGTGGAGATCCACATTGTTGGGATGTTGTCCAAAAGAAGACCATTTAGAACCTTTGCCGGTGTTTTTGAGTTTGTTTATATTTTAGGACTTAGAAAAATAAATTAATCAAATATGCTCCTGAGCATCAGAAATCATTGTGGGTATGCACATTTGATGGGTGGAAGCAAATCCTTTTCAGAAGTGGGGTTGCTTTCCTCTTGTGGAGCTAACATGTAGTGATCAATGTTCCCTCTAAGGAGTAGTGGTCTGTGAACACGCCACCTCAGTCCAGCATGGGACACTTACTGAAGGGGGCTGGGGCCTGGGGCCTGGAGGCCGGGGGCCAGAGGCTGGAGCTGGGAGCTGGAGCAGGCTCCACCGGCTCCAAGGAAGTGCTCTGCTCCCCCATATCAGGGCTGGGGAGTGGAGCACTTCTCCGGAGCCAGTGGAGCCCGCACCAGCCCACTGCCCCATCCTCCATCCCTGCCTTGCCTCACCTTGGGGAGGAGCCACTGCCTGCCCCAAGTGAGGCTCCACCAGCTCCGGAACACTGCTCCACTCCCCAGCAGGGCCTTGAGGAGCGAGGAGGCACATGGCATCAGGGCCAGGGAGTGTAGCAGTGTCTCAGAGCTGGCGGAGCCTCACTGGAGCAGGCAATGGCTCCTCCCCGAGGTGAGGCAAGGCAGGGATGGAGGCTGGGACTGGGGGCTGGCACAGGGTCCATTGGCTCCAGGGAAGTGCTCCACTTCCCGGCCCTGAAGCAGAGGAATGGAGCACTTCCCTGAAGCCAGCAGAGCCCTCACCAGGCTCCTGCCCCCACCTCACCTAGGAGCTGACCTTTAGCTCCTCTTCTGGTGAGGCTGTGCACGGCCACACTTCTAGTCGTGTGCGGCCGTGTGTATGCGCACCTTAGCGGGAACCTTGGTAGTGATCTAAATGAATTGACAGACAGTTAAGAGGGTGATCCTAAGCAGGTAAGTCAGTGTTTGCAGCTGTTATTTCTGCTGATACAGCTTCCCTGTTCTTCACCGAGTCTATCAGTTAATGATTTAATTGGCCATGTGTAGACGAAATGAGAGACGTGTGTGCATGACACTTCACAGCAGGCTAAATGCTTTTGCACTCTTTTAGTGGTGTTAGTGTTTTCACATATCGGTGGCATATTGCGCATTAATTCCAGCCCCTGTAGCAAATTTGGCAGTGTAATGCACTTTAAATGACTTGGGGCGCAGCAAACTAAAAATCCTCTGAGGAGTTAGTTTGCTGCTTCTACAGCCATAGAGCAAAGCACTGGGCTCTGTGCAGCTCAGGGGCTCTGCAGAAAGCCCTGCAGGCAGCCTGGCAGGAATCCAGGAAGGCAGGCTCCGCCCAAGAAAAGCAGGAAGCCTGATCTTTTTTTTCCTCCTAGAGCCTGCCTGCCTGCCTGAACTACAACGGGGGCTTGGTGCTTCTCTCCACAGCTATGGTGTCCCCCGGAAGCCCCCCAAGCTGGATGCCTGCAGGCAGGTGCTGCTTGGTTGTGGGGGAGCTGTCGCTGCCACAAAGGGAAGCTTTAGCCCCCCGCCTCAGCCCAGGGATTGCGCCACCTGCTGGCAGCTTGTCCTTCCTCTGCCTGCCCCCGGAGAGGCAGGTAAGTCAGCAGGGTGTATGTGTGACACGGGGGTTCAAAGGGCCCTAAACTGAAGCAGTGTTTTTAAAAACCCACCACTTCCATTTATTGCCCCATTTCATCTGAATAGTCCTTCCTTCCCTTTGGAGCATATTTTAAAAGCATCAGTTTCTTCTGGCTGGATCTTGATGGGCTTCTGTAACTCTCTCATCTGGTGGTGGTTGTCAAACCTCTCTAGCCATTACTAATTTATCTCCTTAAGGAATTCTTCTTTTGCCCCTGCTATGGGGTCCCTACTATGCCTCTTTTGCCTTCTTACTATTGGGTCCCACTAGGCTCTGTCCTTAGCTCTCTCCTCCTCTTGCCAAGAATGAGGGTAAACAACAAGGCCAGGGGGGCTGTAGGTTGGGAGTGACGGGCACTGGCAGGGCCAGTGGGTCTGTGGGTCTGGAGTGAGGGGCTCTAGCAGAGCTGGAGGAGTGGAGGACTGTGAGTTGTGAGTGAGGGGCCCCAGCAGGGCCAGGGGGGCTGTAAGTCAGGAGTGAAGCGCACCTGGGGGGCATGGGTCAGGAGTGAGGGACACTGGTATTGCCAAAGAGGGTAGGGGACTGTGGGTCAAGAGTGAGCAGGACTGGGCGGGGCTGTGGCTTAGAATTGAGAGGCAATGGCACGGGCAGGGACAAGGAACTGGCATATCAGAGCTGTTCAGTGCCACAAAGCAGTGTAGGGGACAGCCACAGCTGAGTGAAGGGGGCTCTGATTTCCTAAGATTAAAAAAAAAACAAAATCAAAAGCCAAAATGTATAGGTATTTATAATGATTGAGGCACTGGTAGACATCCAAATTGCTTTACAATTGTAAATATATCAATAAAACATTATGTTCAACTGATACTTATACATATATATATAGCAGTGTTTCATTTTAATCATGGAAAAACATGGGTTTTACGTGTTTTAATCAGAGAATTTTGGATCTTTATCAGAGCAACTAGAATTTTTAAACAGAGAAAAGCAGGATCCCTGTTGATAATACACAATGGGTGCATCTACACATGGCACTACATCACCACGGCATGCATCATACCACAGTGATTAGTGTCCATGGGGGGTCTATTAGGGCTGTGCAAAGCTTCAGTCCGTGATTCAATTTGGCAGAGATTCGACCCCATTCAGTGGCCGAATCTCTGAATCCAAATCAAATCAGGAGACTCTTTAATCTCTCTCAAATCAAATCAGAACCCTCCAGATCAATTCAGAGAGATTCGGAAAGATTTGACAATTCAGATATAGACACAGCTTTAAATGCTTTTTCTACATACCACAAGGTACCAGGCGGCTTGTAATGCTGCAATGATGGGGTAGATGGAGTGTCCCATTGGAGCACAGGGGACTCCCCAGCATACTCGGCACCAGACCCGGAAGTAGACTAGAAGCACTTCCGGTCTACTTCTGGCTCCACCAGGGAGAATGCCCTGCATCCCCTGGTTCAGCGACTGGTGCCTCCTGGGTCTGGGGGGGCATGTAGGGTCCCCCCATACCCAATCACTGAGCCAGACAGGTGCAAGGGAACCCCCTGCATGCTTGCCAGCAGACCTGGAAGTGGACTGGAAGTACTTCTGGGCCACTTCCGGGTTTGCTGCCAAACATGCAGAGAGGCCCTCTATGCTCCTGTTGGATGCTTCATCTGCCCCAGCATTGCAGCATTCACAAACTGTGCCTGGTACTGCAAGGTATGTAGAAAAATCATTTAAAGCTGTGTCTATGACCGAATCTCTGATTCTCTGAATCAGCATCAAATCTTCAGCTCTGGATTCAGCCGAATCAAATTAGGTACAGTGATCCGAATCAACAGATTGAATCACTGTCCCTGATTAAGGCCAAATCTGAATCTGAATCAAATACGACCCATTTCACACACCCCTAATGTCTATATGTGACCAGCAGCTACTTCACTGTAGTGGCAATCTCCCTTCTTATAGCACACTGCCGTGGTGAAGCAGCTGCTAAATATAACCATGTGCTGCGTGTACAATGCAGTACAGCTGGTTATTGTGCCATGCTTTAGTACTACCAAAAGTACTAAACAATGCAGTACCAATGTCACCATAGGGCAATGTGTAGATGCGTCCAATGTTTCCATTTAGATCTGTCCTTGTATTTCTATCTCCACAGCTAAGTCTGTTATCTATACACTCACCATTTCCTGCCTAAACTACTCTAATCTATTCCTCTGTGCCCTCCTTGATACATATATAGCCTGCCTTCTAATTCAGATCAATTCAACTACTGTTCTTATCTTCCTGGCCCACTGATCTGGCCATGTCATTTCCCTGACATCTTAATTCAACCTTGTGACTCTTATCTTTGAAGATAGGGTCTACATAACTCTTCTTCTTCTTACTTACATTTCACTGTGCCTGTTTGGATTGAAACACACTGAATTTGACTTTTCCATAGATGCTGAACACCCACAACTTCAACTCAAGTCATGGTACCTCTGAAAATCTCTTCTTAAGTGGCAAAAATTGGTCACTCTAAAATTTGTTGGGTCCCAGAATCAGTAACTACTTTTTGAAAATTTGGACTTAAGGGAGTTCAACAATTTTCCAATTCAGAAACCTTATGAACAGTGAAAAAAAATATTCCAAACCCCAGGACAGTAGGAAAATATGACATTTCCATTATTTCAAACTAAGTACAGAATGTCCGAATACAAATTTAGCAGTCAATAGTTTGTGTCAAACAATATGACAACTATTGAGCAAACAGCTGTTACTCCAGATGGAGTATGTTTGACAGCTGTAGAGCCCAGGTGCATAGCTCTGGAATGAATCAACAGAACAGTGGCATGTGAGTTTATTCTTGGTTGTCTGAATGGCACTTCTACCAGTTTATGCGATACTCTCTCTCAGGGAACCAGTTCTTGAACACTTATACGTTAATCTGTTGAAATTTAAATATAGCATCACAAAAAGGGAATTTGGAGATAATCCACAGATTCTCATATATTGTGTAAAACCTAGGTACAGAAGATAGCCACTTAGCTTGAATTTTCTGCTTGAGATTACTGAAGTCATTTGGCAACTGAAATGAATAGTGTTTTACTCACTTAGCCTTAACTGGTACACCAATGACAGGAACTCCCATTGACAGGGGCACTTTATTCTTAGGAACTGGAAACAAATTTCAAGTAGGGAATTGAATGGTGTTCAGAACTGGCTGGGTTCAGTTGGAGGTCTAGATATGAAAGGCTGGACAACCCATTACCAGTAATTTGCTTGATTATGATTTTAGGGTTGAGTTAGGAGGCAAGTGATGTGTCTCGGTCTATTTGCATCCATTCTTAGTCACCAGGAAATGTAAATAAAATAATATTTTCCATGTAAGGATCTGCTCATGTTTCTGCCTCAGTCTATTCTACAACTCTGAAAAGAATCTCCACACTTTTAAGTCTGTTATCAGGAGAAAAAGGGATCATGGAGTGGTAGATTATAAAGGACACTCACTTTCCTTTAGTCATTATAAACTTTGAAGCAATGCCAAAACCCAATTTTTGCAGTTCTCCAAGCTTTGTTTTTTTGAAAATTGGCTTTTTTGGCTGGCTAAAGCGTGATAACAATCAAGAATGTTCTTGTAAATCAGCTTTGTCTATTTGCCTTAGTTACTAGCTACTGTGTTTTTTTAACTTCATTAACAGACTAATACAATCCAGGAAGTAATAAATCAGGTGCTGTAATCATTGGTGAACCAGTATTTTCACTGCAACAACAGAAAATTTGTTATTCATAGTCTTTAGTGGGAAAGAGAATCCATTCTAATAGTTCTTAATAAGATCATGAAATCTGTGACAGGAAGATTCACATACTGTACATTGCATGGAATCACATTCCAGAAATTACAGCTTTTCAACAGGTAAATAAATCAGGCAGCCTAGAGCTATCTGTCTAGTTTCTCTCTCAGCCCCCACTGCTGACAAAATTTGCTTTTGCTGGCCATACCAGACACCAGCCATTAGGTGAAGTAGATTACTTGGAGGAGACCTCGGTGCTCATCCCAGCACTGCACTTTGTCTCATACCACTCTGAGATTCACCATGAGCCCTTTGGCATAGTTCTGAGCCTTCTGTTCTGCCGAATTGACGGTCTTTGTGCATCCTAGCTGGAGCAAGTGGATGGAGCTTGTCAGCAGTGGCTCCAGGGGCAGGATGGAAGCTATATCATCTCTACATAGACTGATGAAAGAATATATACAGTGACCCAATTTTAGGGCTTCCCTGGATCATCAGCCCTTGGCAAAAGAATTTGTAAAATTAATAGAAAGTAATAATCACTTCCTACACAAAAGTATTTACTGAAAATAAAAAGGTCCTGACCTAATAAAAGAGCGGAAGGAAAAGCGCATAGGAAGAACACTCATCTGATTATCTTGACCTGTGGAAGTCAGTCAGAAGCTTCACTGTTGACAGTGGTGGTTTTGTGGGTGTCAGGCCTATGGAAGTCAGTAGCAGCCAAGTTCAGCAGCAAGTTCAAATTCTCATGGACATCAGCAAAGTTCAGCAGGAGTTCTCTGTGTGCCTGCAAGGGTCCCCTGGCTGTCAGTAAAGATGTGGGGTTTCCCTAGGAAATCATTGAAGAAGGCTTGTAAACCCTTAAGAACTTCAATCAGAGATCACAGAATTCTTGTGCGTTCTTTGTGCTAGCAAGACTACATTTAAAGGACTCCAGGAGAATCCTCTGAAATTACTGCTAGTTTTATCAGAGTCCATTAAGTTTGTCAAAGACTAGGGTTGCTAACTGTCTGTTAATTTATGGACATTCCATAAATAACCAGGCTAAAAATGCTTGTCTATAAAAGCCATTTAAAAAAATCATGCTGTCCATAAAAACACAAAGCAACCAGAGATGATTAAAGCTCTGTGGTGGAAAAGAAACTAGAGGTAGTGTTGAAGCACAGACTGAGTACAGCAGTGCCACCTTGGTCACATCCACACATGCAGGAACATGCGCTTGCAGGAGCTCAAATAGCAATGGCACAAATTTATACAGGATATTTGTGCCTCAGCACACATACCTAAACATGCACTTTGGTATGGGACAAATTGACTCTGCTCAGCTCCTCCCTGATCTGCATCCAAGGGGAGCTGAAGGTAACATGTGCTGGCCCTAGCAGTATAAAAAATTGCCCTGGTGAGCAGCTCAAGGCTATTTCCTCTCAGGAACTGCTGAGGCCTGGCCAGTTGGTATCTGGGGTCACTCGCCACTTGTACCAGCTAGACTGCTGCAGCAACCCTTACCTAGAGTGGCTCCTGCACCCTCTACTCACTGCAGCAGTCTGGCAGTGGGGGCTCGTGCCTGGCTGTGACCTGTTGCCACCTGCGTCAGCATCCGCCCCCTTGGACTGGACCTGCAGCCCCATGTCTGCACACCTGCTAGACCTGGATGGAGACTGCCTGGCTACCTGACCTGTGGCATGCACACAACAGCAGAACTGTTTGTACCTCTGGGCTAGCTGCCAGTAGGCAGTGGCTGCACAGTTGGCCTTCGTGCAGCATGTGTACTTCCACCCTGCCATCTGGGCAGCTATCACCTGGAAGATGTGCTCATTGTGGTTGCCCACTTTGAACAGTCAAAGCAGGTCCTCCTGGCCACAAATGGCCAGTGCCAGCCCTGGGTGGGCTCCTCTGATTGGGTCCTGCCACTTGCCTCACTAGCAGGAATCCTGGTGTTCCCTGTTTAAAAATTGCAAATTCCCTGATAAAAAAAATCCCAAATGCACTCTTTAAAATACCAAAAATTGGTGTTTTTCCACAATTAAAGTGAAACACCACTATATATATATATATATATATATATTAGACAGAGAAAGAGAAATCTGTTGGGAAATATTTTATTTATATATTTACATTTTTAAAGCAATTTGGAAGCCTGTCAGTGTTTCTATCATCATAATGAAATCCATTCTAAATATCTGTATGATTTGGTGTTTCCTTTTGGTGTTTTTATCATAGAAAAAGCAGAGCTTCCCCTAGCCCCTTCATTGACCAGAATGTGGGCATAGTTGCTCCTGCAGCCACAGCTTCCACCAGCAGGTCTCATCCTGTCTGGCAGCTGGGCATGCAAGGTGTGAGATGTGGGAGGGACAGGGCGGGGTTTTGCAGGAAGGGGGTGGAAAGGGGTGTTGGGGGCTGGGTATGGGGTTTTTGGGAGTGTGTAGGTGTGAGGGTGTGTGAGTATAGGGGGATGGGTGTGTGGGATGGATAAGGGGATTGGGGTGTGGGTGTGTGCAGGAGAGTGAGGGGGATGTAGGGTTTGGGCAATTATGTCAGGTGGAGGGCCACTTAAAAGTTTTGGTAAGCTGCTGAAGGCTTCATGGGTAATCCCAACCCTTGACAGTTGTCCTGCCCCCTTGGGACCAGGCATCCCATCCCTAACCCCTGAACTTTGCCACTGCCACTTCCCCCTGCCTCCCAGAAATATTCCTTTTGTGAGGGTGGGTTGCCAGAACCAGAAAAGAAACAAATCATACACTAAAAGTCAAACACTCCTTATAACGTATTTTAATTTTATTACAAAAAATATTTTTGTCATGATTTGTTTGCATCGTGCATATGGAGGTGATTACATAATAGCTCAAAAATAAATTCTTAGTTGTGTATATTGTAGAGGGGGTGTATGTGTGTGTCATAGGATGTGGGGGATGTGTGAGGGGATGTGGCTGTGTGTGGGGGACCATAGGGTATGTTGGAAGGTTATGTATATGTGGGGAGTTGTGGAAGCAGGGTGGGGGTGTGAGAGAGGTTAGGAGGGTGTGGGGACACCCCTGCACTCTCCCTATGGTGCAGCAATAGGCAGGGTGCTCAGTGCACAGTTGCCCGGCAGGACATGGCTCTGGCCAGTACGGCACATCACAACGAGGGGTGCACCCTCCACTGCACTGCTGCCTGTATCACTGGCGCCCCTTGCATTTGCACAGCAGGGAGGGAAGCCCCATGTGCTAGAGCCAACTGCTTTCTGTTCGGGGCTGCACAGCACCGGAGAGAAGCCTCATGCAGGGAAGGCAGCCAGCTCCAGTACCTGAGGCTTCTTTCTGGTGCTGCGCAGCCCTGGCAGAGAAAGCAGTTGGCTCCAGTACGTAGGGCTTCCTTCCCTGTTGTGTGAGTGGTGGTGAGTGCCGGTTATATAGGGGATCTGGCAGAGGCTGCACCCCTTGCTGCAATGTGCAACACTGGCCAGAGCCACACTGAGCATCCCTGCTGCTGCCACTGCTTGCTGGGGTTGTAACCCATGGGGAGAGTGTGGGGCGGTCCCCACGTGCTGCCCACCCCAGTTCCACGCTATGCCGTGTCCCCCCGGGCGTGGGCTCTGTGTTGCCACAAGCCCCAGCCCTACACTCCGTGTTCCTGCCCAGCTGCAGTTTCGCCCCTGCTGCTTCCTTACCTGCTTTCTGGAGTAAGCAGGATGCCAGGTCCCCAGGTCCCTGGGGACTGCAGCAGCAACCCCACATGGAAGCTGAAGGCTGGCCAGCCAGGCCCTTCCACCCATGAGGGTGGAAGGAAGGCAGTAGGATACATTTTTGGGGCTGCATGTATATGTGGGTGCCTCACTCCCACCCTCATGGGAAGAAGGTGGGCAGGGCACAATTTGTTGGAGGACCGAGTGGGCCAGATGAAAGTGCTTGGTGGGCTGGATCCAGCCTGAGGGCTGTATTCTGCCTCCCCCTTGCGTATGGGGTTTGTGGGGGGTGTTGTGGGTGTGGGGTTTGTGGGGAGAGTTTGAGGAGGGCTGCCACACACCTGCTGCCCCCCCTTCCGCACTGCACGCCCCCTGGTGCTGGCAACAGCAGCCAGTGGGCCATCAGGGCCAAAGCCCACTTCAGGTACAGCCCAGGGGCGGTGTGGCACCACCTAACCTAGGCCTGGTCTGTACATGGCAAACAGAGGCAGCCCAGCCCAGCCTGGCCCGGCCGCCCTGCCAGTGCATATCTTTGGATAGGCTCGTGACAGCTCTTGCCACCACCCACGGCTTCTGTCCAAAGGTGCACACTAGTGGGGCAGCACAGGCTGGGCCAGGTCAGGCTGGCAATGTTCAACATGTGCAGATCCTGGGTCAGGTAGTGCCATGCTGCTGTGGGGCTGTGCCTGTGCAGACCATGGCCCTGGTGGCCCAGCTGGCTGCTACTGCCATTGCTGGGGCTGTGCACCACAGGGGTTAGATGGCGGGGTGGGCATGTGGTACCCCCCCTTACATGCCTCACACACTCACACCCCCCCATGCCCCTCACACACCCACCTATACACCCCATACCCCCCCCCCGCCAGAAACCACACAGTCACCCTCCACCCCCACATCCCTACTTACCTGTGACAGCTCCTATGTCCGGTTCACCACTGCTGCCTTGCCCCACTCCTTTTTGGCCCAGCATGCTGAGGCAGCAGGGGTATGGGGCAGCCATAAAGATACTGGCTGGATGCCAGAGCATCTCTCTGGAGGAATCAGCCTCCAGTTGCGTCAAGGCATGCTCCAGGAGTTTGTCCTGCATTGCTTTTTTTCCACTTTTTTTTTTTTTTTTTATACCAAGATTTCCTGGTATCAAATTTTGAGTCCACGCTACAAATATTCAGTGGGGGGAACATTTTTTTCATTTTTAGCATGCCTCTTGCAGCATCTCAGACTGTTTGGAGATGCTGCAACAGACACATGAGCACTCATCTGGATGCTCTCCTTATGTCCAAAAGGAAGATCAGTACCCTGGAGGGAGCTCTTCCCAGGTACTTGTGGCCCATGGGACTTTCCATAACTCCTTCCCTAACCTCCAGCCATGTGCTGGTATTAGCACTGCTCGTGGTGCTGCCTTCCAATGGCCTGTAACACTGCAGGTAAGCAGACAGTGGTCCTTCTTTGGGGGTCCGTGCTAGGGCAGGGAGGAAGTAAGGCTGAGGGGGTGGGTTGAGGATCAGCATGGTGTGGGGTGGAGGTGATTCAAGGGGTGTGAGGATGAGTTGGAGACCACTGGGGTGGAAGCTGTAGAGTATAAACCATTGCTGCAGTCAAGTAGAGTTGCCAACCCAATAATTTTCTTTACTGATAATATGAAAACTAGTTACTGACAACCAATTTTTTTTTCCACTGATTTTAAGTAGATTTATGCCTGGATTTGCTGTCACTCAGTCCCACCTGTCAACTTTGGGGCCAAACATCACTTGATGAGACTGAACTGTGTCCATAGTTCTAAAAATGATTATATTGACAGGGGCTGGACCATCTCCTATCTTTAACATTTGAGCTGGTTTAGGGAAAAAGGACAGATACTGGCCTGTCTCCATCAAAGCAAACATTCATTATTCAAAATAGTGCACACATTCAGGAATTTAAGGAGGAGTATAGCCAATTTGAGATTGGTAATCTGAGCCAAATTTATGAGTATCAGAAGGAAAAGAAAGATGTAGGCGGTTATGGACAGGCTACAAAGTCCTGTCGTCACAAGGGGTCTATGTTCAGAGAAATTACTAATTCCCTGTGTTGGGTCAAGTGTTTAGCAGAAAGTGAAGTCTTTCTTTTTGAGCTTTCTAGGTTGGGTAACACAAGAAACTCATACAGCTACAGGCGATGATCCTTCTCTAAGCTTCTGATCTCTTCTTGCAGGGAAAAAGAATAGCTAGCCAGAGATGTGAAGATGTCTACATGAAGCCAAGGCAGTACAATGGAAGCATTCTCATAAGTCCTATCTCCTGCTTTGGTAAAGTATAAGTGGGGGATATACCAACCCAGCCATTTCTCTTGTCTCTACTGACATCTCATTCTATAAAACAGGATTTTTTTTAGTAAACAAGAAACTGTTTTTTACATCACAGACGTCGGTGCTTACTGATATTTCTGTTTATTCTTGCCTTGTTTGATGCTCAAGTCTAGCAAGTCATTTACAAATCAAGAATAACATAGGCTCAGTGGCAAAATTTGCCTAAATGGCTGAGATGTTAAGACTTGTTTTCAAGAGACATATGCTATGTCTCCATAGTACACGTACCATGCCCAGCAGTGGCACCCTAAATTACAATATGGTATGGATGAATGGCTCCCAAAATTACAGGCTATGTGGCCATGTCCCTACAGCAATTTGGGTGGACTAATTAACACTGCTGAGTGCCATTTAGCCCTCTTTGTGCTTATTAGCCCACCTGTGCCACAAACAGAAGGCCCCCTGATATCCAGTTTTATAGTCCAAATCTGCTAAACTAAGAGGAATGCAAATACATGGACATAGTTAATAGCTGTTGTAAAACTAGCAGGGAGCCTTCATGCAAGGTTTTGGGGGTTCTAAAATGGCATCTGTATCTGGGCTTTTGTTTTTATTTCAGCGGAAGGAGGGTAAATCTAATAAAAACAGTGATATATTGAAAATTTAACCCAGGGAATAGCTTGAATCAAATAACAGGGCTATTTTCAGTTATAACACATTTGGTGCCTAAACTGCTTGATAGTTGCTCTTTAACTTTGTCTATATCGGCCTTTAATTTGAAATTGCTTGGATGTCTATTGATTAGTTTCAGCTGAAGCACAGGCATCTGTTACAAAATATTGACTTTTGCATCACCTTTTAGCCAAGTAGGTTAATTGAATGGTGCTTGGGGAAATTATTTCAGAGACAGTCTCTGGCTAATATTTATCTTCAAATAGCTGATGGTATTGTTTGACATTTAGCCAAGATATCTGATAAAACTGCAGCCCTAGAGATGAGGCTGTGTATCTGCAGCAGCACTTATCAGTTACATTTTCTGCACACTTCTCAGTTTGCTCTATTGACTACATTAAAACAAGGGCTGGTTCCTAGTCCCACTGAAGTTAATGAAAATTTGCCACTGACTTTATAGTTTGCTTTATACAAATGTATTTCAGAATCACTGGTGTGATGGCAGCTTGAAATACTGCACAGCCATGCAAAAGACCTGGCTTTACTTAAAATGGTATCTCACTGTACTGCAGTCATATGAAATATTCAGAACAAATATTTTCTTTTGGTGCAGGGTCTCACAACAAACTCAAAATCTAGCCAGGGTTGCTTGTTGAAGTGAGGCAGGTGGCACACTGATTTGCCAGACAGTACAAATAGTGTCTATATCTAATGAAACAAAGATACTCTTAATGGCTTATCTCCTTAAATTGCTAAGGAAATGTAAGGGAATAGTGGCTCTCATTGAAAATCACTGTCATTTTCTATTTACCTTGCTCCAGTGCTCAAGAGGTATAAATATTATGGAGCTTCCTTTAAAAAAAATCCCCTCCCTAAAAACACTGCCAGCACCTTGACTGTAAACCATGTTATCTTGGACGGCTATTAGAAAATAAGCATTACCTCTCTCTATATACTGACCTAAATGTCTGTCCCACACCAATCACTGTGATCTCTAAGCACTGAAATAGAGTTTTAAAAGTGGTCATTTGGTTTCTTAGGGTATGGTTGTTTGCACATACAAGTTTTTAACGTTATGGAAAATAAATTAGATTACAAGACATGCATAAAAATGAATATATCTAAATCAAATGCCATACTGATATTAGATTGTCCTACCATTATCTTCCCTATTCTACAGAAAATATTCATAAAGCAAGAATTTTAAGCTAAAACTTTGTGGTGGTGATGATGCTTTATGTTGATATCACTTGGTGGAGTCTCAATTTCAAATGTGGTTAGTCCATTCCATTTAGCCATGAGTTTCTAAGATGACCATTTCACTTCTGACTTTGGTTTCATTTTACTCTAAGACTTGCTGGCTTGCCTACCTGTAAGCAATCCCCTTCCCTAACTCCCAGCTCTTACTTAACCTCATTTCTTGCTTCAGAAGATGCACAAAAAGATGCAATACATTTGTTTATCCAGTGCCTCCTCATTTCATATCTTAGAGTTAGGGGACATGCTTATATATGTGACAAAAGCCTCCCTACTGTTAAGAGGCTGAATATTTGAAATGCTTGGAGCAGTACAATATTGATGAAAATAGCCTCATATAGAGGGCCTACTCAAAGCTAAGGATTCCTAAGGAGATTTAAAACCAGGAAATTATACCATTTTCCCTTCCTTTTGTATGTGTAAAGTGCAGTAATTTTAAGCCTAAATTTTTTCATACCATATACCTGAGCAGGACATATGCCAGGAGTTTCACTCCATACAAGGTGACTCAAAGAATCTGAGACTATTTGATTAGGGATCCCTGGGCTTTGAGCATTCCTTAATTTCCACAGAGCTTTTTTCTTGAATAAATGCATTCTTTTACTTTGTAACAGCTACCTCTGCAAAGTGCTTGATGACATATTCAGTTATATGCTTACACCTCCACAGGGAGAGTGAGAAAGTCGCATAGCTCTCCTAGTCTTCCCCATCCTAAGCAAAACAAGTTCCAGATATGCATCTTGAAACCACCTGCCAAGTAACCATTCTGATGGTCTGCTGACTGTTGTTTTGAGCAGAAGGTTATGCTTTAATCTGCCTTTGACTTGTAGCAATTAAGGCCACATCCAGACAGGTAAGCACGTGCCTGTTGCAGTGTCTCAAAGCAGTTTGAGATGCCATATTTGCAGTGCGGACTTTAAGTTTGATACTGGGAAATCCTGGTATCAAAAAAGACACTCCAGAAAAAAGCAGCTCAGGGCACACTCTTGGAGCATGCTCTGAAGAAACTGGAGGCTGGGTCCCCAGAGAGATGCTCTAGCACCTGGTCAGAGCATCTCCATGCCTGCTATGTGTCCCTACTGTTCCAGCACACTGCCTCAGCATGCTGGAAGGAACAGAAGCAGGGCATGGCAACCAGAACCATGGCAGCAATGTCTTGGACCCAGGCTCTGTCCCAGGTAAGCAGGGATGTGGAGATGGAGGGACTCTGTGAGTGTGTGTGGGGGGGTGCCTGTGTGGGAATAGGGATGATACCCCACTTGCTCCCCACACACAGAGCACAGCTCTCCTCCCCCACAGCACCAGCAACAACAGCAGCAGCCAACAGTAGGCTGTTGAGGCGCTCATGGCCCACTGCTGGCAGAGACCCCTAGCACTGTGTGGTGCCACCTGAGACCCAGGGGCTTCATGTGGCACACAGAGCCACCCTGGCCCACACCTTCACATAGGACCAGGCTGGCTCCTCCTCCATGTGCCCCATGCACCATTGGGCTGGGCCAGATTCATGGAGGCAGGAGCTGGCCCAGCCCAATGGTGCACAGCTCTTGCCTGCAGTGCTGGGAGCTCCAGGTGACAGCAAGAACTGGCCTAGTCTTGTTTGAAGGCTTGTGCCAGCAGGCTGGACCATCTTTATGTGCTACATGGAGCCCCCAGGTGTTCAGGCACCGCTGCATGCTGTTGAAGGGCTCTGCCAGCAATGGGCCACGAATGCCCCAATGGCTAACTGCTGGCTGCTTCTGCCACTGGGGGCTGTGCACCATGGGGGCAGGGGCTCAGCTCTCCCATCCCACAGTGTCCCCCACCCCACACACTCTCCCCTCACCCATAAATCCTCTTACAATCCACCCACAAACGCCATACCCAAAAACTATCCCCTGTACCCTCACCCACAATCCACCCACAAACCCCATCCCCTACAAACCCTATACCGAGTCCTAAACCCCACACCCCCAGCCTCCTCCCTAAACCTCTCCCACACCCCACACCCACCCCCCAGCCTCCCCCCAAACCCCACATCCCCCCACGAATCTCACACCCTGCCCAGCCACCAGATGGAATGGGACCTGCTGGCGGGAGCCATGGCTGCAGGGGCAACTACCCTCTGCCCTGTGCCCACACCAGAGCTAGGACATGTGGCCCCAGCATGGGGGGCTCCTGGTCCTAGAACCACTTTGGGGGGTGTGATGAGCTGAGGAAAGAGGTGTAGGTGGCAAAGAGGTTTGTATGAGAGAGAGAGATGGGAGTCAGGGATGGGGGAGTGCTCCGAGTAGGAAAAGCTGCCACAGCAGGGCTTGGAGCCCTCTGACCCCACAGAGTATCCTGTGCAGGAGGCAGGCCTGGAAGGGAAGGGGCTTGCCCAGCCTGGTCCCGGAACCCCAGTCAAGGACTTCCCAGGACTGGCATAGGGTTTACTGGGGCCTGGGCACAAGCATAGGGAGCAGAACAGCAAGGGCTGGCACTACTCAGTGCCACAAAGCAGCAGGTGAAACAGCTGCAGCAGGACTTATTTCTTGGTGCTGCTGTCAGGAGGAAACTAGGTGGGGGCAGGGAGGGGTTATGGGTCAGGAGTGAGGGGCACTGGCATCCCAATGCTGCTCAGTGCCCCACATCCTGGTAAGCAAAGCAGGCATGGGCAGCTCTGATTTGTTATGATAAAAACAAAAGTGTGTAGATATTTAGAATTAATTTTACTATGATGATAGAGGCACTGGTAGGCTTCCAAATTGCTTTACATTTTTAATGAGAGAATTTGGGGTTTTTAAATCAGCTAACTTACCATTTTTAAACAGGGAACACCATTTGGGGCCAAGAGGACATGCTTTGACAGTTCAAAGAGGGCCACTGCAATGAGCACCTGTTTGGGGCAGTAGCTGCCCAGATCGCAGAGCAGGGGCACCAGAAGACATGACAGCAGTGCTGCATAAAAGCCAACTGTGTAGCCACGGCCCACTGGAAGCCGGCTCAGAGGTGCAGGTGGCTGTGCTGCAGTGCCCTTACCACAACCTAGGCTGCCATGCAGTCCCCGTTTGGGTCTGGCAGGCACGCAGCCATGGGGCTGTAGGTCCAAGGGAAAGGATGCTGTCACAGGTGGCAGCAGGTCACAGCCAGGCAGCAGCCTCCACTGCCAGACTGTTGCAGTGAGTAGAGGGTTCAGGGGCACTCTAGGTTAGGGCTGCTTCAGCAATCCAGCTGGCACAAGGGGCTAGCGTCCCCAGACACCAACTGGCCAGGCCTCAGAAGCTCCTGATGCCAAGTTGCCCTGAGCTGCTCATCAGGACAGCTTTTTACACTGCTAGGTCCAGCACAGATGCTGGCCCCAGCCCCTAACTCCTCGGACTGATCAGTTTTTAAAGTTTGTTCACAACCCTTTCATATATTCTTGCAACCTACTTTTGGGTCATGACCCACAGGTTGAGAAAAGCTGATCTAGATAATATTTTTAAAGCACTTGGAGATACTTCAATGAAAGGCCTTATAGTAGCACTCTGAGACAGGTCACAAGCAAAAGGGTTTTCAAACCAAATCAAAACATTCCCAAATATAAGGAAACAAGTTTAATTATGTCAGTGTTGTCCAACTTCTTAGTGGACAGGAGCTGCACACCATGGGAACTGTACAAGCGGTGGCTGTAGGCTGTGGAGAATGCATCAGCCATGCATGTCATGCCCACTCCCGCCCCCTCCCACCCAGCTGCAAGCTCCTCTGGTACCATGCAGGCAGGCTGTCTACCCCCCTCCTCAACTGCTGCACTGTGCATGCAGGCAGGCATCACCCCCCTCACCTTCTTCGCTGCAGGCTTTCTTGCTGTACCATGGGCTTCCCCAGCGCTGCAGGCTGCAACTGAGCCAGGCCAGCCTGCCATGCCCCATTCCCTGGGATGAGGGCAGGAAATTGAAACCCAGAGAAGTGAAGGGGGTACCTGAAGAGCCCACCAGGAGCAATGGGGAGGAGCAGTGGCCAGGGGGAACCCCTCATGGACTAGCAGTTGCCAGTATGCTGTGGCATCTGTAGTAGCTCTGGATACAGGGACATTCAATGGGGACTGGATATTGAGAGGAAGCATCAAGGATAAGAGGAGGCCTGTGTGAGGTATCCTCTCTGAACTCAGACAGGGTTACAAGTTAAAGAAGCCCAAGAGCTGCACTAGCTTCACAGTTCCTAAATAAAGAAAGCTCAAGCTGATAAACAGACTTCTAAATATGGATGATTCTGACCCAGTTCAGAGTTTTTAGTTGAGTCCTTCTCTGGAAGGAATTAAATCACCTAAAGAAGTGCCAAATTTTAATATTACATAAACCTTCCTCTGAGATTTACTTCATTAATATCAATAAGTTATAAACTAAAGGTAGAAGTCAAATGTAACTGAATGCAAATCAGTAAACTGGTGGGACAAGTAAAGCAGGCTGCAAAGTACAATATGATGTGTTTTGCTTTCTGTATCATGTAACAAATAGCTCCAAAGATAAAAATAGATATACTGGCTTTGTTAGTAAAATGTGACTATTTTTCAGTCAATGTGTCATAATCTATGTAATGAACAAGGATAAAGCAGATTGAATTTTATATTCCTGAAACAATTTAGGTTGTTTATAGTCATAGTGAGAACCTAATTAATCTGTGTTAAAGTTACGCCATCTCCCAGGATAGAGGTTGCTTAAGTACATTAAGCTGAACTATGGAGTGTACTGTATAAACTAGGTTACATAGATGAGCCACCTTTCTTTAGAAATCTCTGCTGCCCACATTCCCAAAACATGTTTTTAATGAAAACATTAGGCTTCATTCTTCCCTTAGATTTACAACTGTGCTACCTCGTTGCTTTTTTTTAGATTTAAGCCCTATTTACAGTGGTGTAAGTAAAGCCAATATATGACCAATGAGTTTATCATTAATGAAAGATTCCCACTGAATTAAGTGGGCTTTGGATAAACTCCTACATACGTTAAACGATATTCTAATTACAGAACAATCCAAAAAGTGTGCATGAGCAAAAAATGTCCATCAAGTGTCAAAATCTGCCCTCATTATATCTGTGCTCTCCCATTAAAAGTGCAGTGTTGCACAGGTGCAAGTGCAGGCAGAATTTGGCCTCAAGGCATTAAGAGACACTGTCAAGATATATTTTATATTCATATATGTATCAAAATACTCTCACCTATGTTACTGTAACAGCTTCCATGATGAAAACAGAAAAAATGGTTTTAACATTTTAATTTTCTATTTACCATTTCTGCTGTTTGTTTGGTGTTTGCCAGTGAAACCTGACTGGTCAGTTGGCTTGCTCGCTTAGTGATTCTCAAGCACTCAGACAATACTGCTTGTTTTGTATTCACAATATCCAAGGGGAATGTTTGACTTTAAAAGCAAACCGTTTTTACAGAAACACCCATGTGCATATTTAAATCCCATACCAGATTTTTCAACCCTTCCCTTATACAACAAAAAAGAAAATGCTCTACGTTTTGGGCTTGCACTACTTGATAAATTCCCCTTTAAATAGTTACAGGCAAGTTTAGCCTAGGAGAAACATTTGTTAGCCTCGATATTAGGTGATTTTTATTCACTAGTTCGTTATTATGTCATAATCAGTGAAGCCAGACATTTATTTGAGTCAACTGTAATATGAACTCAGAATATGTTGCTGTATGACTAATCTGCCTCTTACATGGAGCATACACACTATAGCTTTGTCCAGGCAACCCCTAGTCACCCGACTTAACCTTACTCACATGAATACCTCCATTAAGAACAAGTTCAAATTCTGAAAGGTGTTCAGCATATGAAATACATCTTTTCTTTATTGAGAGTAGCAGATGCTTTATCCAGGGCTCATTCACAAATTTTCTATCAAAAATGTTTTTAAAAGAAAATTGGGTTTTCAACTAAGTTTAATTTTTCTAAAAAATTGTGTGCTTTCTATGCAAGAATTTGTGTTTAAAAAACAAACATCTGAAAACCAGGGTGAGGGGAGTGTCTTTCAGTCAAAACAGATGAAAACCGGTTGCCAGTAAATAGCTGGGTTTGTTTTTTTTATGTTGTTTGTTTAACCAAAAAAATCCACTTCATTTTAGTTGACATTTCCAGTGGAAAAAAAAGACTCATTTTCCATCTGTTTTTCAAGATCTGGCTCAAGGAAGTAACTCATATGAGCTAAGTATAAAGAACTATACAAAATAACTAGTTGTTCCTGTTAACATGTAATCTTTTATATATTTTTGCAGCTAGTAAGTATCGATGCATATGGTAAGTGCTTATCAGTATAATTTAGATTATACTAATAAATTTTATTTACACTGACCTTATCTGCCATGACAATCCTGAGAAACTCATAATGAAAGTGCATTAACAGCAGAGATAAATCCTGCTAAAACCATAAAAAAGTCACAATTTTGTGCAAACGGCTGAAAAAAGAATAAAATGGGTCTCTGAAAGTCTATTAAGATGAACCAAATCTATTACTTGCATTAGCTCTTTCCCCCAAAATCCTGTCCAAAGTCAAAAGCCAAGTACTACTATTGCCAAACCTAAACATTCAAAAATCATGAGTTAGTCTGCAAAAAAAATTACTAGTTTGGCTTAAAATCACACATTTTTAATTATATTGCCTGTGGATTTTTAAATTTATCTTCTGGATTCTGGCCCTATCCATTTTAGTTTTTCAATATTTCTTTCCAACTGTGAGGATTCAAAACTTTCTTTCTTAATGAAAGCTAAGACTCCTACATGTTCACATGACTTAAGGATACAAGCCTTCCAGAAGATACCAAACACTGCAGGACTGAGTTGGCAATACTGGAGACAGCGTTGGCCTAAAAGTGGTCTGGTCTAGCGTGTTAAGCTATTTATTGATTAGAAAGATAACGCTATAAAAGCTGCATATTGGATACTTCCTGGAATGGATAGTGACAGGGCAGAGGTGGCCTTAAGTAACCTCAGAATGTTGTTTTGTGATCTCTTTTGTTGGACCAAGTATATAGGTGGGAGAAATGTTAGACTGTGATACGTTAATGATGTTGGTGTTCCGGGTAGTACTATCCTGACCCCTCCTGTGTCCTGGTATGCGGTCTGTGACGGCTCTTGTTGCAAGAGTTGATTCCACTTTTGATTCACAAAACCCCCTCGCCTCCCATACATTTCCTAGACCATTGTGGCTACAGTAACATTCCAACCCTACTTTAAGTCATCTAGTTACTTCTACAATCCCTATTTTCTAGACCTTGTAGAACTAAGCCTGAGGAATGGTGAAATGAAATCTTAATTTCAGTTCTCCTAGTTCTGCATGGACTGGGAAAAGCAGGCTCTTCCTTTCTTTTTAAAACCCTTTCAACCTCCCTGCTGGGTTTCAGAAGTTGAGCTGAATATACCAGCTCTCTACAAGCCAGAGATCCCCAGATTCCTAGGGGATGTCTTCACCTTTATGGCTTTTCTCTGTCACCAAAGCTACATATCAGGGGAAAATGGGGTTATTATTTCCTGAATGAAGCTTCAAGAGGGCTTGAAGCTTCTAAAAGTCACAATATTGGAAGCCCAACAAAAAGCTGTTTCAACATGATGGAAACGTGAGAAGAATGGCAAGAGACCAATGGGACTGCACAAAGAGCCTCTAGGATGCCTCAAATGTAAAGGACAGCATACAGGCAATGAAAAGATGGTCAGAACATGAAGAAAGTATCCCAGGAAACTGCAAGAACTTGCAGGGACAAAATCCAGGAAGGCAAATATAAAAAGAACGACCTTCAGCTGGGAAGACAAGATAAGAACAAGAGGCTCTATAAGTATATTGGCCAGACCAAGGAAGCTGTGGGTCTACTACTAAGTAACCTAAGAAAATTCTTAACAGGAGATGCAAAGAAGCAGCAGCTGCTCAACAACTCTTTTGCCTCAGTCCTCAAAAAAGTTAGGTTGCAACCAGACAAATAACAAGGATCATATGAATATGGAAGGAGAAAAGCTGAGGAATAAGATAAAATAAACAGTCAGAGATCTTTTGATTGGTTAAAATGAATTCAGATCAGCACAGCCTGATGGACTTCATCCCAAAGTACTGAAGAAACCAGCAGAGGAGATCTCAGAGCCCTTATTAATAATATATACAAAGGTCTGCGAGGCATACAAGATGCCATATGACTGTAGATACCAACACAGTGCCCCTCTTTTAAAAAGGCAAAAAGGAGGACCTTGGGAAATAGAGACTGGTTATCCTCACCTCAATATCCAGAAAGTAACTGGAGCATATTGTAAGGAATTCCATTTGCAAGCATTTGAAGAAGGAAAGGCTGATCACAAGCAACCAGCATGGATTTATTACAAGTCCACTATACCAAACAAACTTGCTCTCCTTCACCAAGAAAGCTGCTAGATGAAGGGAATGCTGTGGCTGTAATATATCCAGACTTCAGCAAGACTTTTGACAAAATCCCACATGACCTCATAAACAAATTGGAGAAATGTGGGCTAGGCAAAACAATTATAAGGTGGGTAGACGAGCAGCTCAGTAGCTGCAAGCAAAGAGTAATTATAAATAAAATCCATGTCAAAATAGTAGGAGGTTTCTGTAGAGTGTCACAGGGGCAGGCTCCTCTATGTATTTATATCTAGATCAGAGACAGGTAGTTAGCCATGTTAGTCAGTAACTTGGTGTAGCTGAACAGCTTGAAGTTATTTCCAGTTGAAATGCATTAGCTATTACATGGGCCAGATTTCCAAAATTGCTCTGCACCCAGCAGTCATTTTAACACTCTGGATTTTCAAAACAGATTAGTGCAGTCTTAGTTGTAGGTGCTATCTAGGTTAGATCTGAGAAGTCACTGATTCTTGACTATATGAAGCTTGGAGACTTATGGAACTAATATTTCTTTAGTGAGTGTCAGTATAAGGAAGGTCCTTCTTTTCTTTAAAAACCAGGAGGGGTGTTTATCAGGATAAGAGTCATTAGACTCCTGGAGCTTCAATATGATGAGAATTTGAGGTGAAGCAGTGCAGAATTCAGAGTCCTTGTGGGAGTCTAACTGCAGCTGAGAGATCCTGCTTGAATCAATCTGTTGTGATACATCTGTTTTTTTGTTGAAAATGAGGCCCCAGCAGTAGTTTTCACTGAACCCATTCCAGTTTGGTTAATCCAAATACTATCTGAAACACATGTGGCTTTAGTGCTTTGTCCAGTAGATACTAACATGGGCCACAGCTTGAGGAATGCTGAGCACCTGTGAGTTATCCACATCCCACTGAAATCAAACAGCCCAAAACCTGGGATTCTCACTCAGTTTTTGTTCAGGCAAAACTCTTCAATAGCACTTCCCTAAGGATTTGACCTAGTAGGAATTGTGCATGGTCAGTACATCTCCAGATTTTACCCTGTGTCAGTACCTATGTTGGTTTAGTAATCCCATTAACTTCAAGGGAGGATCTGAACACTGTCTCACAGGTAACATTCAGCATCTTACAGGATTCAGTGTTTTACATGATACTATCTACAATTGCTGCACAGTGAGGAGCTGTAAACATTTTGCAGTGTAAGCTTTTAGGCTGAAGTGTGATATCTCACAACATTATTTCCCTGCTGAATCAGTGGCCTGGATGGAAGCCTTCCTGTAAACAGCATCACATCTGTTAAATCTGTGTAGTGTAATTAGACATTATTAACAAGTATGTCATACAAATTTAAAACAGATGTTTATTAGCTTAATTTAGGAAAGGAAGACCCACCACTGGAATGTAGAAGATCTGTGGCAATAGTAAACTGGTGCTGTGAAGGCTGGTAAGTGTAGTGAAAGAGGTACTAATTTACAAGTTTAATTTTAATTTGCAGGCACAGGACAAAGGCTGTCCTGCTACAAAAAAGACAGCAACGCTACCCTCTACTGCCTTCAGGGTTTGTTTTTCAGGTTTTGTCCAGCCCTTGCTCACCTCATGAGGCTGCCAAATACACTCAGTAATAGGAGGTTCTTTTTAGAAGAGATTTGTTTTCACCTTTGGAGGATATTCAGTTCTGAGTGTGTGGCTTTAAATGAGAACAGATTACAAACCAATACTAGTGGTCATCCAATGGGAGCATTTACCAGATTAAAGACTGCTCATATCAAAGGTTTGCAAAGCACAAGACTTAAGAATCCAGTTCTACTCCTCCTGAGGTCAGTGCAAAAAGTTCACAATAATTTGATCAGTAAAGAACTTGGATCTAAAGTTGGAAAGAAACCAAGAAAAACCTAGTCTTCCATTTAGGTTTTGCCAAATGTTAAACAGAATTAATTCAAGCATAATAGAGCATGATGTGGGAAACTTAAGTAAGAAGGATGGATTTTTGCAGGTCTCTCTCTTTTTACTAATATTTCACTCTCCAAACAAGTTAAGTATTCTTCCCACAATACATCCAGGAGAACACTAAACAACAGCAGACTCTCCCTATGCCTGAAGAAGTGTGTTTGTGCTTGAAAGTTTGCAAAGAATAATTTTTCTCACAATTTAGTTGGTCTAATAAAAGATATCACATTTACCCAACAAGAAATGTAAAACCTGCAGACATATCCCCAGCACTCCCACAATAATGACAGCCGCAACAGAACCATCACCATTCCTCAATCTTACACCTGCACCTCCAGAAATGTTATATCTCTCATCCAGTTCACAAAATGCCCCGATAGTTGTTGTTTGGAAGATACATAGGAGAAACCGTGTACCAGAATGAACACACACCAGAAATCTATCAAAGACAAAAATACTCAATTACCTGAGGGTGTGCACTTCTCACAAGACAACCACTCTTTCCAATCTCTCAGTTCTAATCCTCAAAGACAATATACAAAACACCTTTTGTAGATGAGCCTACAAACTTCATAAATCTACTGGATACAAAAAAATCATGGACTAAATATAGACATTGGATTTATGGCACATTATAACCTTCCTGCCATCCGATAACCCCAGGTAACTTGTCTGCATTTTACCAGGTACAGTCTACCCACCAGGTCAACATCCCCACATCTTCCCCCCCATCCCCCCACCTACCTGTCTCGCACCTATTGTCTCCCATGGCCTCTGATCCTCACTGCCATGTATTTGCATTTTCACAGACCTGCATTTTGCATACTGGCTTCTATTCCATCCAGGAGATCACACAACACCAGCAGACTCTCCCTATGTCTGAAGAAGAGTGTTTGTGCTGAAAAGCTTGCAAAGAACAATTTTCCAACTATTTAGTTGACCTAATAAAAGAATTTACCCCAAGAAACCTTGTCTGTATTCCCACTATACTGACACTTTCAGATCAAAGATTCAGACACTGTGGCCCTGATTGTAAAAAATTAAATCAATCAGAGCTTTGCCATTGATTTTGATGAGTTCAGGATCAGACCCAGGAAAAACAAAAGGAAATAACACAATCCAGAGGGCCAGATTTCCTATTGCAGCTCAGTACTTTTCAGTCAAACAACTCTCCTCTCTTTTAAATACTATTTCATGGTTGTGGCATTTAGACTCTCAAAGCACAACAGTTTTTGATTAAAGCAGTGTTCAGTCCTCTTAACTTGGCATTCCCACTGTGTGCTGAGCAGAATGTGTGCTTGTAGTATTCATGCACCAATGTTTTTAGTGCAAGCTGTTTGGAAATTTTCCCTGCAAATAATAATTAAAACAGGTTATACCAATGTAATGCCAAAAAGCTAAAGGACCGTATTCTCCTCTCAGTTATCCTAGCTAACCGAAAGAACCTTATCAGGGTCACGTCTGAATTTGATCCAGGATATCTTAACTGACACAAAGCAAGTTCTATTCCGTATTGTAGGTGGGTGTACTAGAATACCAGATTCTAAAGTCTTAGTAGGGTAGAGGGCTCTTTTGTTGAATCATTAATATCAAATACTTGAACCTTGCATAAGGGTACATTGCAATTGCTGTTGAGTCATTCTAGCAGACAATTTTTTTAGTTTCAATCAGAACGTAAGTGGAGCATTAGTGGTAATTTGGGAGAGGGAGTCTGGTAAGAATGTATTGCGAGCAACTGGGCTTGAGCAAAAATATTTATAGCTTGTTGTTTGAATTATTACTAAAGTTACACTTCTCATACAAAGTATGAGAATATTCTGCTCAGCACACAATGGGAACGCTATACGCTAGTAGTGAAGCTGGAGGTCATAAACCCCTAAATCAGAAACTTACTCAAGCAAAAGCAATTGAAGTCTTACCGTGAGCCCTTGATATAAGACAAAGATGTTTCAAATTAAATTTTTCCCCCTTTGTTACTGGTGCCTTCTTGGTACAGAAAATTAATATTCAGAGAGCCTGTCTAGGTTGAGCATCTCAGAAGCATAGTTCTGTTCAAGCTGCAAATGATTCAGGAAAAAATATTATAGTAGTTAGGTCATAGTAGTTGCGTTAGGCTAGGATGAGAGAAAAAAGCAAGTGTGAGAGTCTTGAGATTCAAGCTATGCAGGAGGTGTTACTGCCAGGAAGGTCTGTATTTCAGTAGAAGTTAGTTTCCTAGAAAGATTACTGTAGAGCTTCTAAGAATGATAGTCCAGGATCATAGACTCTGGAAAGTAGAAGAACTATCATTAGGAGAAACTAACAGAGAAGATGACCTTCACTAATAGTGAGCTCCAACTTGGGGGCTTATATTCATGGGTGTGTTTACATGTGTAATTAATGAGAAGCAATAAACTCTAGAGTTGATTGCTTCTGGGCATGTCATTTGAACGTGTGCGCAGGACCACAGCATGTTAAATTGGGTTGCAACAGCCCTGGCTAGCAGGGGACCCAGGGAGTCCACCTGCCAGCCCAGGCTGTCCTCCCCAGCTCAACATGTTGCAGGCGTGGCAAGAGTATGAGGGTACTCCACTGTGGACCTAGCCAGCAGGTAGCCATTGCACTGAAGCACCCTCGTGCTCTAGCTAGCCAGGGTAACATTTACACCTGTGCTGTTGTGGAGTAAAAAACTCTGCCACAGGATAGTATTACTCTGCTGAGAAGATCATTAATTTACTCCAGCCTAATAGGGATGCATGTGTAGACACACAACATATAATATGGGGCTAATTAGTCTACTCGGCAGTAAATGTTTCATGTAGACACTCCTTTTTATACTTCTGCAAGAATGGAACAAGAAAAAGCTTAAGCTTCAGTTTTTGGCTCTGCTTACCTTCAAAATGCTTGCTATCAGGTGCAGTGCTTACTTCCCTGAAGAATAACAATACTCAGCTCTTATATTTTACAAATAGGGTGAGCTTCACTGACTCCATGTTATAGATAGTACCTAGTTACCAGCATCAAATATGCTAGCAGTGCCACAGAAAGGTGAATTGCCTAGGGTCTTCCAGCAAACCAGTGGTAGAATAGGAGATGGAGCGCAGGGGCATTTATATACATGCTCTGGGAGTGGGGGGTTGGGGAGATGCTGGTGCTTTAATTAGAGTGGCTCTGATTTCCGCTTTAATTAAAGCACCCAGAGCATCTTGTATATCAGCACTCCTGCACTGAAAAATGGTTGCAGGGTGGTGGGGGTGCTTTAATTAGAGCTTGTTGAATGATACGTGAGATGCTGGAGTCTGCTGGAGCATGACAATTACTGAGTTGATTAATCAAGTCTGCTCCAATGTGCTGTAATTACAGTGCATCAGAGTAGCCTTACTGCTATTTATAGGTGTCTGAGGTTTCCTGAGTCTCAGTCCAATGCTAAGTCCACAAGGCCTCATTGAAGATGGGTTTACATTGTGGTCACAATGCCATCAGTAGAGTGTAGACATTTGAACAAGCTTCAAACAAATTCATTTTGGTACTGGCAGCTTTCTTTATGCATCAGCATGGAGTTTAGCATGGTAAATTAGCCCATGTTGTATTCCCCACTGGTATAACTAAATTGCTAGTGGTGTAAGGGTCATTCTGAAAGATATCAGTGCAAAGTTAACAGAATGACTGCTTCTTGCTCTATATATTTTGGATTTCATTTTTTTCCCTTGATCATATCATTTCAAATATAACCAAAAGGACCCACTTTTCATCTTCCTTTATGATAAGTTATGTTCATACAAAATTACCACTACCGTCCTCTCCTGAACAGAAGGCACAACTTTTGCTTTATCAGAGAGTTGCTGTTTAATTGTACAGCAAACAGAAAACATAAAGCAAAACTCTGCAAGTAAAACCACCTCATTTACTCATATATCTCAAAGCTGAAAGTGGACTTGGATGTGAATACTTCCCTCATTGTTAATACTGTATACAAAGTTTTCCATATCTCTTGATAAAGCCAGATAGGATTCTGAGATTCAGATTTTTTAAATCTAATTTGAATAGGGTTGCAACAGCAAAAAGAGTGATCTACATGCAATGGAATCATAGAATTTAGATATGGAAGCAGCCAGTTAGAACATAGATCATCATTGCCAGGACAGAATTGTTCCCTAAAGTGTTAACAGTACCATCCACCAGAGAACATGCAATGCTAGCTAGAAAATGTATGATCCTTTTTTCATTCATAAATATTTTAGAAAATCAGATTACTTTTCTCTCTTTGGAAATAAAGTAAATCAGAAGATTGTGTAAGTAAGAATCATGTATTTAAGAACTATCACTGCACATAGGGAAGGTAGATTATTTGAGGACTCTTGACATGTTTGCCAAGTGCTGGTCACTATTCAATTCCTTTGTTGAATGAACAACACTAAAATCTGGGTGTAAAATTTATTTTCAGCTACTTTTGCACATCATGTGCAGTACAGCAATCATTGAACTTGTTTATATGCACACTGAAGACACTGGCAAGAGATTCTCATTAACTTCAGCTGGCTGGGAACAGTGACATCTGTTATTTAAAAAAATATTTGAATTTTTCTTTTCTATTAAGAATCAGATTTAATCTTTATAGTAAAAAACAATTTTATTGCACTGTACAATTACATTTTACAAGTTTAGGTCTAGTCCTTCAAGATGAGAAAAAAGGGAATTGTATGTATTAGTATCTACATTTCTGCACAGGCGGTCCCATATGATCATTATCTATTTATATTGCCATAGTCGCTATGAGACGATTGTGCCTGGCACTGTTCAAATCCAAGAAGTAAAACAGGAGATAATAGTGAGGGAGAACAGAGAAACTATGATACAATATTGGTTAGCATAATGAACAGTGGTCTCAGCACTTCTACAGCCTACCTATTGTCAAATGACATTGTGGGCACTGACAGATGTTCAGGGCCCCACTCTAACTCATGGTACTTTATGTAAAGAATCATGAGTTAGAGCTCCGCCCCCCACATTGGGGGTGGGTGCAGATATCAAGCCTATCTGCAGTAGTCCTCCCGGCCAGCAGGTGGGGGCAGTGGCCAGGACTGCCTGTCTCCCCAGCCCCCCCTCCAACCTTTTCGCCTGCAGCTACGGGGCTGTCAGCAGATAGGGAGTGAAAGGACCAGCAGCTGTGGGGCTGCTATGCCCAACCTAAGCTAGAGTGGGGGGAGGCAGTGGAATGGAGCTCCTCACCTCGTGGCTCTCACCAGCTATCCTGGCTGGGATATTGCGGGGAGCTGGTCTGGGCCCCCAAAGTGAGGGGGCTCCCTTCTCCCCACTCCAGCTCAGTCTGGGCTTGCCCAGCAGTTTCTGCTGCGGCTCTCAAGAGACCTGGCCAGAGCTGCCTCTGCTTCCTTCATTCCCTCTATCCTGACAGCCCCATGCCTGCATGAAAAATTAACCCTTGAGGGAACACAAGTGCCCTAAGATGCTCAAAAGCAGAGCACCTAAATTTGTTACCTGATTAGACAAGGGTTAATTTTGTCTGTGATTGGCCATTCTTGAAACACTCTGCAGCTATCCAAATCATAGTATCAAAGTGCTTAGGGTCAGAAGGGACCTAAACAGATCATCGGGTCCGACCCCCTGCCCCAGGCAGAAACGGGTCCTGCAGTCATATCACCCCAGCCAAATATCTGTCCAACCTCCTGTTGAAGACCCCAATGTAGGAGAGAGCACCACCTCACTTGGGAGCCCATTCCAGAACCTGGCAGCCCTAACTGTAAAGTAATGTCTCCTGATGTCCAGCCTGAACTTTCTCTCTAACGATTTGTGGCCATTATTCCTAGTAATCCTGGGTGGTGCCCGAGGGGACAGAGCCTCCCCCAATTCCCGCTGGTCCCCCCTGGTGAGTTTGTAAATAGCCACCAGATCCCCTCTCAGCCTTCTCTTGTGGAGGCTGAATAGGTTCAGGCCCTCTAGCCTCTCTTCATAGGGCCTGCCCTGCTGCCCCATGACCAGGTGAGTGGCCTTACTCTGGACTCAGTGCTGCCACATCCCTCTTGAATTGCATTGCACAGAACTGGATGCAGGACTCCAACTGTGGCCTGAACAATGCCGCATAGAGGGGAAGGATCACCTCCCTGGACCTGCTTGTGATGCATCTGTAGATGCATGACAAGTTGTGGTTAGCCTTACTACCACTTTCTCGCATTGGTGGCTCGTGTTCATCCTGGAGTCAACAATGACTCCAAGACCCCTTTCTGCCAACGTGTTGACAAGAAGGGTGTTCCCAGCCTATAGGTGTGTTGCTGGTGCCTTCTCCCTAGATGAGGCACCTTGCACTTGTATGTGTTGAATTCCATCCTATTCTCATCCACCCACCTCTGTAATTTGTCTAGATCTAGCTGGATTCTGTCTCTCCCCTCCAGTGTGCCCACCTTGCCCCACAACTTGGTGTCATCAGCAAATTTGGACAGTGTGCATTCCACACCCACATCCAGACTGCTGATAAAGATGTTGAACAGTACAGGCCCCAGGACTGAGCCCTGGGGGACTCCACTGCCCACATCCCTCCAGGTTGAAAACGACCCGTCCACCACCACTCTCTGGGTCCAGTCATCTAGCCAATTTGCCACCCATCTGACTGTGTAGGCATCAATGCTGAAGTCACCTAGTTTTTTTAAGAGAATGTGGTGGGAAACCATGTCAAAGGCCTTCTTAAAGTCCAAGAAGATGACATCCATCTGCTGGACCCTTGCAAATGTGCTCCTTGATTATTTTCTCAAAGGTCTTCCCAAGGACCGAGATAAGACTGACAGGGCTATAATTGCTGGGGTCCTCCTTTCTCTCCTTCTTGTAAATGGGGACCACATTGGCTCTTGTCCAATCCTCTGGTGCCTGGTCAGTGCCCCATGAGCACTCATAGAGCTGTGCCAGGGGCTCCACTATGACCCCCCGCCAATTCCCTCAGCACCCTCGGGTGAAGAGGATATGGACCTACTGATATAAACATTCCTCCAAAAGTTCCCTAACTAGGTCATCCCTGACCCTAGGCATGGCAGTGCTTCCCCTGGGTCCATCTGCAGTTCTAGTGGGGGAGATGCCCCAGTCCCTGTTCAGGAATATGGAGGCAAAGAATTCGTCAAAGAGGTCAGGTTTTTCATTTGCTGCAGCCACCAGATTGCCAAGCTTATTCTGTAGGGGCCCCATGTTACCTGGTGCCTTCTTATTTCCTATGTATTTGAAAAAGGACTTAATTTATTATCCTTAATTCTGGTCGCTAGCCTTAGCCCCATCTCTGTTTTGGCCTTCCTAACAGCCTCCTTGCAGTCCCAAGCAACAGAGGTGTAATCCCTTTGAGCTCAGAGGATTGTCTCCTTGAGGAATGACCACCCGTCTTGGACTCCCATCTCATTTAAGCTCCAAGACCCCAATGCCTCTCCTACTAACCTTCTTAGCGTACAGAAGTCAGCCCTCCTGAAGTCTAGGACCTCTGCCTTGCTGCTTGCTTTCACCACCCTGTGCTAGATAGTAAATTCCAGCAGGCGATGATCACTGTCACCCAGGTAGTCGAGTACCCACAGACCCCTCACCAAGTCCAGCAAGGCATTTCCCCTGGTGGGACTATGCACCTTCTGGGTTAGGTGGGGGTCCTGTATCCCAGCTAGGAACTTACGTGAGCGGTCAGACGTGGCTGACTGCACCTCCCAGCAGATGTCTGGGTCATTTAAGTCACCCATGACAACCACATCCCTTGACTTTATTGCCTCCGTGAGCTGACCTGAGAGTTCCAGGTCCAGCTCATCCCCTGGTGAGGTGGTCTGTACTAGACGTCCACTATCAAGTCCCTTTACCCACACCCCCCTTGCATTCTTACCGAGTGTGCCTCAGTTTGCTGGATTCTGTCCCTCCTCTGACCCCATCCTGATCACTGAGGATGTGTATTGCTCTTTGACATATAGCACTACACCCCCCCTTGTATTTGGTCTGTCTTGCCTGTACAGCCTGTATCCCTTGATGTCCACTGCCCAGTTGTGGGTAGAATCCCACCAGGTTTCTGTGAGTCCCACTAGGTCTGGGTTTTTGCTAGCTAGCAGGAGGATGAGTTACTCCTGCTTTTTCCCTATGCTTCGAGCATTTGTGTAGAGGCATTTGCGGCCTCCTGTAGGTGCCCATGCCGCCCCCTTGTTCCTAAGCCTGCCCTGGCCCCTGTCACTTATCTGGGTACTACCTGTGCGTGTCACCTGGCTTGATAGTGTCCTCATGTTCCCCTGCATCCCCATTCCCCATGTTAGGTCACAGCTGTAGAGAGCTTTCAGGGGCCAGATTGCATGAAAAATGCCACTTCTGTCTTTGCCGTCAGTGAACTTAAAACCATAGCATTTTCCTGCTTTTCAGGCTATGTGCAGTGACAGAAGAAGTTGGGCAAGAAAGAATTGGGCCTTAAGAAAGCTCCTTGTGTTGATCATATCTATAACCTAATAATGGACAGATTCAGAAAAGAACGTAAATACCTACGTAAAAAAGGACTCAGGCCAGTGATTCTTAACCATGGTCCAGTGGCACTCTGGCTTGCCTTGAAATCCTTTGAGGGGCGCAACAGGGAGCCACACACTGTTGGCACTGTTAGGTGTGCAAATATGATGCACAAAATAAGCTAAAGATTGCAAACAGGAACTTATAGTGTCAAAAACATTTTGACCTTTCATGGTCTGAGTTCTTTGCAACAGAAGAATTGTTCTTTTTCTGTAGCTAAAAAACAAGTAAAAACTAAGAGCTGGCATTTTCTGAGAGGTGCCTTGTATCTAATATGGCCTTGAATCTAACAAGGGGTGTCATGAGTCTAAAAATGTTGAGAATCACTTATGTAGGCAGATTTAAGCAGCAATATTGTAATCTAGAAAAACACCACTCAGGTATCATTTAACCCTTAAAGCAGCTAAAACTGAGTCCCACACTCCTCAGCCTGGAAGTTGTCTAGGCACTTTCATTGGCACTTCATGTGCTCAGCTTTGATCTTGACTGAGCAGTTGAACACTAGCGTGAAATAAACACAAGGCGCATCCAGATGAGCACGGTTGTGCACTATGTGGCACTGCAAACACATTTGCAGCACCACATACCGCACAGTCCAGTGTTCTCCATGCTACAGGGGTGTACTGCCTACGCATGCGCTGCTCTGTTTTTTTTCCATTTTTTTTTTTTGACTGTGGGGTCAAGAAAGAATGCAGAAAAAACCCCCCCAGAGTAGTGCATGCTCGCAGCACATGGTGCTGAATAGCAGAGCCAAGCCACCTGGAATCACACTGTGGCTGCACAGCTGCAGTTCTGGTAGGTCCCCAGGACCTCAGGTAAGGTTGCTGAGGCCAGTACAGTGCTGACCCCAGCCACTCCTACTGCCACCAGGGTAACTTACCATGCACCAAAATGTGCGTGGCACAGGCATTTCCTGAAGACAAGTAGCTGCGGTGCAAGGTGCACCACTGCTAGCTGTCCCTGGGGAACCAAGTGTGCATGCATGTCTGGACGTGGCCACAGTGGCTTATTCCACAGTAGGACTAGAGTAAAAAGACCCCAAAACATAGGAAGCTGCTAAGAAGTGAATGACTCGGTTTTGTGAAGAGGACACTAGATGTTTGGTGCACTCTCACCCCCTACTGGTTTATTAAGAATATGAGTGATATTTTTTCAGAAGAATCATAGTCACTTAAATGAATAAGAGTAGTGTCATAAAAAAGCGACAGGTGGGAAAAACAATAAAAAAGATTAAATGGAAAACTGAGAGAGATGTTCAAACACGCTCCTGGTTTTACATTCCCAGTTTTGCAGGCACATATAGTTGTCTCTTTATGATCCAAGGCACTTCTCACTGTATCATCTGTAGTTCAATTTTCCACCCCCAAACATTGTTCAGGGCAGGTCATTTAAATGTTAATTTGTGTGTGCAAATGGGGGTCCACGTGCCTAAGTGATATTAAATGTGCCAACAAAACTTCATGCTCAAAACAGGCTCAGTAGGGATTGAACTAGAAATCTGGCCCTAAATCGTTCCATAATAGAAATGTTTTCATTTCCTACCAGCTTGGAGACATTTAGAAATGTCACTGAATTGGATGGAAGTGAAGGCACCCACTATTTGGATGAGAGAAATTTCTTTGCACACAAAACTGAGTACATTCTAGTTTAGCTGTATTAAGGATATCCTTAAACAGGCAAGGGAGGCCACAAATCCCCGCTGTTACAGATGTTGTAGAAAAATGCTTCATTGCAAAATGTCCCAGATTCCTGTAGAACAATATTTTTCAGGCTAAGGATGTCTAACTCCTTTGGAGAGCTCTCAGGCAATGTGTGCAGATCACAGCGAGGTCCCTTCATCTATAATCATAAATGCTCTAAAACTGTGGTTCTCAACCCTTTTAGACTCAAAACAGCCCTCATTCCAAGGGGTGTCTCATTAAAGGCACCCCCTTGGAAAATGCCAGCATTTAGCTTCCTCCTATTTTCTGACTACAGAAAAAATGGAGCAGTTCTGCTGCAGAGAACTCAGAAAGACCACAATAGGTCTGAATGTTTATGACACTAGGGTTTTATATGTGAAATCTCAGGCCACGTCCAGATGAGCACAGATGTTTGGTTCCACAGGGACCTTGTGCTGCACCTATTTGTCCCTGGGGAACACCTGTGCCAGGCATGCTTTGGTGCATGGCAAGTTACCCCTGAGGTGGTAGGTGAGGCTGGGGCCAGCACTGTGACCCCACGAGTCTTACCTGAGGCTCTGGGGGCCTCCCTGGGGCTGCAGTTGTGGTGCTCTTGCCAGGCAGAGCCTGGCTCAGCTCCTGCCAGGTGGCCTGGCTCTGCTTTTCAGCACTGTGCACTGTCCGTGTGTGTGCTGCTTCAGGGGTTTTTTTCTGTGCGTTTTTTGACCCCTGGATATCGGGGGGGGGGGGAAACGGAGCAGTGCACACACAGGCAGTGCACCTTTGCAGTGCAGAGAACACTTCAGTTCATGGTATGTGGCACTGTAGACATCACATTTGCAGTGTCACATACCACGCAGCCGCACTCATCTAGACATACCCTCTGGATTTATCTTGTGAATTATATGTAGATGTTTGCACGCCTATTAGTGCTCATATTGAGCAGCAACCATGGTGCCTTTAAAAGAAGCTTGCACCACTCCATTGTGCCATGTTAACCTGGTAACCTAGTTGTTAATCACAACTGGCAATACATAGGGGTCCCCCTGAGATTGGCCGCTGGAAATGGGGACGCCAAGAGAAGTACTGGCATGTCCTCCCACCGCAAGAGAAGCCATGGTGGCAAAACCGGAAGTGCTGGCAGATGTGCCACTGGTACTGCCAGTTTTGCTGCTGGCTCAGTGATCAGCCACTGGGGACACCCCTGCCCACTGCTAGTGGGCCAATTGGCCAGTGGGGACCATCCCCCGTTCGGCAATCAGCTGCTGGGGGACCCCCCCAGCAATCATCTGTTGGGGGGATACACCCCTGGTCGGTGATCTGGTGCACCCCCAGACTCGGGAGGCACTACCTGTCTATGTGAATCACTGATCTAGAAGGTAAATGACACAATGGCTTGAACATCAGGGGTGTGTGCACACATGCAGGCACGTGCACTTGCAGCAGGTCAATAGCAGTGGCCTCTTGTGGCACCACAAACTGCTTTGAGGCTCTGCAACAGGCACATGCTTTCCTGTCTGGATGTGGCCCAGGAGTCAGAGAATTGTGATCATGTTCAGATACTGGCAAGGTCTATTTGACTCTTCATGTTTTGGAGATGGATGTAGGCAAGGCCAGGCAATTATTATGAGCAGAGGGCCACTTACTGAGTTTTGGCAAGCCACTGAGAGCCGCATGACAGGCAGCCAGGGGCAGATAAATATTAATTTTCTAAATTTTTTAGGGGCCCTGCGGGCTGGATGGAATGGCCTGGTGGGCCACATCTGGCCGCAGGCCACATTTTGCCCATTTTACATTAGGCCATTTTATATGCAAGAGAAAAGCACTTTCTCAAAAGCACAGCCTGAATAAATTGTCACTGCTGGGGTTACATACAGAAAGGGATAAATGATTACATACAGAAAGCATAAATGATTTAATGCTTGTGAAGTGCTTTGAGATCATCAGCTGAAAATCTCTGTATGAGTGCAGAATATCACACCAGGAATTCATTCAGTGTATGACAACCCTGACAGTGCAGTCCTTTCCTTGTGCTGCATGAAGCTATCAGCTGTGGATATAGGACTGGTTTCTAGTATGGAGTGTGATTCTTGACCTTGCTGCCTAGAAACAAGTGTTATCTGATGCACTCTGACACTGTTGATCATAGTACTAGGCGGGTACAGAATTGTCAGTTGCTTCTCCCCTTCAGGTCCTAAACATTGTCACTCTAACTTGCTACGCTTGGAGCCACGACAGACGTAGTAGTAAGTGACAAAAATAATAGTTTGTTTTCATGAGCTGTCTTAATGTAATAAATTAAATTGCATAGAAAAATGTGAATGTTAAGACTGATTTTTCCACTGTTGTCACTACTCATAATTTTACATTGGTGGAAGTGGGTCCAATATGCTACCTAACCAGAAATGTAGTGTTTCATACCTACTCTGTACTTAGTTGGCACAGCTGTACTTAGGCAAGTTATAAGACAGTGTTAGTCAGGCATTCTCTGACTCCCAAGATATAATTTAACCTCTAATCTAATACTTTTAATACAGAACTTTCAGGCAGTTCTGGGTCTTGGTCTTTTTGTTGCCATTTGTTAATAGTTTACATAATTAATGTCCATTACAGGATGGAACCAGAAATTATTTAGAAACTGCTACTGTACTTTGGTTTTTAAAGAACAAATATGTGGACTGATAAACATCACCGGCTATTTTATGCGCAAACATCTTATCTTTTGTATATACTGTAGATTGTGTGCATAGTGAATTAGCTCTTACTATCTTGAAAAACTAAATTTCTCTCTTTGTGGATGCTTTCCAGCCAAGAGTTTTAGTAACTGTGCAGTTTAACAGGAAAGGCTAGTTAGTTCCATATGGTTTGTATTTTTTAAAAAATTAGCTATGATTAGTTTCAGTTAATATTGTTGTGTGAATAATATTGTCTGTGTTGCTCCCTTTTCTGTTTATGGATTGTAGGAAAACCATTCCTAATTTCCTCAAATGTCTTCTATACTTGAATTGAATGTATAGATTGATGGAGGTAATTTCAGTCTATTGGTTTCAAGTAAACTCGTCTCCTTAACTACTTGCGGTAAAATCAGACACTTTATTCATGTGATATTGTTCTTTCCTTCCTGTTTGGCTGACTGAAATGCAAGAAGGATGAAAATACTAAATTTTCAGACCAATCATCATAAGCACCACAACATTTAAAGCCTCTTAACATTTTCAAGGGCCCACAGGCCTATGTCCCAACAAATAGCTTTAAGTTCAAAAGTGGTCCAAAGTATCCATTTAAATCTCTCTTTGAATACTCAAACCCATGTATTTTATTTACAAACACATCTGTGGATTACTTCCTGTGTTGGTCTGTGAGCTCTAACACTAATGCTTTTGCACATGAATTAAGATCACTAAATAATTTGCTAGTGCCAAAACAAATTCTTTATAATCCTAATGTGCTCTAGCTTCTGCTTTGCCTGAGACCCTGTTAGACAATAAGCAAATAACTATGGTTCGTCTTCTACAAAGAGTGTAGAAGTGCTATTCCCGTGTGTCCCTCTGTAGATTGTTGGACGGCACAGACTGATAGGCGGCTAGGATCTGGAACCAACTTCCAAGGGAAGTGGTGCTCGCTTCGACCCTGGGGTCTTCAAAAGGAGGCTAGACAGTTACCTCGCCGGGGTCGTTTGACCCCAGCATTCTTTCCTGTCCAGGGCAGGTGGTCGGACTTGATGATCTGCTGAGGTCCCTTCTGACCTTACCTACTATGAAACTATGAAAATATGATGTAAATAATGCTTTCTCCACCAGAGTGTCCTACCTAAAGGAATGTCTAAAAATGAGCTCTGGACATAATTAAATGCTCGATTGCCTTTTTGCATGCAGTAAACAATACAGAACTGTAGTTTTGACTGCATTCTTCCCAGGGTAGAGCCTTCCAAGACACTAAACTTAGGCAACCAAATTGTTTTTTCTTGTAACCTTGATTTAAAATAATGTTTCCTGAGGCTGTTCTTCTCCGCAAAGCTCTTGTAAACAATTTTAACTGCTAATAGAAATTAGTCAGGTGCTGCTGACTGTGCTATCAAAGTGGGATTGACACTGCATGTCAGACAAGCACTTCATCATTCTAACACTGAGGTTGTGCAACTAGAAAATGTTAACGGGGTGGAGGCATTTGGTATTTTTAATGCACAACAGTGCACATGGTAGAAATGTGAGGCAGGTGGTAGGCTATATGTGTCTACAGTCTACATATAACCCTGCATGTAGCAGAATGATAATGTCTTCCCACTACTAACCATGTGTTTGTTTCATCCACCTACTGCATCTTGTCATTAGCCAGGACTACAAGCAGCCTGTCTCTTTTTATGCCTATACAGTAATTAGCACAATGAGTTCCCTGTCTCTTTTTGGGGTCTGTAGGCATTATTGTAATCCAGATAAATTAACTATATAGGGCAAACACCTTATTAAAATCAAAGCTCGGGGTACTGTTATTGAGCACAGTCAGAATAAAAAAAATTGAAAATGTGTATTGATTCTTGGCTTCAGACCAAATTCAGCTTTGATATCCATGTTTTTCTGGTGGCACAGCATGTGTGTACAGGAACTCAAAGTCTCACTGTTAATTTTTGATCGAATACATGTTCCTTCCCAGCCTGCTCTGGGCAGTGGTTTTACTGGGAGCACGCACAAGCTTAAATCAAAGTCCATTAAAATCAATGGGAGACTTATCATTGACTATAGTGGGTGCTGGAACATGTCCCTGTTCAGATAATACAGGGGTTACACTGCTATGAGCATCCCCAGAACAGGGTGTGTTGCTGCAAGATTCTCGGACATTTTCTTCTATCCCATTTACACCGTCAGTCTGTTAGGCCCTTTGTCTTTACTCACGCCAAACTCCTATCAAAATATTTTTGCCTGAGTATAGGCCTCAGGATTTGCTTTTGCTTCCTGTTGGCCAGGCAGAGCAAAGGAGTTCTTCAGCACAAAGAGGATTATTTTTCATTGTTTCTGCCTGCGGGATATAAATGTGTGACAAGAGCCACCTGTTCAAGTGTACATAGCTAGTAGAGATCTTACCTCCCTTTCTGCTTTTAATAAAAGGATTATTTTTTGTCTCCATTATTTTTCCATGAGGAAATCTACTAGAGGAATCAATCATCTTGTTTCCAAAGTTTGTCCTTGTGAAGTGATGCACAACAACATAATAAAATCAGAATACAACTTTAAAATAATTACAGGGAGTCTCCATTGCTCAGACAATCAAATTTTAAATTCAGCACAAATAACTACTTTGGGCCAACAGTGAAGGAAAATGTTAGGACACTGCAATTCTGTAGCTAACTGAGAAGCTACCAAGCACTATTTTGGTTTTGAAGACTCTCCAAGCCAGAGCAAATAATCTGCAGAAATACCTGTGGTCATTGGAATGGAGCATTGAGTTTGGCAGGCATTTGCAGTGCCACCATATAGTGATAGAGGTGTGGTACAGATGCTGCATGTTTTGCTGCTGGGAGCTCTGAGAGTATAACCCACCGTGTATGCAAGGTGTTTGTTGGGGAGAAGCCAGCGTCTTGCAGTCTTTGGAAGAGCTGTGCTTCTGAATACAATCTCCAGTGTAGGAGTAGGAAGTGGTGAAAAGATGAAAAGTCACTTCCTAAAACTGGGCCAGAGCATACGTTCCATTCCACAAAACTTGCCTTTTTGTCTATGGCTTTCCTGCAGCCAGTCCAAAACAGCACATAGTCTGCTGATGGGCTCCTGGCATACAACTGTTTTCAGGTTAGTGTCTCTGCAAGCTCTACATCATCATTTGGCCACATCCAGCATGTTTGGTTTTAGGGAGAAAACTTCTCCCCTAAATTACATGTATAAATTATTCCCTGACTGCAGCTATAAACCCTCAGCTGTCACATGTACCAGAGAAGAAACTTTGAGTGAAGGTTTGAAAAGAAGATAACAGTTGACACGCTTGATTTTGCAAAAGCATGAAATTAGCAGGGAAGAAATGTACCACACCTCACATTTATTTAGATAGCTGTGGAATTTCATTTGCAGTCAGGGACTAAGAAGTACAATTTTTCACTGGTTTGAATCTCCTGACTTTCATTTTCACCAGCATACACCATCTCTGAATTTGTCCTTAAAGGCACACGACACTAAATTGTTCTACTGTTGAACTATACTGCATAGTGACAGACACAGCAGAAGTGAAGCTCTTCCATGTAGTTCTGATACTTAAGTTAAATATAGACAGTCAAAAAGCCCAAGGCTGAATCAATTAAATCTTCACAGGTTAGTCTAAGCAGTGTAGATTGAACCAATATGCAAGTAAACAGACATTTGTTTTGATTCTGGAAATGCAGCCACATGCCTACAGTGGCTCAGGTGAGACGCTGGGGAGATGGGGACGGGGACTAGAGCATACATCCCTGCTCAGCTGAAGCAGACAGATTGGGTCAAAACTAGCCCAATCACCTTGCAAGAGGGAGATTGCGGGAGAAGTGCAAAGCATCCTGGGATGCTGGGGACTGTGAGTTAATTTGAATCTGGAAGGGATCTGGGACATAAGTTCAGTGAACCAGTTTAATCCAAATCAGTTATGTCTGATACTACATCCATCCAGGTTTTATCTTAAACCAGTTTTGGCCATTTTGATAGCAGTTTACATACACTGAACTTCTGTTGTGTTACAGATCTGAACCAATCACTTATACCGATTTTATGTACAACTTTGCCCCTAGCCTTACAGCAGAGTGGCAATGGCTACATAAACAGTCATAGAATTGCAGGTAGTTGGAATTCTGCATGTGTGGCTGTCCATGGCATAAGTAGTTGTATATAATTTGTCCACTGCACCCTCAAGTATTATATTCTTGAAAGAAAATTGTGGTTTTCTATATTTTCTCATA
Source organism: Caiman crocodilus (assembly GCA_030014935.1). Taxonomy (NCBI): domain Eukaryota; kingdom Metazoa; phylum Chordata; order Crocodylia; family Alligatoridae; genus Caiman; species Caiman crocodilus. Next base: position 1,602,732 of record JAGPOW010001327.1, read on the forward strand.
GAGTTACAGCATCTTAACATTTGCTACAGGCTGTGGAAGGCAATTAGACAGCAATGTGAATTTACAGACAACAGGTTCACTAAACCCATACAAACAGGTTTGGAGTTATCCAGGTATGCAGAAAACAAGATACCAAAAGGTTGCATGTAGTAATAAACAATAGTTTGTTCTCTCTCCACTATTGCTGAATACCAGAAATGGGGTGCAAATTCACCTCTCCTTTACACCAATGCAATGCTAATACCTATGTGTTTTAGAAGCCATGAATTAACAATTCTAAAAGCAGCTTTAAATATAAAGTAGATACAGGCTGACTAGGCATCTGTTTATGTAAATTAATAACAATTGCTGCAAGAGTAGCAATTATGGGTAGGATTTTGACTTTGTGCCTTCCTTCTTATTATTCTTTTTAATTAGGGATGCTGTACTGAGGATGAAGCCAGTCACTATGGGAGAGAATGAACACACAGATAGTTGTAGACAAGTAGTTAGGTTTAATCATGTCCTTTGTCCCTCTGAAAGGCAAGGAGAAAAAATAATGGGCCAAATCCTGCAATTCCAACTCAGTCCTTTCCCCAGCCAAAATTGGTATAGAAACCAGTGGTCTCGGAAAGGACTTCTTCACGTAAGTACCAAAAGTAGAGTGAATATAGTGACTGTCAGTTTCAAAGACTTTTTCTCATTTAGTTTAGTTTGACACAAGGTTTTCCCAGCTCCTGCCCATTATGATCATGTACTGTTCAATGAAGTAGTATTTAACACCAGAAAGCAAAGTTTTCCTCAAATACTCACTTATATTTGTGTGATCTCGTGACTGTTTCTGGCAATAAACTCTCATACCAGTCAGAATACATATTGAAAGCAAAATCCAAGTCAACTTAAATACAACTGATGTGAACTGAATTTATATTTGAGCCTTTACATATAGAAAATAGTCTGTAGTATTTGAACAGCTCTAATACCAAATATCCAAAAACCTTATTCTAAAATTGAATATCAGTTGCTGATTAGACCATCAGAACCTGACTCAGGAAAGCATGCTAATGAAGAGCAGTATTTAAGCATATGCTTAAGATTAAGCACATGCTTAAAAACTGGGCTAAATAGGGCTTGAATTAAGAATCCTGAATTGTGGCTTAAATGCTGCCATTTAATAGAATATAGATGGGAGTTTCTTACAATAAATAAAATTCAAAATAGTAATTGTGCTTGCTGTGTTTTTTCTAAAATCTCTGAAGGAAGAGGGATTCATCTGTACTCAATCATCAGCCACAAAGATGAAATGTGTAACAAATTATGAACCAGTGTACAGATTCCAAGTAGATACTTTTATTTACAGAATAATCTGAATCATTTCTGAATTAAGAAAGATGCACTAGTACTATGGAGTTTTACAAAGGGTTCTCCCACAATTCAGTTTTGTAAAAGACTCAGTATGTTACCTAATTAAGGGTCTGATTTGTGGTCTTAGTTGAGAATACTCTGTGCATTCATTGCACTTTATGAGGCCTTATTAAAGAGTCCCCCCATGGGTTTAATACTGTTTTGGTTAGAAGAGGTGGAAGTAACATACACTGTGCAAATATCTAACCATTGGAGCCTCATTGCATGCATTTGAGATGGAAATTCAGGCACTCTGATACAAAAATCATAAACATTTATTGAACAAATGACAGCAATTTCTGGAGATCACTGTGCAGAAATTGGAAGAGATGCAGTGATTCACCTCTCAATAGTCCAAAGTAGCAATATCTTTTTAGCAGGCCAAGTCACCTTATCTTTGAATAGAATTGAAATCCCAGCACTTACCTAGTATGAGAGGAAAACAAAATGGTAGCTTAAATTTTCCCTATTTTTTCTCAACTAAAATTTGCATAGTACTTATATACATATAGGTTCTTTTCCTTTAATCTAAAAACCAGATTTAAAATGAAATGGAAAATGTTTTGTCCTAACAAATGCAAGGGATACTATAGAAAGGGGATTAAATTTTCAATAAAAAGGCTGTATAGTAGAAAGCAATTTAAAAGGCCGGTGTCATATCAAAGATAATTATTTAATTTGAACCCTTATATTTGAACTCATAACCTCTGTTGTATGCAGAGCTTCCAAATAAATGGCTAAATTTAACTCCTATGTGCCTTAAATAAGAAACTTGTGAAGAAATTGTACTTGTATCTCACACCTCCAGTGTAGATGGAACAAAATAGGTGGAGATAGGTTTTTTTATATTACTGTTTCCAGTCAACCTAAGGAGCAAAAGCCAAGCCTCCCCCTCTGTTATTGCCGTAGCCTCATTCTGGCAATTACAAAGAAAAGAGTTGCAAGAAACTCCCTTAACTGAAAACTGTGCCAGTTTGAAAGAGTTCCCAACAGCTTCAAACTATAGCCAGCTCACCCAGAAAACTATAGTCATTAGGCTACTCTTTCCTTTGAACAGCAATACCTTATCTATGTTTTATGTTGCTGTCTTTCATTAGTGTATCTAAGTGTCATTCCATAAAAACAGTAAGTTATTTGTGGATTTAGTGGTGCCTCTGGAAGTTCTGTCTTTCTAACCCGAACTCTGCTTGGGTTAGGTAAGGTAGGAGCACTGGTGGGGGTTGTGTGAGAAGGGGGAGTTCGGTGTTTTCAGTATCATTCCTCTGAAGGAAAAAAGAGGAATGTTGTGCAATTCCTAACAATTTGTGTGAGGTTGCACAAGATTCAAAATAAGAGAAGAATAAGCAATCTAAATAAGAGGTGCCAAGTAGAAAGGGCATATGGGGAAATCCAGAGGGAGGAATATTCCAACGTAAAAATCCATGCTTTTGTTATGTTATGAGCTCATAACTTGTTAGCCACTGGGTATAAATATTAATTCAAGTACTTCCAGAAATGCAGAGAGGCTGAGAAAACAGAAAGCTAGGTGCCAGAACTATTATTTTCTAATGACAGATTCACTCCAGATTACCAGAAATCAAGTGAATGCCTGAAATCCTGTTTCTCCACAATCCCATCTTTAACACACTAAAGGACCCAATGCTTTCCTCTCTGTTGCCATTTTTGGGATGGTTTTCAATACCAATGACTTCTGTCAATTCAATACTTCTAAATCAGGAGTTTAATCAATATTGAGGGTGTATGGCAATATGACTTCAGGCTAGGAAATCACTTACATTTGGGTGCAAGTAAATGCAGGAAATTAACTGTCTGGCACTGGGTTCCTCTTAACATTCAGTGACAATTCAAAACAAAGCAACACATTCCTAATTTGGACTGGATTTAGCAACACACTTAGGCATGTATGTGGGTCCCACTGGAAGCTGGTAAAGTTTGAACAGCTACTTTAAATTAACCATCTGATTATTAAGTACTTAGCTGAATCTGGGCTTGAATTCTACTTCCTTAGATTGTCCTGTTGATCTGATGGAAGTGGAGAATAATCCTACTTTTCTGAAGCAAAAGTTCTTGCCAGATCTGGAAGTCAGTCACACTTTGTGAGGCTTTCACATAATTTCTCCCCTCTAATAGAGTGCAGGAAGAAAGGGATCTTCAGATGAAATTGAATCTAAGCAGACAAGAATTATATGTCTTTCATAAATAAAAGGCCTTTCATAAATCCAGGTACACAGCCTTGGTAAGCAATAGCTGAGGAAGATAGGTGTCATCCTTTAGAAGAGAGACACTTCCAACTTGGTCAAATGATTAGTACTTCTGTGCATCAGCTGCCTTTTAGCAGCCCTTCAGGTAATCCTGATCACAGAAGGAGCTGTTCTGATTGCTATGAAGGGGCTTCCTCTTTGCTGAGGCTCCTAGGCCTTTTTCCAGGCCCCCAAGCTCTCTGCTCTGCCCCTCGTTACTCACATGGGTTGGAACAAGGCCTTGCCCCTTTGCCTTCTCTGCTCTTGCATCTTGCCCCCTCTGTAAAGCTGTTTCCCCAGTCATCCTGGCACAGGATTAACTCTGTTCCACTCCTCATACAACAGGGGTGGGCAATTATTTTGGCTGGAGAGCTGCTTAACAAGCCTTGGTAAACTGGAGAGGGCTGCAAGGGTAGTTCCACCCTTGACGGGTGCCCTGCCCCCTAGTCACCATCTCTGGACTGGAAGTTCCATCTCTAGCCCCTGACCTTTGCCACAGAAGTCCCTCTCCATGCCCCAGAACTACTCAGTTTGGCAGGGAAGATTGCTATCTTAAAACTAAAAAACAAAACAAATCAAATCAAATCATATACTAAAAAAAAAATAATAATAAAATCAAACATCCACTATAATTTATTTTAATGATATTTAAATATATTTTGTCCTGGTTTGTATTTGCACAGTATACACAGAGCTAATTGCATAATAGCTCAAATACAGTCTTACTCTTGCATATTGTGGGGGGTAAGGGGTGTGGTTGGGCAGTGGGTGTGGCTCTGTAGTTGAGGCGGAGCTGTGGGAGGGTGGGGAGTGCAGTGTCTGGGAGGGTGTGGCTGTGTGGGGGGGGTAGGGGCTGGGGCGGGGCAGGCCAGGCGGGGGGGGGGGTTGCTTAGCAACCAGAGCCACCTCCTGCAGGGACCTCGAGACTGGCAGCCTAGTGCCAGGGCTTACAAGGGGCTTGCAGAGGATCCCTGCGGGCAGATGGAGTTGCCTGGTGAGCTGGATGCCACCTGAGGGTTGTATTTTGCCCGTGGACCATAGCCCGTGAGGGCTGGGAGGGACCTGGGAGGTCCCATCTAGTTCAGCCCGCTGCTCACAGCAGGAGCACCCCAACTGCATCATCCCAGACGAGGCTCGTTGAGCCGGCTCCTAACCCCCCAAGGATGGAGCGCCCACCACCTCTGCGGTAGCCTGTTCCAGGGCTTCACCATCTTCCTGCTGGAATCGTTTTTCCTAATATCCAACCCAAACCTTCCTTGGTGCTACTTGAGCCCGTTGCTTTTCATCCTGTCATCTGCCGCCACTAAGAAAGTCTCGCTCCAGCTGCTCCTCAGTCCCGTCCGGACCCCACTGCTTGCACTAAACCGCAGGGGGAGGGGGTGGGGCAGCTCCCGCTCTACCGACACTCGTGGGCCGGAGCCCCCAGCCCTGCCCTCCTGAGCGCGCAGGACGCATGCGCGAGCGCCCTCCCTCCTTTCACCTCGCCTGTTGGCCACCGGAAGCAGTTGCAGGGCAGACGGTTGGCGCCGGTGAGCACTTCCGGGCCGCTGCGAGCATCGAGCTCTCGGCCTTCTGTCTCGCCTCGTGTGTCGTCCCCGGGGCCGCCCCTCATGGCCGCCCCCGTGGTGAGTCCGGCTTCGCGCTTCCCTCCTGCAGGGTCCGGGGGGCGTGAGCGGCGCTTGCCCCTTCGGGAGCGGCCCTGAGGCGAGCAGGGCGGAGGAATGCGGAGCTCAGCCTCGGCCCCCGCGCGCGGTTGAACTGCGGCCTCCCCCCTTCCGGCTCGGAGCGGCGCGGTCGAGCTGGGGCTCTGCAGGGGCTCGTGGGAAATCCTCCCCCGGCCCTGGGAGACGGTCGCGAGAGTAGCGGTGCGGATCCGCTGCCAGATGGGCGAAGGCGCCCCCGGGCGTGAGAGGCTGCTTAGGGCGGTTGGGCTCGGGCTCGGGGGAGCAGACGGCAGTCTGGAGCATTAGGTTTTAGCACCGATAAAGTCTTAGGATCATTGTCACAGGCGGGACCGGGGGAACGATTAGAGAAAAATAAGAATAGGAGCCAAAGAGAAGAACTGGTGACCTGACCAAGAGGCAGGCAACAACCAGTAGGTGGACTTGGAAATACTGTATTATATTATTATCCAGTCCCTGGCCAGTCGAGCGTATGGGGCAGACAGATGAGGAACACAGGTAGGAGGGAGCAGACGATGACAAGGGAGCAATCGTACAAGATGCAGCTTGGATGCAATTATGAAGTTGTTGAGCAAGTTCCTGTTGGTGATGAAATATGGGAATAAATTGCTTGGTAGCGTCTGGAGTTAGGAAGCTTGTAGAAAACTTAAAGAACTGTGAAAGGGAGCTGAAGAAGTTGTCCAAGTGACAGTCATGGGACTGGAGAGATGTGAAACCATTGATCTTACCCAGGGCAGTTACTTTTAAGTCTGGTCCCAAAAGAAGTCAAGCACTTGACCCTTCACGTTTCCATCAAATATCTATGTACGAGAACAAGCCAGTCGCAAGAGAGCAAGGTACTTTGGGGGTCTGTCCTCAGTGCTAAACTGTGGCTTTTGTCAAATGTTGCTCATCGTTGGTTCAGAGAATGAACATCTCTTTATGTGCCTTATTTCCATCAGAAAGCCCGTTTGCATGGTTTAACTTAAAATGTTTCAGATGTTAACTATCTCAATAAAGGACACGAAAGGTGTTAGCAAAAACTTTTTAGACTGTTAAAGCAGTGCTAAAAATGGCAAAGTTTTGTGATGATATACAGTGCTGGGAGTTGCATTTCACAGATGTCACCAAGCAGGGGACTGAGGTTTTCTGATGGAATTTTTGGAAATAAAAGGCAAGGAAGAGGAGAGGTGACACTAGTGGCAAGTTTTCAAAATTCCCATAAAAGAAAAGTGTAGCAAGCTGCATGCCTCCTACCACCCTAAGAGTGAAACTGCAGGTGTTAGCTGCCTCAACTAACTGCAGAGTTTGGTAGTATGGTAATTTTATGTATATTGCAAAAATGCTCTTAGTTGTGTTACATGTTTTAGAAAAAATTAGAAAGCAACTTGCATTGTATGCTTGTTTACAATTAAAAAGATGACTATTTGGAGCCAACCTGGCTGGGTAGTTTCTTCATATTCTCCCCCTCTCATAACAAATACAGGAAAAAATTATCCAAGTGAATGCCTTGATATTTGTTAAGGGCATGATAAACTTAGATAGCTTTATTCCTAATTTGCCTGAGGACAAAGTAGTGTTAATTTCTAAGACCTAGTTTAACCTCTAAAAAAAACACTATAGCTGAATTTGCAGTTGGTTGAATAATATTTTCATGGTTAGTAGAAATGCAGTATTTATTTGACTTTTGAGTGCATAGTGTTTTCTAATAAAATACAAACTAAAAGGGGAAGTGCAGTACTCTGATATTTGAGAGCTTTCCCCTCCCTCCCTATACTTGACTCATGAGAGTGGCATATCCTCTTCTTTTCATAATGGCATAGAAGAGGTGTTGTTATAGATGACCTGAGAAGTCCTCGGCACAATCAGCCAAATAAAATTAACTTATAAAAGCATTATTTGCTTAACTGCAGTAGGGGTGGAGGTAGTGAGGTAGTTCACATATTGATCAGAAATAAATGTTTATGTTGAGGGGATGTGTATTCAGGTTACTCAGAACAGTCTAGCAATCCTGAACGTGTCATTTGGTTTGATTGGGCTCTGACTGCTTGTATGTGACAACTTTTTCCTAATTCCCAGTATAATTGTTTTGGAAATTCACTGAAATTCAGATTAGCACACCAAATTTTTGTGGAACTGATGCTACAAACAAGGAACTAGAGTAAGGAACCAATTGCAGCCTAATTCCTCATTACCTTTTGTGAGAGGGAAGTAATGAAATTGTTCTCCCTTACTTGTGAATCTGGTTTTGTTTCACTTGCTTACAGAAACTGTTCCAGAGAATTCATCGGTCAGTTTTTTATATATTAAAAGTTTCTTTGTGCTTTTTTGTTTCCTTCTCTCTAGGATTTTAAAACATATGTGGATCAGGCTTGTAAAGCTGCAGAAGAATTTGTCAACATTTACTATGATACCATGGATAAAAGGAGAAGGGTATGTAACTATTATTGGGGGATTCACTTTTTCATCCTTATTATTCTTGTCTCTATTTGGGGACATTCATATGTATGAGAGAGATTTTCTTTGTTAATTGTTGTCTGATACGCTTAGAGACATCTGGGAGTCTGTTACTGCCTTAATTGCTACTGAATCCAGACCTCTGCTTGTCAGATCTGCCCTTAAAAGAATCCTTTGCACGACTAAGTGGATTGAGGTTCTCAGATTTGTCATTGTTGTGAGCCCCTTTTCAAGTTTCATGGACTTCTTTACAGTGATTCTGTTCTGCCTGCTCCTTAGGATAGTTAGTTTTCAATGTGTACGTGGACAGTTCAGGCTTATTTTCACTAAGTTTTTTTCTCTTCTCAAAGAGTGCCTCTGGTCTCATGAATCAGGTTTTTTCCTATCCTCCTATGCTAGCTGTGCTTCTTTTATTGTGGTAAAGCGTGTCTGTAGAAATATCTGAGGGAAAAAGTGGGCCTAACACCATAAAACTTGACATTGTTCTATTAACCATAGTTAAGGAAGTGCTAATCTGCATGCTCATTCTGGATATTTGCTTAATGTGGGATTATGTAGATCCATAAGTGTGTGTGGTTTTTAATAGAAATAAATGTTCTGCACCAGAAAAAGAGCAAAAGTAACTTGTTGTCAGACTTAGAATTATAAAGATCTTTTATGTGGAGAGAATCTCAGTATCCGACAAAGCTCCTTGCACGTTATTCGTCCTTTTGTCCAATGGCCAGTCAAAAGCAAAGTAGTATGCAACCATTTACTGGAACATGTGTTTTACATTTATGAGAGGTACTCCTTGTAACAACATATAAAATGGTATGAAAGCTCTAGTCTTGTTATTCAAACTTATTGCACTTTTCTTCTATAAATTTGTTGGCCCCACATGGTATTTTAGTCTAGCTCAGATTACACTTCCACATATTTATCTCACAGGTGTACTATACATTGAACTTTGAAGTCCTTCTCATAACGAAAGGAATGTATTTTAGGTGGGCTGGGGTGTAGTTTTGTTCTATTACTTCCTGTTGGACAATGTCGTCATTGCTCAAATTCAGAAAACAGAATTTTTATTTAGCAAATTAAGTTATGAAGCAGCAATCATTTTGTACAGTTGTTTCAGTCCTTGCTGAAGGACAGCAGTGGCTAAGATAAACGAATGTCCAAGCAGGACATTTTACTTGCTTCTGTTACAGGATCTAAGACTTGTTTAAAGTGATTTCAGTGTCATGTATTGGCAACAAGTAACTTGATTTTCTAAAAATGCATTTTTACACCTTTTTTCCCCTTTAACTTCTGTGTGTTCTCCATCTCCTAGGTGTTGAACAGACTCTATCTGGACAAAGCTACATTAGTTTGGAATGGTAATGCGTTTTCTGGGCAAGAAGCATTGAATAATTTTTTTGAATCGTTGCCATCTAGTGAGTTCCAAGTTAATATGTTGGACTGCCAACCAGTTCATGGTAAGGTTACTTTATATTAAGGGCCCCTGCTATTTCTTAACTATAAAATGAAAAACAGCTATAATAAATGGTGCTCAAGATGACTTTTGAAACATGGCCAATTTGCAATTGGAATGTAAAGTTACTTTATTAAAGGGGCACAGTGAGAGGAAGGGTAATAGCATGGCTGAGATTCTTTACAATTCAACTAGTTTCTTATTAAGAGCACTTAGGTACTGCATTTATCTTTAGGTACTGAAGAGGTTTTGCATATATATAGCTGGTAGGACATGGGGTGAAAGTCAAGGTACATTCTACACCTGAGTCTGCTGCTGGTTTGCAATATGTACTTGGGCTTCTCTTTCTCTTTCTTTCTATTACTTTGGGGGAAAGTACCTACCTGTGTAATCTTCTGAAGTTTGTAAACATACACTGCCAAGTAACTTGTTCAGTTACATTAACTATTTGTTACGCAAAACTTCGAAGTATCAGTCTCCAGTTTGCATCATGTGGATATTTGAGGAAACTGTGCACAGAGAAAACAAAAGCTACAAACTGGCTGTCTTCACTGTGTTCTGCAAACAAACCAAGCAGGTTATAACTTCACAAGTAAAGGAAGCCAAACGTGCTGTAGGTGAGAGGCAGGCAGTTGATAGGCATAGGCAGTTCTCTTTATATATCTGAGCGCTTGCTTCAGAAGAATGTGGTAGTTTAACCTCTAGGTGGCATGCTTGCATAAGCAGTATGAAATTAAGCTCCCTCCCCCCAGATGTGGTAAGTAAGCGCATTAAAAAAATCCACAGCTTAATGAAGAAGCCTACTGTGATGGTTCTGGTAGAAAGAATATAGTGAGCAGTTTTTATGCTCTTTTAGCTACTTGTAAAAGAAACTGTAACCAGCAGGTAACAGTGCACTAGTATTACTTAAAAACATCTGAGTTACAGAAAATATGCATAACTTTTTTTCTGCCCCATCTTTCATTCTTTCCATAAAGAGCAAGCTACGCAAAGCCAGATGACGGTCCTTGTTGTGACTTGTGGGACAGTAAAATTTGATGGCAACAAGCAACGTTACTTCAACCAGAATTTCTTATTGACAGCACAAGCCACCCCTAACAACCCAGTATGGAAAATCGCAAGTGACTGTTTCCGCTTTCAGGACTGGGCCAGTTAGTGGCAATTGAAAAGCGATCGCTTTCCCTCTGCGTTATGTGAGTTTAGCTGTCTGGACAAACGTTATTTCTTCTCCTGTTCCGTTCATTTTGGAAGTACTGCACAACTGTCTCTTTGTAGTTTCCCAGCAACCATGGACTGAATGGCAGACACTTTAAGTTGGAGGAGGTTTCCTAAAATTAATTGGACCATCATGAAATACTCCAGGCACTGAACTGTGATTCACATGTGTGGGGTTGCCTTACATGTGGTTATGCTGGCACTTCAGGAACTCTTCTACATCCTCTTGAGTGCTGATGTCTCCCCTACTTGGACACTGAATTCACTTACTACAGTCCTGTTCAAACATGTTCAGTCATTTTGGTTTATAAACATCACCTGTCATAAGCAGTGTTTTTCTTTCTTAGAAGAAGATATACACTATGACAGTGAGAAATAGAATTTCTTCCTCAGAACATGTGTATATGAAAGTTAAAACCACTTTCTGAGCCTTGAACTTAATTGAACAACTTTTAGAGGAAGGTTTTTCTAAATAATTTCTTGCCTAGTAGCTAGGTAAAAGTACTGTCTCAAAATTGTAGGGAATGGAAGTGTTGTCAGTGAATGTGAGTTGGGACTGGTAGGATGATGGGCAGGATGGGCAAGTCATGTTTTCAGCTGCCTCTGAAAGTCTAGCTTTTATATGCGAGTAAACTCAGGTGGGGGAAATCTGCTCTAAAACTATTGTTTACTTTCCTTGGTGTATAAGAACTGCAACACTTGACTTAATATCCTTTCTTGACCTCCTAATAGTTGGTTAGGATAACCTATGTTGATCCAAATATAAGCAGTGCTGAATAATTCAGCTGTTAAGTCCCCTACAGCAGCATCTATGCTGTATGCCATGATAAAGGATAAGCCCATCAAGGTGACTGCAAGACTTCCAAAGAAAGGCAATATAAGCTATTTACTGATCAGCTATGTCATTCTGTCTTTTATGTAGCTAATAATTCCATTGTTACTATGAAGCAAGAATTACTCTATTTTTTCCAACTTTTTTCTTCCATCTTGAAGTTCAAAGGTTTTGTTTCAACCCTTTCAGGAAGCACTGTGATGAGACATTGATACTGAAACTGTACTGTATGGCATTCAGCTCTTTGGTGGAGCCAATCAGAATAGATGCTTTGAGTGCTGTGATCCTGGAAGGTTAACCTTTCTGCATGAAGGAAGATAATTTTTTTTTGATCCAAAGTTTGACTGAAACTTTCACAAGTGTATCTTTTATATACTTTGCTTTGTATTTCTTGAATATTCATCAAAAATTTAAAATTATTATGTTTTATAGATTTTGTTTTTCAAAGAAAATCTTAGTACTTTAAAGGCTAGAAGGTAGCCTGCCTTACTCTGAATGAACATGGTAGAGCTCAGAATGGCAGTATGTTTTGTTTTCAAACTTCTGCCTTTTTAAGTTGAGTAGAAGTAAAAGGTTTGAAGGTCAGTCCACGTGTGAAAACAAAATATGTGTATCTGCTTGTAACTGAAAATATGTGATGGCTACTTGTAGTTCTGTCCTGAATGTAAGTATTCTTGACAGATACTTTGGATATTCATATAGCTGACACAGCCTTTTTAATAGAAAAGTAATGTGACTGGACAATTTAATATCTTATAACCAGAAAACTGTGAAAATAAACCATATGTTAAAATTATGTTAATCTCTAAAGAATACACAATGGCATATTTTGACGTTAAGATAAACTAGTTGGTTTTTATTTCATCTACAGATTCTCGTGACTTGCATCAGAAAGGTAAAAAATTAGTAAACTGGGCACCTATATTTAGAAAAAGATGGCTTCCCTGTAGTATTTGGCTAAGGAACTATGCCTTTGAGAGAGAAGAGAAATACTAAAAATAGTGCAAGATCTAACTGTCTAGCAAGGTAGATACTGTAATTTACTGGGGAAATGGTACACTTTTAACTAGCTGTAATCTAGAGAGAGTCTTAATTTTTATTTAATTTTTTTCCCTTTTTAAAATAATTTCAAAGAAAAAAATTACTCTTAAAGTTTCCTGCTAGTTTTAAACGTAGTATTTTTCACATACTGTCCTGGTTGTACAAACAAAACTTTCCATCCTGTTTTGTGCAACAATCACAGTGGGAAGTGCATCTGGACTGTTGCTTAGATTTCTGGAAAATTGGAGGAAGCAAAATTCCACTCCAGAGATGAATGCTTGTCTGCTACTCTGTTCTCTTGTCACTGTACTTTCACTAGATCCATAATTTAAGTGTTTGCTTTTTGGGTTTTCCCTTGCAGTGAGAAGGGTCCTGTATCAAGGCAATTGGAGCAATACTTGCTATAGGAGAAAGTCCTTGATTTTTATTTATATATTTTTTTTCCTCATCCTTACAGAATTGCACAACATAAACTGTATTAGAAGTTCAAACATCCTCATTCCTTTATTTGCCATTAAGGATTGTAAATCACTAAAACAGCCACAATAAAAATCACTGTCAAGTAATATCTTGTGGCATTTGAAGACTTGATACCTGCAGCTGTTTTGCTTACCTGATTTCTCTGGTATTGCACACTAATCTTTCTTTCTTTGCCGTTCTAGTTGTATTGTGGCAGGCTGAAAGGAGGAAAGCAACAAATTTAACTTAAAATACTAGTGCTGCTGTTTCTTGGAGTGGAGCCTTGTAGTCTTGAATGGTTAACCATAAGTGATGAGTTGGCTGTGTCCACATCTGCTGAGGGAATTGTATGTAAACAGAGAAGTGTTTTAATATCAAAATGGCTTGCCACAAACTTACATAGCTTGAATATATCTTGTAAGCTTTTGAAACTGTTTAAGACCTCTTACAGGGGTTTCTTTTTTAAAAAGTTGCTGTTTTATCTGTTTTGTTTTTTATTACAAATTTTCATAGTGTTTTATTACCAGATTAAAGTGCAGGAAACCACACTGGCTTTTAATCTTTACTATTTGGGTCTGGGCTTGGGCTTTGAGTTACTTGAGTATTGAAGCATTGCAGAACAGGCCTGTCACTGTGTCTGCTCTTTGACTGTGGTATCAGCTGGGTCTTGTTGCACCTGCTGCTGTAAGCTGCACAAATGTTAATAGGCTTAGTGTCGTTTGGTTTAGTGGAGCAGGTGCACCCTCGGGTGAAACAGCATCTCTATCCTTCCCATGTACAGCTGTGACTTGCCACTAGCGGTTTGGTGAACAAGGGCAGGATCAGCTTGCTGTACTTATTCGATGCGTGTAAGATAAGTCCATTTCAAAAATGAGGTGGGTAGGATTCAAGTGGGGATTTTCAAGAGAGAAATCCATTGAAAAAGAGTATGGGAAAGTAAGAGAGCTAATGTGATGCTTTAAAAAAAAAAAGGGGGGGGGGGGGTTGTAAATATTCTTGTGAATCCTAAAGCTAAGCTTCTGAGAGAGCTCTTCACTATCTCCAGTAGCTGCAGTGACTCCCACCAGTGCCTGGACTGACTTCCTGCTTGAGCTCCATGGGACCTGATCTTTTTTTCTCCAGAGTTCAGGTGGCTTCTGACCAGCCAACAGCCCAGCCAGTGGCAGTGTAGCGGGGGGAAGTTGCAGAGAAAAAAGGATCAGCCCGCTAGGAGCTCAAGTGGCATTGCTTTTTGTCTCTAGAGCTTGCTGTCCCACACTGACGGGAGCAGTGAGCCAGTCCAGATGGCAGTAGGAGTCACTGTGGCCTCTGGGTGCTCTGGGACTCCACTCTGCCCAGTGTTCCTGGGGGGTGAGGTCCCTGGGGTGGCCCTACTCACTCACTGCATCCTGGGATGCTGGAGGACTTCAACTTGGGTGAAATAGTTGTGGGAAGTGGCTGCACCTTAATGGAACAAGAGCAAAATTAGGTGGATTAGAAAGTGGTGTAACTTGCCCTGGAGTGGTGTAACTTTAACCCAAATAATGAGTGCTTTAAACCACTTAAAAGGTGTTTAATGAGCAGCCAATCCAGGAGTTAAGAGCTTCAAATGCTGCCTAAATTACTGTACAACAAGGCCTACTTTTGCAGTAAGAAGGTGGCATTTCTTGTTTAAGCAGTCACCACAACCTGTTCTTGGCATTAGCATTATGTAGAAAGATAGAAGTAAGTAACCTTTGACTGGTGAGAAATAAAATTGCTAGAGAATGTTCCTTTGTGAAAAATTTAAGTTTATATTGACATCCCACAAATGTAGATAAAGCCAAACACGTCATTTGCAAAATGCTTGGACTGTAAATATTTATCCCTAAGAATAAACTGCTGTGCTTGAGCTATCCTGTCTCTTACAGGCACTCATCCAAGGAACCATCTATGCAGGAAGTCTGTGCATGTTAAGCTGATGCTAACATTTAAAAGAATAACAGACAAGCAGACCTATTTGGTTATTAATGTGACAAGCCTACAGGTAGGTGCTGATATCCTTCAAGTGCCCTAAACTCTGTAGCAGTAAGGATGTTGGACCCATAAAATCCTGGTACTAAATAAGATCCTAAACACCAAAAGGGAGATTTGGTTTTTAGAAGTGCAGCAGAGAGCTTGCTACCCTGAGGCATTGCGGGAACGATCCTGTCCTTGTCGCATTCTACATCATGCTGACCCAGAGTCGTCCTGGGAGAGGTTTTAGGCTTACATTAAACAGCCCAGGGGCTCACCTGAGTTGCAGCAGCGACTTGAAGCTGACCTATGGGCCACAGTATGGTAGAATATGGGAAGAGCTGTGGCTTCTAATGCACATTACATGCTGGGCTGGCCCTCTGTAGATGTCCTTAGGGGCACTATGGCTGTTGTCTGGTACTTGCTCCAATGCAATCTTATATCACTGGCCCTTTTACCTGCTCTCTAAAAGAGCAGGAGTGGTATAAAAGCCTTGTCTGAGAAGCTTAAAAATAAGATGCATTCTTGTATGTAGAGGTTGTGCTATGTGGCATTCTCATCTCTGATTCGGGCCTGCATGTGCTTCTGCTGTGTTATTAATAAAGGTATGTGGGAAGGAGCAGGGTGGGAATAATCCAATTATTTGTGATGCATCCTCCTGACCAAATGCTGAAGTAGTCTCCATTCTGTTTTCCTTCTTGAGAAGGAGCTAGTAAACTAGTAGTCTTATAATGATGGGTAAGTGAATATATCCAAAGTTATTGGCACTTTATTACTGCTTTAAGAGGGTAGTTGCAATAATATAATCAAACATGCATACAGGTTTCCTTCGCTTTTTGCAAGTTCAGGAAAATTTGCTCTTACATGATTACCCTTTTTACACTCAAAATTCATGATACTGGAGGTAAATTAATTATGTGAGGTAAGCCTGTAGAGGAAGGGACAGGGGGGAGGGGCGCAGCACAGCCCAGCAGCTGCAGGTAGGTGGCATTGCTCCTGGGGCAGCTGCAGCAAGGAGCAAAGCAGAAGGACCTGTCAGTGGGTGTGGGATAGGGGGATGTGGCTCTTGCTGCTACGTACGCCCTGGGAGGGCTGCGCTGGGTCTTCCTGGCTGGCATGTGCCCCCGAATCTGTGCATGATACAAGGGCAGGCTGGACCAGTGGCAGCACTGGCCTTTTCTCGTTGGGGGTCAGGGTTGGGCCACCCTGTACTTGGGGCAGGCAGCAGTGGCACTGGGAGGGAGGCTGCAGCCACCCTAAAATTTGCCAGAGCCTTCCCTGCAACCCCCCTCCCAGCACCACTGTTGCTCCAAGTGCAGCGCGGCCCAGTCCCCTGCTGGGAAGAGCCTGGTGCTGCTGCTGGCCCCAGCCTGCCCTCATCCCGCACACAGATCTGGGGGCACATGCCCACCGTGAAGAGCCTGGCGTAGCCAGCAGCCCTCCTGGGGTGCATGCAGCAGCAAGAGCTGTGTGTGTGGTTTCCTGACCCCCCCCATCCCATGCCCTGCACCCATGGACAGTTTCCTCTGCTTTGCTCCCTGCCGCAGCTGCCTGAACGCCACCTGCCTGCAGCTGCTGGGCTGTGCCATGCTGCACCCCTCCCCCCCACCCCGTCCCTAGCTCCAACCCCATTCCCTCCCTCATTGCTGTGGAAACATCCCTATTTGTTACCTTATAAATGGGTTCCCTTTGGCAAATTCAAGTTATTCACAGTTTTCTGGGAATGTATCTACTGTATAAAACAAGGGAAACCTGTATTGGCATCTTCAGAGTCCAATCACTGAATATGAATTACAGGAGGCAAGTCAGTCCCTGTAACTAAGGTATATTGGCATGGTGCTAAGAGAGGCATGTAAAATTGTAGGGTCTGCTTTCCTTATCTGAGCTACTGGCTGAGCACCACTCTAAGGCTAAGAGGCTATTTGCCTCTGCTTAGGTTGAGCACATGTCTCTGGCTTTTGTGATGTGAATACCCCACTGATTGGTATTAAACTGAGACCCCCACATCTCTTGTAGCCTGCTAGACCCCCACCACAAACTGACAAGTTCTCATATATGGCGATTACTCTGTCAGAGGTATTGGTTATTTTATACCAGAAAAAAGT
Source organism: Caiman crocodilus (assembly GCA_030014935.1). Lineage (NCBI taxonomy): Eukaryota > Metazoa > Chordata > Crocodylia > Alligatoridae > Caiman > Caiman crocodilus. The sequence continues at coordinate 1,619,549 of JAGPOW010001327.1, forward strand.
GTAAATTTAAACTCTAGTGTGCAAACATTACACAGTCTAAAAATAGGCCTTGAACCAGAATGAATTATGGTCGTTCCTATGTCATGACTGCATTCATAGTCTGAAGAATCTTTTTTCGTGATGACTATACCAGATGGCATCCTGTACATTTTCTGCTTATCTAGATGGACTGGTCTGTAACTGTTTGTACTGGGATCCTTTTTTCCTCTTACAGACCCCAATCTCTGTAGGAGGCCCCCGGTCATTCTCGGCTACTTCGAAAGGTTTTGTCAGATCATTAGCACATTCTCAACATCGGGACCTCACCCAGCGTTCTGGCCTGTTCCTTTTGGATGCTGAGCCTTCCCAGCTGCTCTTGGATGTGATGGATAGTGGCTTTCCTGCAGAGTCAATAGGGACAAGATGTGCAACACTTTGCAGGAAACAACTTTGTTGTTCCACCCTTCCATTTTTATAATTGCTAACGTAACATGGGTAAGACTGGAGTAGGGGCCACAACTACCAGAAATAACACACCGGATGCCTGGAGCACTGCAGAGTGGTATGTCAGCCAATTTAATATTTAGTCGCAGCTCGGTTCCATACGTCCATAAAGTTTAAACTGCTCAGTATTCATAGTACAAATAGTTTTATAAGCTTTGGGAATTAATAGTGTTTGTTATGTGTTATGGGGTGGTCTCACCAGTCCTGGTTAATCAGTTAGATGGTAAGTAGTTCATAAACATAAAGGCAAACCGATCTTAGGGTCATAAGAAAGTAGGCTTGAAAGGCACCTCTAAAGGTCATGTAGTCAGGATCGTCCCTCAGTAAACCATCCCAGCCAAGCGTCTGCTGTCCTCTTGCAAATTTCCAAGAATTAAATTTCCACGATGGCTCTAGAATCCAGTCTTGTTTAGAGAGTTGGATTATTGCTAGGTATGTCTCTCTGCTGCTGCTGATCATGTTTCATAGCTGATTTTTACCAGAAAAACTTAGCAGTGTCCTTTTATAGTAAGAAAGCTTACTGTATTCCAGGAAAGCTGATGTGTCCATCTTGACAGATATCAGAAAGGCTGCCTTTTAAAGATGTTTAATTTCAATAGCAGGAGTTATGTCAGAGGGCAGAGTGGATCATGATAAATAATAGTCCTTTGAGGCTTTAAAAATGTTAATAATGATGCATCTTTCCAAGTACTAATGGGACACTGATAATTACTCTGAGAGCTGTTTTCCTGTCGAAAATGGTGTACATCTTTTTTTT